>OX244265.1:5725000-6254965 GCA_945867215.1 Epinotia demarniana | reverse complement strand
TGACCCTGACCTTTTCCATTGCTTGGATCGGTCGGCGTCGGTCTGTGTCTTAGAAAACTAATAAAAACGTGCGAAGAGTACGCTTTGTGCCATGGGTTAAAATATAATGTAACCAAAAGTAAACAGGTGTGTTTGAGCCCGGCAGTAACAGACCATCTTGTGTTCCTCCGGTCATGTCAAATGGAGTACCACTCGAAAGAGTGCGGCAATTTAAATTTACCGCTGACCTCAAAGATGATGTTGACATCGAACGGGAGCGAAGGGCGGTATGCGCGAGGGCGAATATGTTGGCCCGCAGGTTCGCACGATGTTCCAGTGGAGTGACGATAACTCTTTTTAAAGCTTACTGCATGCTGTACACGTGTAGCCTGTGGCCGAATTATACGCAAAAATGGTATAATGCTCTTCGCGTTTAGTTCAACAATGCGTTCAGGGCGGTGATGGGACTGCCTCGCTACTGCTGCAGCGCATCAGGCATGTTCGCATTGTTCACGGAGGCATACACGACGTGTTTCCACAGTAGCATGCGCGTGCGCGCCGCGTCCCTGGTGCAGCGCGTCCGAGCCAGTCCCAACGCCGTCTTGGCAATGATCGCAGATCGTGTTGACTGTCCCTACATCACGCACTGCTGTGACAGGCATGTTAAAACAGGAGTGGGGTAAACCCGGAGTGGGGACTGCTGAATTGTGTATAACGTTTTTAATTTTTAATTGTAATTTTTATTTCCATCTATTTTTATTTGTATTAGTGTGTTTTTATCTTGTATTTTTGACTCTGGTGTGTTGTGGTGAACCTAAGTCTCATTTACTTATAGTTATGACACGAGTGAGAGAGTCTTGAGGATCATTTTTGAATAAGTCCAAACTATCCTGTGACATCGTGTGGTGAGTTCGTTTATTTTCAGCTAAAAGCAACCTTGGGTCCCTAGGTTGCTTTTAGGTTCGCGTCTTTCCTGTGGACATTATCAAAGTTAAGGGCTACGAAGCCTAACTTTTGTTTGGACTCTTAATCCGCATAAACGGCGTCTCCTCTTTTATATTACATTATCATTATTTATATGCACGTGAGCTCTTAATTATTGACCACAGGAGAGACGAATTTTGTTTTTGTTTTGTGTATGACTCGCCTAGGGTTCGTCTTGAACGGCTTCTTTATCACGCTTGAAATCCTGATCTTCTTCTTGAAATCTCTAACTTTTTACGATGGCGTGTGATGGAGTGGATTCCCCTAATGTCTACTGTGTTTGATTGCGACAGGAGAAAAACAAATGATAGTGCATAATGATGAAAAAATTATGAGTGTAAACCTGCCGGCGTTATTTATTGTTTTTTAGGGTTCCGTACCCTAAGGGTAAAAACGGGACCCTATTACTAAGACTTCGCTGTCTTTCCGTCCTTCTGTCTGTAACCAGGCTGTATCTCAATAACCGCGATAGCTAGACAATTGAAATTTTCACAGATGATGTATTTCTATTGCCGCTATAACAAGAAAATACTACAAACAAAATAATATAAATATATAAGGGGGGCTCCCATACAACAAACGTGATTTTTTGCCGTTTTTATAGATAAGGGTACGTAACTCTCCGTACGCGAGACCGACTTGACCGGTGTTTTATTTGATATTCGACCTTAGGCTCAAAACTTTTCAATTACGTATGTTTTTTTTGTTTACAGTACCTGTCTGCCTATTTATTAGGTGTAGTCACACGGTGTAGTAGTTACACACTGCATATTTGGAGGAAGAGTTTTTATTTTTAGCAAGTAAAGGTAAAGAGAGTTAAAAAACTGTTTTTATTTATAGTCAACTTTTTATTTATAATTGTGGATACGAGTTCCCAACTTCTACTCAATAAATGTGACTAGAGTGTATGATACTCGCTCTTAAAATTTAGTTAATTAAATAATACGGAAATGTTGGTTCTCAAAGAGCCCAGACACGGACGTAGTCGACCTGCATAGAGGCGTCCTGTCCATCATTCACGTTCAGGTTCCAGGTTGGCAGCCACGCGTTTTGCGCGTTCCAGAAGTCTGTCGCAGCCTGAAATTAAAAAAAAAACCGTCATCATGACGTCCACTGCTGGAGGAGGTTCCAAAGATTGTGTCTGCCATGCTCAAAAAAACAAGTATGCCTTGATAACAAATGTGATATCCGACGTAGCTTCGTAGGCAGGGTCAGTACCAACTAGGCTACTCATGTCGTCAGATAGTTTTAACCTTGGGAAGAACAAAGGATAAATTTTTATACCGGAAGACATCCACTGCTAAACATACTCGTAGGCATGGAATTAAAGATGGAATGAATTTGTTCTTTATAAAACGCATATGTATGCGTTTTATTAACCCCTTCAAGTGATGAATGAGTATTCCGCAGATGAGGTCTCGCGCAACAGCTAGTATATTATAATGTCAACTCACGGAAGGAGAGGCGTTTCCCCAGGGCTTGGGGCTTGGATTGGTCACGCCGTCAGGGAAAAATCCGTTGGTCCCGCCGACAGCGACATTCATGATGATGTAGAACTAGAACAAACGTCGTTTTCACACTTTTCGCTCGGAAAAGTAAGTTTTGCCCCACGACGAGAGGGATCAAAACGCTACTTTTCTATTCAAGCTACATTTTTAATTTATTCATTGGCATGTACGAGTAGCATTCACGCAATGTGCCAATTGAACTAATAAAATAATCGATTGTAATTTCATCGTAATCGAGTAAAAACGAACGTATTTCAAGTTTTAACTTTAACAACGTTATATGAAAATGTAAAATGTATATATTTGTTTTTTTTTGGATTATTTATAAATTAGTAATAAAAATTAAGATTTGTTTTTAAACTTGTTAAGTCATTTTAACAGCATATTTTTAAAATTTCTTCATAGTCGGTGTGAAAAATAGTATGTGTCACTCGGTAGCAAAATTATCTTCGTTTCTGGCGTTAACACTTGTATCCCTCGCTACGCTCAGGATTCTTTTGTAGGATCCCTCGCTGCATTCGGGATTCAATACACCGCCCTCGCCGTAAATATACTATTTTGCTCCCTTGTGACACAAATAACTATTGTTTATTTCTTGTCTGTAGCCAAAATTAAAAGATTCATAAGGTTTATTTTTTATGGATAGGTAGGCTGCTTAAAGTCTGAATCACACTGGCGCGACCTGCGGGGCGGTTAATAGTAAAATTTACAGCCAATGTTTACTATTGACCGCCGCGGCATGGCCGCGCTAGTCTGTGAGAGGCTTAACTGGTACGATGTGGGACGGTAGCGGACGCCTGGAGGCTGGCCTTGTCATGGGCGCCGTTTCAGTTGAACAACAGCCTTATAACATGACTCATCATCCTCCTAGCTTTATCGCCGGTTTTGCCCTAAAGGAGCCCAGGGTCTGCTTTGACACCTAATCCCAAGATTTGGCATAGAGGCACCAGTTTTACGAAAGCAGCTGCTATCTGACCTTCCAATCCAGAGGGAAAACTAGATCTTATTACGACGTCTTCCTTCACCGAAAAGCTAGCGGTAAATATTCCGTACATAACTTCTGAAAAACTCATTGCTACGAGCCGGGATTACAACTCACGACCGCCGCATGCCTGAACCACTGGACTACCGTAGCCCTACAGAATGCATATTGAAATAAAATCGATAAGATTTTTTTTTGTCATCATTGGCTAACGAGTCATAAATAGTAGGTAGATAATAAACTTAGTAAGGTGTCGTATCGTATGAAATCAATGTACTCTTATTTGTATGTCCGCTTTTAATGCGCGAAACGTTATGCTCAGTTTGACTGCGGAACTCTCAAAAAGGTAAAGTAGGTACTTAGCAAATACTGGTCCAAAATGCAAAAAGTACCTTCTGGTCGAAAGGTGCCATCTTGGATCCGTATCGCCACGGGTTGAGGATGTTACGTCCGGTGCCGAAGCCGCCGTGGTCCCAGAAGCCTCCCGCGCCAGGGGCGATGCGGCCTAGCTCTACGTCGTCAATGCTGAACCTTATGAAGTCTGGAAATAAGCATTTTTATATAGCAGGTTAGCGGTGATCATAACATATGGACGCTTGCAACTCCAGCAACGTCATGGATCGATGCCGTCCCTTTAGTATATATATATACACAAGGAGAAACTCATACTGTAGGCCCTCGGGCATAAACCTCGGCAGCGCTCGTTTCACAGCCGGAAACTGTCTAATTAGGTAAATAATTACGAGTATTAACCCACAAACCTGTGTCTAGAAAATTAAATTGTTAGTAAGTGATACTTACCAAACAGATCTACATTAAATACTACATGACGCTTTAATATCATGAAACCGGTTCATGTGTGAAGAATGAAGAAGATTGGAAACACTAATGAAGACTTAAAGCAGTTTCCAGTGATGAACAGTTTTACCAAACACCTTCTGTTTATTATTGTGAGGTTATTGGTGTAGTGTAGGATAAATTCACACAGTTTTCTTCACAGCCAAAGCGGACAAAAATATAATGATCTTACACGTACTAACGGCACTAGAAATAGGGTCGTGTCAGATATGTAAGCGCGCTTTGTTGTGACAGATATTAGTGCTGGTGACTGTAGGTACAAGGTAGGACAAGTAGGTTTTCGGAAGTTGTTAAAACATAACGACGTCCAAGCTTGTTGATCTTTACCTGGTGTCCATTCCAGCTGGTAGCGATAGAAGTTGGTGTCGTAACCACTGGAGTTTCTCCTGATCCAGTGAGCGCGGTCCCATCCGTTGAGTTCAGGGTAGGGTCCGTAGTGCAGTGTGGAACCAGCCTCATGAGTTCCGATATGGACTCCATTCTGTAACATGTTGCGGTTGCCGCGAGATTCCACCAGGTCGATCTCGCCGGATGAAGGCCAGGTGCCGTATGCGTTGTGGGCTGGCATCAGCCAGATAGCTGTGGAATAGATAAACGAAATCGAAATCTCTTTGAGTACATAGGCACTTCATTGTGTTGTTAACTAGAAACGCGTGTATGGATTGAACAATTGTATTTTTTAAAGAAGATTATGGGAATTGATATACGATCGTTAGAAAAGCTATGTAATAATCCTGCATAAAACAGGATTTTTTTTAGAATATAGAACACTTTTTTAATGAAGAACAATAATAAGTTACTATTTAATTGCCCATTTTTCCCCGTCCGTCCATGGACTGTTGCTTGCAGTAAGACTCAAATAAGCCTTATTACACGCTCAATTACTTCGATGGCAAATTTTATTTAAGTTCCTTCCCTATAGCATCGCAATGCAATAAGTTTCGCAGGGCACTTTATCCTCCCTCTCCCGGGCTAAATTTTTTTGTTCGCATATCCATACTTAGTGCTGACCCACATATGGGTCGGCGGGAAAGGAGCGGGCTGTACCGTTATTGTGTGATTGCAGAAACCTTGTGAAATCGCAATGTATTTCAGTAGTATTGAAACATTTTAATTATTTTTATAGCAGGCTGAAGTAATTACCAGGCCACAGCCAGTCCCCAGCAGGCATCTTGGCGCGGACCTCGAGACGGCCGTAGCGGAAGCTGAAGGACTCAACGGTGCGGACGCGCGCGCTTTTGATCGGATTCAGGATGTTGTTCGCTGATCCGGTGCGCTCGCAGCCTTGCCATTGTGGGTTAGTACATCTGGAAATGAATAACAATTTTGTAATATTATGGTAAATGCCTATAGTTTGTTTTTTTTGGACAGTGTCTGTATGTGATGAAGAACAAGCATGCCAATTTTCAAGCGGTTGCCTGCCAATTTATTTTTTCTTTCCTAGCTTACTTGGGTCCGGTCACACTTGGAGGGATGGCATAAAAATTTCATTATATAAACAGCGTACACACTGTCAGGCTACCGCGTTTCAATCGATGGCCTCGCGACAATTTTTTTTTTACCACCCCCCTCCTTTTTCCGAACCAGTCACAGTCGGCTCAATTCGGGTTGCACAGGGCGGTTCTACAACACTTCGAGAGCTCAAATACTTCGAGCCATCCGGTTGCCTCTCTGTCATTGAATTACGCGTCATTGCTCTGAATATCCTTCTTTCTAATGCAAAAAAAATGCACTATAGATTGAATAACTATTTTATTTTTCGATGAATGATGGGTGAAATGGGCATTGACCGCTGGATTGAACTGAATAAACCTCAAAGCGACGATTCTTCACCACCGATTATAAGGTTTTGCTAGATTTACTTTAAGCTAGATTCGATTTGATCAACAGAAGTAACTGAAAGCTCATTCGCCTATTACTACAAGCAAAATATGTCAAGGCGACACTGCATTTTCAAATTCCCTTATATTATTGAGTAAATACTGGAGTGTTATATGAGTGAGTACTTATGTTGAATGGCAATTATGAAATTAATTACAGATTACCTTATAATGTTTTATCATTGAGACTCACGTTTCTTGCAATCAACCAAGTTAGAAACGAAAACCGCCAACCAGATAAGATCTTATAAACATCAACTCGTGTAAGGGATAAAGTTATCGACCGATGACCCCTACCTATTCGATTTGATTAAACGATAGCTAGTGAGAGATTATCGATAATTATTATGAAACAACAAGACAAGTCACCACCATTAGACCTGAAAGTGAAGGAAAAACAAAGTGACATTCAATGGGTAGGTTTCACAGAAAATGTGTGAATGGACTTCAGCCCCGCTATTCTGTAACTTGTTTTAAGTTCACCTCAATGCACGTCCAAAGTTATTATATAAATTGACGCCGCGATTTCGTAGTAACTCAGCGTAGGTAAAAGTCTGAATTTGTTAGGCGTGACCGGTGGGGTAAGGCGCAGGAGCTCGTAAATAATGATTTAGGACTTTTTTAACTACCATGGTCACCATTTGGATTAGCAGGTCAGAAGGCACCTAGTCACTTCTTCAAGAATCTAGTCTTCGCCAGCGCGTGGGATAAGGTCAAAAGCGGATCTGGGGCTGTTTTAGGATGGAAGCGAGATGGAGAGGACGTGGTAATTAATGATATACCTGTCTGCAGGGGCGCCACCCTCGATGTTTAACGTGGCGCTGGTCAGGAACGCCTGGCCGAACTGGTCGGACGTCAGGGAAGGTCTGAGGAACAGGTGGCCACTGTGCGCGAATGAGTTTGTGCGGTTGTTGCTGTAGTACTGGAATTCCCAGTTCTGGAAGAAATAACAAGTAAATTAAATTCAAAATATGTGTTACACTGTACCAGCTAAATACTACAGCACATTAATTCTCGTTCATTGGAGACTTGTGCTGAAAATCTAGATAAAGGCTGATGATAGTGATGATGTTGTAATCTGTGACTGTTACCTGAGGGTGGTTGTATATGGTTCTCTGTGGTTTATCACCGAAAAACAAAATGCCTAGTTGCATACAGATTTCCGTGTAATAAAGCTTTTGTATATAAAATGGTATTTATGTGGACTTGAGGTCTGTATACCTGTAACCTAATAACAGATAGAACCAACTGAACACTGAGCAAAGTAAACGATTAATGCAACAACACTATGTGTACATAAAACACAAGTTTTCCTTAAATCTTATCAGTTTTTGCCACTTGGGTCATACACAATTAACCAATGTTTAAAACATAATTAGTTTTTCCTGTTTTCAACAGTTTCAAGGTTACGTGCATATAAATAACTAGAGCTTCCGCCAGCGACTATATTCGTCTGCAAAATTTGGCTTGATAGCCCTTAACTTTGACAGTGTCCACAGGAAAAGACGCGAACTCAAATCTGACCACAGAGACCCACTTCTCTTTTTAACCCACAGTAAGAAGCAGATGCTTCTGGAGACGTGGTCGACTTATGAGATACAATGCCGTGTCTTCGTCTCGTGCAATCTCTATTGGTCAGTATCACGTGTAAACTACCTTTGAACTTCCACTTTGGGAGAGATTGTAGTCATCAAAGACTGGTCTATTAACAAATTAAAGTGCTTACACCACCACCAGAGAGCGTGTTCTCATGCTGCCACTTTTCCAGGTCAAACTCGTCGAAGTCATCCGCGAAGACGAGTTGGCCGGAACAAACGGTAGCTGGCGCGAATGTTCCGCTCACGGTCGTGACGCTGGGGCTGCACGCCGCGCCGAGCGACGCAAGCGCAGCTATGCTGAACAAAAGCGCCCACATAATGCTGCCAAGAGAATAGGGTATTTTCCATTTGTTAGAATGCATCACGTAGTGTTGCTATATGGATAGTTAACCATCTAAAAATTGCAAAATATAAACAAAATCATATAAAGATAATTAATTGAACTTGAAAGTTGAGAAAATATTTGTGTTTTCTTTTATAGTCCAAAGTAAATTGAATTCTGCCAATACGATCCTTGAACTACTTATATAGTAAAAGACGAATAGTATAAAAATACAGCGGTGATGTCATACTTCTGTGTCAATTAGTATGAAGCATTTCGGCTGCCGCCAGCGAGGTCAGACTTTATAAAAAAAATTGTCTAGGTATTGATCATGTTGGTACAGACGACAAGTTAAGTGCCATTATTTCATAAATGAAATAAAAATGTTTACTTGGTACTCATATAACATTTTTTCGTTTGTTAGTCCTTTACCTCATAAGCATAAATTACTTGTAGTTATTCACCGGATCGCGTTTCGTTGCGATCTAAAAATTTGTGAACAGATTTTTTTATTGTAGTTAAATGTCTCGTCGCCAGTCACAACGGTGTATAAAATTCATAGGCTATTTACTTTTCGCGTAGTTTTTTACTTTAGTCGCATTTCACCGCGATAAATATTTGTTTGTAAAGCGTCATTACTTAACGCCATATTTCCTTTAAGCACCAAATATATCTATTATGTAGTTCTGTTTTTTAAACGCATTTCGCAGTTGTAGTTTATGTCCTGGATCGCTTTTTATAAAGTAGCTACAATTTGCAATATCAATATTTGCCTCCCTTTCTAACATGCATGTACAGTCAGCAGCAGAAGTAGTTAAGCATCCCAAGTGGTCACAATGAGGTCATGTCATCCATTCATAATCTGCCTGTTGTCTACAATGTATAAAAAAATTAAGCGAAAAAGGTGCTTTGCGAGTAAAGATATTGTCTCATACAAAAATAAACGATTAGGATACAAAGCGAAAATTTAATACATGATCGATGTGAATTGCGACCAAAAAAAACAGAATAAAGACTCAACGCGATAGTTAAATGCACGATCGAGGTGAAATGCGACAAAAAAATACGATTGAGTCACAACGCCATAATTAATTATAGGATCGAGGTGAAATGCGATCGGGTGAATAACTACAAGTAATTTATGCTTATGAGGTAAAGCACTAACAAAGGCATTATTTTCACTGTGTTTTAGTATTTCACCATACCCTTTCGACCCGTGGATATCGTAAAAATTGACTAAGGGCGCAGGGTTGAAGTGTGTTGTGGGCGATCGATGGGCTAGCACCATATCTCCGCGATATCACATTTTATCGATCTTTTATACCTCCATTCAAGCTTAAAGTGGCACTGGACCATAAGTTTCATGTGCTTCGCCTATCCCTGTAAAGGCGTGAATGTGTGGGTAAATTGGGTAACCCAGCATCATGTCATAAAAATTATAACGCTGGTTTTTAGGGGTTTCCACGGTACCTACATAAAGTACCTAATGTAGCAGAAAAATATTTAGTAAAAATCCCATATCGAAATGTTATTTATAAAATTCTCGAGGTTTGGGAGTTAGACTCTATGCCAACCCAATAGCATAATAAAAAAAAATATACATATTAGTTAATGCATTAAAGGACTTACCAGTTGAATCAAATCAAATTTCTGCACAACTGGCAATTTTACTGATATGACTTTTATTTTATACCAACTTGAAGATATGATATAATGCCCCTCGAGCGTGATTGCCTCTGATCGCAATCTGAGTAGTTAAAAATAGGATTCTTAATCGTATCCGTGATTATCATTGATTAGGAAATTGTTATTTACCTACTTGCTAATACTATGAATATGAATAATACTTTTTTCTTTGAAAGCAGGCAATGAAATTATAATATCAAAAGCAGACATGCCTTATAGTTTTTGAGCCTACACTATAAATAAAATTAGTTCGAATAGCCGATGTTTTTTTTGTATTTGTTTAAATATTAGCTCACTGAATAATTAAGGGCTTGTCCATAAATTACGTCATCGTTTTTTTGTCGATTCTTGACGTTTTTGATGTTAATCATGACGCAATTACAAGGAAAACCAATTTGAAACACAAAAAATTGTATTGCTATGCCTGAGAAGCACTTAATGTCGAAATAAGTAAAACTAGTACAGTCAGGGGTAATACGTACAACAATAAGGTCATAATCATAAATATCTCTACAGGACTCTATTGTTTTTTTTGTGAGTCTATTGTGTGTCCCACTGCTGGGCAAAGGCCTCTCCCCGTGATCTCCATGCGTCCCTGCTAGGTGTTGCTGAAGAACACATCCAGGTCGTCCCGCCATCTCCGCCTAGGTCGGCCCCGTCTGCGTCGCCCGTCATGGTGTCATATTATATTCATATATTTCATTTTGTATTTTTGGTGTTTTTCATGTATCATATATTATTTGCCATATTACATATTTTGTATTGACAATAAAGCTCTTTCTAGATATATATGTCCTTATTTATGTTCGTACTTATCTTAAGACCTGTGGGTTTACAATATTTCCCTTTGATATTCTCGCTAAACGAAGTAACATAGACAAAGCCCGTTAAAATTCGAATGTTATCTGGAATAATGTATTAGGCTTCACTTACCTTACACTATACAAATATCAATATAAGGCAATAACAACACTTTTTAAAACGTACTTCACAGTTGCGTGTTTTAAGGTACTGATCCGGTGCGAAACTGTTATTAATTTTATACCTGGCTAAACACACGCTATGTGAGTCAGGGTCATTGTATTCCCTGCTATTCTTTAGCCCATGATTTTCCTTAACGTTTATCCAAATACATACATGTGTGTAAGCAAAGTGGGTACGTTTTAAGAAGTACAAGCTTCCGCCTGCTTTGTCTGCGTAGACCTGGCATAAAAACTATTTTATATTTTAATCCAGGCTATATGTATACCTGCCCTTAAAATTTTGACGGGAAGTGAAGGATTTTCAAACTTTCGACCAAATTTAGGCGCGATAATCTTCTGGTTCTTGCTCAGCACAACTTTCTCAACCTGCACGTCCCACCTCTACTTCGATGATAGGGGACAGCCGCGACATACTCTTGATTTTTGTCGCGTGATAGCCGTACTGCTGCTGGCATGCATTTTATCTTGTTGTCATGAGACGTCGGTGTATTAGGAGTGGGATTAAGGACTATTAATGGTGTTGAGGATAACAATACAAAGACTCTTTATTGCACACTTCAGTTTATGAAAACAAGACAGAACAATAATAGCAAATAACAAGTAGAGGCGTTTTTATAACAGGCGGTTTTATCGCTAATGAGAGATCTCTTCCAAAACTTTTGGATAGCCAAGAAATTGTAGCAGATTTTTTTCTAGCAGAGGTGGCAAGAAACGAATTAAATGACAAGCTTATAGTTCCTAAATAGTATGCTAAACATTCATACAACATTCTGACATAAATATTTCTATCAATAATATAAATTAATTAATTATATTACAATGTCAACCATACTAAACTTGCAAAGCAAAATATTGCAACATTGTCGGCCTTAGATTCCTAATACCTACTATCAATGTCTTGCCATCCAACTTCAAATAAAGTTTAAAACATCATTCACAAATGAATTCGATATACATCTTTACGTATACAGCATCATTTAACAACTGAGCTTGCTCCAGCTACTATTGCACTTGTATAGTGTGTATATTTTGTGTACAGGAACGAAGCTTCACGTAGGTACGTGACCCGCAGCGCACGCGCTGTTAAATCACAAAGTCAAATAAAAATTGCTCACGTCATGGGTCGCAAGGTCTACAATTATCTGCCAGCAAAAATAGTTGCTGCCTTTGGGCAGCTCGTCGTTATTTAGGACGAAATTTTAAAAAAAAGCTTATCGAGCAGGCGTTGTACGATTATAAGGAGTTGTTTTGCAATGTTTTGAAATAATCACTAGATAGGTAGGTACACTGTTTGTGTAATATGACTGTGTAGGTACCCATATTGTACAATTTTCTCATGTAAATTATGAAATTACCAATAGATATGATTATTATTATGGTTATGATTATAGCCAGACAAATCCTACTATAATAATCCTACTATATATAATACATATATATATTATATATATATATAATACTATAAATGCGAAAGTTAAGATGTTTGGATGTTTGTTACTCAATCACGCTTAATCGGCTGAACCGATTTGAATGAAATTTTGCATAAATATAGTTTATAGCCTGGGTTAAAATATAGGATAGTTTTTATCTCTAAGTCAACCCTCGAAGGGATGAAATCGGGGGTAAAATTATGGTCCAAAAACCTGAGTGATACAAATGCAGACATGCCATTCTAGGCTTTAAGATTCAGGATTCATGATGTTTGTTTTGTTAATTGTTTCTCGCCAAGTGTTTTTTTAATCTCAGAGACATAAAAAAAAATGACACAGTTTAAAAATCAACATCTGCTAACTAATAGTCGGTACCTACAATTAAGGTGAAATCAAATTGATTTGTTTCTCATAGATGATATGTTCAAATTTTGAATGTAATAAAAAGAACCATCCATACTTATATTATAAATGTGAAAGTGTATGTGTTTGTTTGTTTGTTTGTTTGTCCGTGTTTCACGGCAAAACGGAGCGACGAATTGAAGTATTTTTTTAAGTGGAGATAGTTGAAGGGATGGAGAGTGATATAGGGTAATACTTTTTATCTCTTTTTAACCCCCCACTTCCCTAAAATGGGGGGTGGAAGTTTATATGGAGCTTTCCGCAGTTTTCAAGGTAGGAAGCTAAAAATTGGTACACAGTCTCTCTGTTGGGATAACCATATTAACTGTATGGAAAAAGTTTTGTTTGATTTCTGGGCGTTCTAGTAGTCAAACCTTAGTCGGTCCCAAAGACTATTTTGATCCTTAATAGGAATGGGATTGAATGGTATTAAAAAAATCGACAAAATTGATGATTTCCTCGCTGACTGTACTTTTTTTCAGAGGAGAGAACAGGTGCAGAGTTTATTCCACGACTGACTGGCCGGCCGTTGTCGGACCCTGCTTTATCAGACCGCATCATTAGTATTATTATTATTAGTCACAATTATTGTTTCTCTATTTATGTTTAAAACTGTTTTCTTGCACACACACACACACACAATTAACAAGTACACACCCAGTACACACACATACTCAATTAAAAACCGACCATGTGTCCGTTTACCTAGTTTTCTATTTGCCACTTACCTATTATTGCTACGCTGGCTTCTGCCGTACATTCGAAGTCTATACATACATAATTACAACGTGCATAACACTTCATTATTAATGACGTGTTTCTCCTTGATCACCAAAAATGAGTGATATATTACATACAATAACAGAAATAGACGACATTGAGATAGCCCATGCTATTGAATGCGATAGTATGGAGGAACTGTCAAAAAAAATACCCATGAACAAAAACAATTTCACTATAATCTCTCAAAATATAAGAAGCATGTATTGTAATTTCGATGACTTAACACTGTCGCTGTCTGCACTCATACAAAAACCTGACATAATTATCCTTACCGAATGCAGGTTAAATACAAACAAAACGTTACCCCAGCTTCCAAACTATGACACTTATTTTACTACTCACCAGCTAAATCAAAATGATGGTGTGGTTATTTACGTTAAAAACACCTTAAAACACTATGTACACGAAATAAGATTATGTCGAGCATCCTGCCTACAACTAGATATTCTTAACAAAATAGTTCTATGTATCTATACAGATCCCACTCTAACAATAATACAGAACCTTAACCTTTGCCTCTACGTGTTGGCTCAGTTGGTACTTTGTAGGTACCTAGCTCCACGCACGCCTCCCAAAGGTCCGGGACATCATTGTCCCGTGAACGGGAAAGACATACAGAACCTTTTATAGACTCCTTTAAATCTTGCCTAGAGTCGATAAAGTCAGGCCGCGACCTAATAATCCCTGGGGACATTAATATTAATATTTAAAGCCTAAACTAGGTGAACAATCATATGAGTATAAAAATAGAACCAACTATTTAAATATGCTGTCATCATTTGGGTTTTTTGCTGGTCACACTAAACCTACACGGGAAAAAAGCTGTCTGGATCACTTTATTTTAAAAATTAACAGATCGAAATTTTCTCCTACTGTAGCTATCATAAAGACGTCAATAACAGTCCATTACACCACATTTCTTTCCATAGCCAAGTCAAAGAATTTAGCTGAAAACAATTATACTAAAACTACCATAAGCTTTGAAAAGGCTCTTAAGTACCTACAACAGCAAAACTTTCCTGAAATTATGTTCTGCGAAAACCCTGATGTAGTGACTGACCGGCTAATATACATCCTTAGTGAAGCTATAAAAACAAACACCAAAGTTACTATAACACCTAGTACGAAACGTATTAGAAAACCGTGGATCACACCTGGGTTATTAAGCTGCATTCGACATCGCAATAAGCTACAACTACAAGCTCGAAATAATCCTTATAACCCATTTCAAAAATAACATACATTCGATACAGGAACTTTTGCAACAAGCTTCTAAAAAAACTTAAAAGAAAGTATGAAAGAGAACTCTTAGAAAAATCAGTCCATAATAATAAACCCCTTTGGAAAAACATAAAATCAATAACATATACTAACAAATCAAACAAACTTCATGCTGACCTTTTAAATCTTAAGCCTTCGATTTCAGAGTCAGCAAACACCATAAACAAGTACTTTGCTGGTATTGGTAAAGAGCTTGCTGAACAAATTTGCCCTGCCTCCCAGCAAGAACAAGAACTGAACGCTTTCATTTGCAATTTGCCTAGACAATCTAGTTCCTTTGTATTACTACCTGCAAGCCAAGACGAAGTACATATTACACTGAAAACCCTAAAATCAAATAGCGCACCTGGCTGGGATAATGTATCCACGAAATTCCTAAAATACGTTGCCAAAGAAGTAGTTCCTATCATAACGCACATAGTTAATCTAAGTTTCAGCCTAGGAACCTTCCCAAAATCTTTAAAACTGTCCCTCATTACGCCTGTGTACAAGAGTGGGAATAGAGACGACATCTCCAACTACAGACCAATTTCTGTATTGCCCGTGATATCGATAATTTTAGAACGCATACTGAATACCAGACTACTAAACTATTTAACTACGTTTAATCTATTAGACTCACAGTTCGGTTTCAGACGCGGAAGATCAACTGAAGACGCAATAATATATCTTACCTCGACAGTTGTAGAACATCTCGATAATAACAACAAGAGCATAGCGGTCTTCTTAGACCTGAAGAAAGCTTTTGATACCGTCTCTCTTCCCATTCTTGTTCAAAAGTTAGAAAAAAAAGGAGTGAGAGGCACACCACTTTCACTTTTTATAGACTACCTCTATGGCAGGAAGCAACAGGTTAAACTAGGGGAATGCATTAGCAAGGATGAGGACGTAAAATATGGCGTACCCCAGGGAAGTGTGTTAGGCCCAACATTATTCTTAGTTTAGATTAACGATCTTTGTGAAATGAACATCCCCAATGCAAAAATTATATCTTACGCTGATGACACGGCTGTTATTTTTACTGGCAAATCTTGGGAAGAGACAAGGGTCACCGCTGAACTCGGCATGTCACAGATATTAAATTGGCTAAGAATGAACTTGCTAACATTAAACAAATTTAACAAGACAAATTATATCTGTTTTAGGATCACAAATAAATCTCATCTAGATGCTCAAATAGATCTGAAGATCCATTCATGCCAACGGTCCAACCTCTTTGCATGCAGCTGTCCAATAATTGGAAAAGTGGAAGAAACCAAATATCTAGGTATACATTTGGACGAGCATTTAAATTGGTATTCCCACCTTGACCATGTAGTTAGCAGAATCAGAAAATTGATATGGATCTTCAAGTCACTAAGGCATATTACACCAGGTAAAAATAACATCTCAAACTGTCGTAACATCCTAAACGAAATTTACATATCCCTGGTGCAATCTGTCCTGGTGTACTGCATACCGGTCTGGGGAGGTGCAGCAAAAACTAGGTTCATACATCTTGAACGTGCACAGCGTGCACTTATATAGGTTATGTATTTTAAAAAGATAAGATATTCAACTGAAATGCTGTATCAAAACAGCGACCTTCTTTCAGTAAGAAAGTTATATGTTATGCAAAGCATATTAAAAAAACACAACACACATACACACACACATATATATATATGTGTGTGTGTGTGCATATATATATATATATATATATATATATATATATATATATATATATATATAAATACTCATCGTAAATCGTAATTTTCATTGTACCTAGATTTAAAGTCATGTTTAAATTACACATTTTTGTAAATTATTAATTGAACATAGGGAAGAGCGGTGCCTCCCAACCCAAGCATTACTTTGCTTACCGGGCGGCTCCATCCCCTGTATCAAAAACCATGTATCTTTTACTGAAATAAAGAACTTTGTATTTTTTGTATTTTGTATTTTTTTTTTCACAAATCTGTGAATGTAGATTGTCATCACTTAAAAAGTTAGGAATGAAAACCTAGTGCCATTTTTGCCTGGCGGCAAGGGATCTAGTAGCTGCCCATACTGCCCCGTTTTAACTTTCCGCCCTGTATACATAAATAAAACACCAATTTTGTATTTTTAAGTAATTTAGTAACTGAGATATCGGTAAAATACTTATCTAGTTGAATTCCCTGACCCCAAATATGTATATTTAGACAGCAAGTTTGTGATTCTGAGTGACTTAGAACTCGAGGCACCTGTCTATTAATAAATTATCAATTATTTAAAATGGCCGCCTTAAAACTAAATATTACCGACGGAGGAGTTGGTTCCTATTAAAAACTTAAAGCTTTGGACCTAATAAGTGCCTTAAACAAAAATGGTGCTATTCATCATAATCATAATCATTTATTTCGGATACTAGTCCATATTTGTTAGTAGCGTACAAAAATTCTCAAAAACTTAATTCTAGTGTTAGTAATTACATAATTCATATATTGGCCCTCGCAGGCTCATGCAGCTTGCATGCACTCCATCGCCTCATGAGTTGGCAATCTATTCTGCAAGTATTAAAAGATTGGCAAAACGACTTAAAGAGCGTGATCTTTACATCATTGCTGCACTTTACAAACCTGCGCACCAGCATATTGCAGCGAACCGTCAATGCCCTACGCTCCCGCTCTATGTCAGTGTCGTCACTGAGATCCTCGGTGATCCAGTGACCCAGGTATTTAAACCGCTGTACTCTTTGCAGGGCGGCACCATTTAACACAACAGGAGGAGCTTCCTCTAGTTTCCTGTTGCCTGCCCTGAAGACGAGTAACTCACTTTTAGCTGTATTATACCTGAGCCCATGTCTCTCCGAATAACACTCACAAATTCTGACGAGCTTCCTGAGCGCACTGATAGAGGGAGCCAACAGCACCATATCGTCAGCATAACTAACGTTGTTGAGGCAAGTACCACCTATGTGACTACCGACCTTGGTGCTAGTGAGTTTCTCCATCAGCCCGTTCATGTACACATTAAATGAGGTCGGAGTGGTTACCCCTCCTTGCCTCACTCCACATTCCAGCATGTATTCATCCGAGTGTACGCCTGCCCATCGCACAGAGTTGATTTGATTACTGTACCAGTATTCAAATACCGCGACTAACTCTGGCGGGAGACTGGTTCTGGGAGCTATTGTCCAGCGCGTCCACATTTATGACAAATTGTTCGAGGACTCTGCACCACTAATATATTAACATTATTATATTTGTATTACTCGAGAGAGGTAGGGCACAGCGTAATGTCATCACGCTTGAATCTGGAGCAGCCCGACTGGGAGAGTACCTCCGCCTTACAGAAGACCACTGCCATAATAGCACTGCTGCCTATTCCGTAGGTATTGCAGTGTTGTGTTCCTGATGGTGAGAAAGGTTCCCATAGCTCCATCCTTAAAGGCCGGCAACGCACTCACAACACCTCTTGTGTTGCAGGTGTCCATGGGCGGTAATCGCCTACCATCAGGTGATCCGTGTGCTCGTTTGCCTCCTATAACAAAAAAAATCGTTATTATAGAGGCTATAGTGACACATAATCTCCGGAAATTACGAGTATTACGGTTCTAGAGATATACCGATTGTTATGGGCGGGCAAAAAAACGCCAGAAAATTACGTTTCATGTATGAGAGCACTGTTTAATTTTTTTTGTGAATGAATGTTAAAGCAGAAATAAAAACACTTCTTCTGTGAAAATTTTAACAGTCTAGCTATTGCTGATACGCAGACAGCCGGATGGACAGCGGAAGCTCCAGAACAGGGTTCCGTTTGATATCCTTTGGGAACTCGACTCTAAAAACTCTCTAGTTGAATTCCTTGACCTCAAATATGTATATTTAGACACTAAGTTTGTCATTCTACGTTAAATTTATGGTTAAATAGAACTCAGGATATTGATAAATTAACTAAAATTCAAAATGGCCGCCATAAAATTAAACATAGCCGACGGAGCAGTTGGTTCCTATCAAAGACTTAAAGCCTACTTTGACCTAACAAATACCTGAAAAACATTTGGTGCTTTTATCCAGCGTGTCCACATTATCACCTGAAACTGCCCTACTATTGTAGTATAGAGTGGCGTTGGACAAGATATTTTCACTAAAAAAGGAGAACGGTGCAAAAAGTGTCTAGTCATAAATATCAAAAAGTGTATTTAGGTATATTTAATTCAGAACAGCTTTGTTCTTAATTCAATTCTAATTATATATTACCTATTACCTATCTTGTAAATATGTCAGATAATCAAGAGACCTTAATATTCAGAGCAGTGATGCGTAGTTGCAGTATTTCACCATCCCAGCAGCCAACCGCTCTGGCCCAATTGACTCAGTTCGGGTTGCACAGGGCGGTTCCACAACACTTCGGGAGCTCAAATACCACGAGTTTCGGTTGTATCTTGGCTACTGCAATTACGCGTCAATTGCTTTAACTATTTATGGTTTCTTTAAAAAACCGACGTTCGTATTCTGAAGACGACCAATTGCATCGTAGGGGTTTTTCGCGGACGGTCTAGAACGCAAAATGATCATTTTCGTCGTTTTATCTTTACATTAGCGATGTCTATTTCTGGTTTGTTTGCCCTTGGGGCATCTGAAGATACCTAACGAACCTAACCTACCTATGAGTGGTCATTTTGCGTTCTAGAGCGTCCGCGATGCAGATATTACTCAATCATCAACACTTTATTGTAACTTTAAATAAATTTAAAATTTAAACGATGTAATACAACTGAACAGTAATTTATTAATTTACGTAGGTTATAAGAATATCTAGTTTCTTGCCTAGAGTAAGAATGTAAATAAATGGTTTTATTACGAGTGACTGCTGCCTAACCGAGCTTAAAATAGTTTTTTTTTTATAAAGTTCACTCATAATTACTAAGGACTGGACCTTAAAGGTTCGGACTCTTAATACATCATAACTCAGCCTTTTTTGATTACGATTACCATGACCATTCAACTTTTCATATATTTTTCAAAGAAAGGCCGTTTTTATAATTTAATAAGAATCTCCTCGGGCTTTACTTGCAATATAAAACGAATGCAATAACAAAAATGTGGGAAAAGGTTTTAACTGTCCCTATGACATCTTCATTCTTTATCAAACTTGATGATATTACTTCAGAAAAAAACATCAGAAGTTAATCTCTTTAAGTGGTAAGAATTTGCATAGAAAATCATACCTATATTATATTTGTTAGTGAAAAATGCGTCGATAACATTTTCATCAGCTTAATCTTTCAAATTCGTAGGATACCTATATACATTTACGTATTAAATGCACTCAAATCTAGTAAGTAAAGACGTTATCGTTATATTTTGAAAAATATAAGATAAACAAACACAAAGTAAATTTTAAAAATATGATAACGCTGGTTTGTAAAGATAATACGTAATAGACTAATAATATTCGCAAAATAATATTTAAGAAGGTACCTAAACTGCATCTAGTCAATCGTAAATTAATATATTTTATTATGTTGTATCAATAAAACACTGATGTATACATAAAGTCACTTTAACCCTTTGACCGCCAAAGAAATGCGCTCACGCCAACGCCTAAGATATTTTCGATGCTGTGAGCACGACCACTCGGGCCACGATTTAAAGTTTCCGGCGCGTTCAAGGGGTTAAAAGCAAATAAAGTTATAAAACATAAAAAGATTTTCATTATCAATCCGAATTAAGTTGTCGCGAAACTACAGTATACATACAGAGTGGTCCAAACAACGACGTCAATATTTTTTCTTGGATTCCTCCCACAAAGGGCTACCCGAAAATACCCCATGTATGTTCCTCATTCTTTTTTGTTATATGATTTCATAGGAACTGTATAATGGCCTTTAAAAAACTGATGTGTTTTTGTGGTTTGATCATATCAGCCGAAAGACGTCCACTGCTGGACATAGGCCTCTCATCAGGCACCCGCATCCAGCGGACTTCCGCAACCTTTACGAGGTCATCAGTCCACCTTGAGGGGGCCTACCCACGTCGCGCCTTCTGGTATGTGGTCGCCACTTGAGAACCTTTCCGCCCCAACGATCATCGGTTCTACGTGTTATGTGGCCTGTCCACTGCCACTTAAGTTTGGCGATTCGGAGGGTTATATCGGTTACCTTGGTTCTGCTGCGGATAGCTTCATTTCTGATGCGATCACGCAGAGAAGAAAAGAGGTTTGTTTTACTGAAACATATCTTCATAAATTGCTCTTTCACACGTTGGTACAGCAATTAACTTCCAAGTTGCAACAATTTTGATCAAAAGTGAATAAATTACGTTTGAACTTACGTTACGTTCATCGCGGAACAGGAGGACATGGGAGGAATCTATTTTTATTGACGTTGCCGTTTGGACCATCTTGTATAAAAAGCACCGCTATTGTACGCTCAAAAAGCACTAAGTACCTCTGTTCCTACCCTAGGGGCTGTCAATATATTACGTCATTTCAAGTGTCCATCAAGCAATTAACAGGATGAGATTAACAGGAGTCTACCTTCTGTCTCCATCATCAGCTCGATGGCATCATAATATTGAATCCTCGTCCAAACTATACTCATATATAAAATTTCAGCTCAATCGTGCAATTGGTCGAAGTTAACTGCGTCGAAATTCAGTTCCAAAATTTGTCCCACACTAACAAACAAACGAACAGGTGAAGGTAAGTAGAATGCAAATTCTAAAATTACAATTTATTTACCCATTTCCAAGCAGCCAAAACGCATTTAAGGGTTCCTTCATATTAAAAAAAATATATATAAATAATATAAAAAAAACGCATTGGAACCCAGACCACGAGTAGGTACCCAAGTTTGATACAAATAACACTGTTAACTGTCCATAAAAAGTACAATCAGCTATAGAAGCTTTGTACAAGCTTCAAGCACAGAATAGATAATAGTACAAGTACAGAAGGGACACTCCTTTGATCTTTACAAAAGGCGCTTTTTTCTCAGCCAAAACATTAAGATTTATGGCCATCTGACGTCGCCGACGACGACGTCGACGTTCATAGCTACAAGTACATGCCGGTTCCCCAACATTGGGGCACCGGCATGTACTCGTACTTGTAGCGATGAACGTAAATCGCGGAGTGTCCGCCCCTTGCTTCAAGTGCAAAAATATGAGTTGGGTTAATCCTCTCAAAGATATGTGCCAAAACCTTAATCCGCTGAAATAAGAGCGATGGGATGCGACATACTATGCACCCATATTTTTACACTTACTGTACCAAAAATAACATAGTTGTCAGACAATTATTTCATGTAGCCATGATGTATTATATGAAGTCATTTCCCAACCCTCTTCTTTGCACCATCTGTTCTAGCAGTAGGCCATCATCTCGTTCACTGTGCACGGGTTTTCACAGCACTCTGAAGCAATCCCTTCTGCCCTTTTGCTTCTTCCTTTGGCCAATCTTTGAGCATTTGTAGCTTCCAGCCAAGGTGAAATGTACCCCGACTCGTAATCATAAGATTCAGGATACTCTGACCGTTTAGCTGCTTGGTTGGCAATGCCGTCGTAGCAGAGGCCTGCCAGGGTTATTGCAAGATATCTTCCACAGTACATCCGACGGGATTCATGAGCTGCCAGAGCAGTTAGGAAAATCAAGACAACTACCACCTGAATCTTCATAGTTGATGTCGATTAAAGAGGTTGTTTAGTAATGCGGCAAGAGATTCAAATTCAGGCCTTTTATACTACGGGTAGCTCATTGTTATTCAGTGTTTAATGTGGCTAGGGATGTGTGAACAAGGTTAATGGGAGGAGACATCTAGACGTAGGGCGTGTTTAAGTGTTATATATTTATGACGTCATTCATAAATTATAAATGTAATGTTCCATATATTACGTGAGAAAGGGTGAGCATTTTCTTAAAATAACACCAAAATGTAGTTCACCATTTTGTAGGGTAACTTAAATATGCTTAATTAACATCACAATGTTTTAAATCAATAGTTAGCGCATGCTTTTACAAGAATGCATTAGCATCCTGTTTTTCCCGTGGACTCATTGCTTTATACACTTATGTTTTATTTGCTGGACCCGAACAATATGACTAGTAATAACCCTCCTCGCCTTCGGGCAATCGGGTAAAAACGGATCACAATTTAAGTAGGTATCGAAACTGTCAGTGTTTTCTACAGGAAAGATGCCTAGTATTTGTCCTTGATTTAGAGTCATTTAAATACCAAGTAGCTACTAAAACATAACTTCACAATATTTCGCGCTTCTACAAATAAACATAACCCCATAACAAATTCATGCTCTTATTGATGCTCAATAAATCAGACCGGTTGCATAAGAACATTCAAGAAGTTTTAGCTATCAAAACCCAATTGTGTGTGCATTGGCGCGTAGTGAACCGCCCCTGGCATTGGTTGGTTATAAATACACTTGGTTATACAATACGACCCACTCGACCCATCAAACCTCATTGAAAACTATAAAGATAAAGTGACCTTTTTTCCCCGTCAAGGTCTTTATGATGTTGACATTTAAGATTCCATTTCTCCTGGCATGTGAAAAGGGTTATTCCACTGTACCAGTATATTTCTACAATTTCCTCATTTTTATAGTTACTACAACGTAAAGATTACATGTAGTGTGTAGTGTAGCGTAGTGTTGTTAACGGAATTGGCATAGACAATATCAAACAAAATTGTTAATTAAGGTTAATAATAACGTTATTAACGCTAATTATAAGCATTATAATTGAAATTCTTTATACCTATTCCGTTGGCAACACTACCTACGCTGCACCAAAAACGCTACAAAAGTTACGATCACTGATTATCACATTACGCAACGCAATTAACGCAAACGTCGTAAGAGGGAACAATAGTCAGATTGCATAGTTTTACCTTTTTCAAGGAATTTTATCATCATAACCCTTCTGCTGTCTCAAAAAACTAAAGCCATCACCTTCCTGGCTGACAAAATGGCCTTGGCTTTCTTAGGAGGTGGTGACCCTGACCTTTTCTATTGCTCGGATCGGTCGGCGTCGGTCTGTGGTCTTAGAAAACTAATAAAAACGTGCTAAGAGTACGCTTTGTGCCATGGGTTAAAATATAATGTAACCAAAAGTAAACACATGGTGTTTGAGGCTGGCAGTAACAGACCATCTAGTGTTCCTCTGGTCATGTCAAATGGAGTACCACTCGAAAGAGTGCGGCAATTTAAATACCTCGGTCACAAAGTTACCGCCGACCTTAAAGATGATGTTGACATCGAACGAGAGCGAAGGGCGGTATGCGTGAGGGCGAATATGTTGGCCCGCAGGTTCGCACGATGTTTCAGTGGAGTGAAGATAACTCTTTTTAAAGCGTACTGCACGCCGCTGTACACGTGTAGCCTGTGGACGAATTATACGCAAAAATCGTATGCTCTTCGCGTTCAGTTCAACAACGCGTTCAGGGCGGTGATGGGACTGCCTCGCTACTGCAGCGCATCAGGCATGTTCGCGGAGGCACACACGGCTTGCTTCCACAGTAGCATGCGCGTGCGCAAATGCTCGCAGATCGTGTTGACTGTCCCTACATCATGCACTGCTGTGACAGACTGCTGAATTGTGTATAATGTTTTTAATTTTTAATTGTAGTTTTTATTTCCATTTATTTTCATTTGTATTTGTGTGTTTTTATCTTGCACCTATGACAGAGCCTCTGTGACGCTTATAATAACTGAATTTTCATATATTTTTTTAAATTAATTTTAATTTATTTGGAATGTATTTTTGACTCTGGTGTTTTGTGGTGAACCTAAGTCTCATTTACTTATAGTTACGACACGACTGAGAAAGTCTTGAGGATCAATTTTGAATAAGTCCAAACTATCCTGTGACATCGTGTGGTGAGTTCGTTTATTTTCAGCTAAAAGCAACCTTGGGTCCCTAGGTTGCTTTTAGCTGCCTGAGTCATACACAGATTTAGGTTCGCGTCTTTCCTGTGGACATTATCAAAGTTAAGGGCTACGAAGCCTTACTTTTGTTTGGACTCTTAATCCACATAAACGGCGTCTCCTCTTGTATATTACTATTCGATAAAATCGTTATTTATATGCACGTGAGCTTTTAATTATTGACCACAGGAGAGACGAATTTTGTTTTTGTTTTGTGTATGACTCGCCTAGGGTTCGTCTTGAACGGCTTCTCTATCACGCTTGAAATCCTGATCTTCTTCTTGAAATCTCTAACTTTTTACGATGGCGTATGATGGAGTGGATTCCCCTAATGTCTACTGTGTTTGATTGCGACAGGAGAAAAACAAATGATAGTGCATTATGATGAAAAAATATGAGTGTAGGTAAACCTGCCGGAGTTATTTATTGTTTTTTAGGGTTTCGTACCCAAAGCGTAAAAACGGGACCCTATTACTAAGACTTCGCTGTCTATCCGTCCGTCTGTCTGTAACCAGGCTGTATCTCAATAACCGCGATAGCTAGACAGTTGAAATTATCACAGATGATGTATTTCTATTGCCGCTATAACAACAAAATGCTACAAACAAAATAAAATAAATATTTAAGGGCGGCTCCCATACAAAAAACGTGTTTTTTTTTCGTTTTTATAGATAATGGTACGGAACCCTCCGTGCGCGAGACCGACTTGGCCGATTTTTTTTTTCTTATTCGACCTTAGGCTCAAAACTTTTCAATTCGCATACGTATATTTTTTTTGTTTACAGTAGGTACCTACCTATTTATGAGGTGTAGTCACAGGGTGTAGTAGTTACACACTGCATATTTGGAGGAAGAGTTTTTTTTGTAGCGAGTAAAGGAAAAGAAAGATAAAAAACTGTTTTTATTTATAGTCAACTTTTTATTCATAATTGTGGATACGAGTTCCCAACTTCTACTCAATAAATGTGACTAGAGCGTATGATACTCGCTCTTAAAATTTAGTTAATTAAATAATACGGAAATGTTGGTTCTCAAAGAGCCCAGACACGGACGTAGTCGACCTGCATAGAGGCGTCCTGTCCATCATTCACGTTCAGGTTCCAGGTTGGCAGCCACGCGTTTTGCGCGTTCCAGAAGTCTGTCGCAGCCTGAAATTAAAAAAAAAACCGTCATCATGACGTCCACTGCTGGAGGAGGTTCCAAAGATTGTGTCTGCCATGCTCAAAAAAACAAGTATGCCTTGATAACAAATGTGATATCCGACGTAGCTTCGCAGGCAGGGTCAGTACCAACTAGGCTACTCATGTCGTCAGATAGTTTTAACCTTGGGAAGAACAAAGGATAAATTTTTATACCGGAAGACATCCACTGCTAAACATACTCGTAGGCATGCAATTAAAGATGGAATGAATTTGTTCTTTATAAAACGCATATGTATGCGTTTTATTAACCCCTTCAAGTGATGAATGAGTATTCCGCAGATGAGGTCTCGCGCAACAGCTAGTATATTATAATGTCAACTCACGGAAGGAGAGGCGTTTCCCCAGGGCTTGGGGCTTGGATTGGTCACGCCGTCAGGGAAAAATCCGTTGGTCCCGCCGACAGCGACATTCATGATGATGTAGAACTAGAACAAAGTCGTTTTCACACCTTTCCTTCGGAAAAGTAAGTTTTGCTCCACGACGAGAGGGATCAAAACGCTACTTTTCTATTCAAGCTACTTTTTAAATTTTTTCATTGGCATGTACGTAGCATTCACGCAATGTGCCAATTGAACTAATAAAATAATCGATTGTAATTTCATCGTAATCGAGTAAAAACGAACGTATTACAAGTTTTAACTTTAACAACGTTATATGAAAATGTAAAATGTATATATTTGTTTTTTATGTATTATTTATGTATGTATGTATGTAAGCACTTTATTGTACACAATAACAGGTTAAGGAATATACATGTCACACAATAGATCAAAGTACAAAGGCGAACTTATCCCTATAAGGGATCTCTTCCAGCTAACCTTTGAGCAATTGAGAGGAAGGTAGGTAGAACGAGATAGGCAAACTTATACCGTGTACAAAAACAGAGAAAATGAAAGCAAATCCTAATTAGCATTATAAATTAGTAATAAAAACTATAATTTGTTTTAAAACTTGTTAAGTCATTTTAACAGCATATTTTTAAAATTTCTTAATAGTCGGTGTGAAAAATAGTATGTGTCACTCGGTAGCAAAATTATCTTCGTTTCAGGCGTTAACACTTTTATCCCTCGCTACGCTCAGGATTCTTTTGTATGATCCCTCGCTGCATTCAGGATTCAATACACCGCTCTCGCCGTAAATATACTATTTTGCTCCCTTGTGACACAAATAACTATTGTTTATTTCTTGGCTGTAGCCAAAATTAAAAGATTCATAAGGTTTATTTTATAGATAGGTAGGCCGCTTAAGGCCTGAATCACACTGGCGCGACCTGCGGGGGCTGTTAATAGTAAATTTTACAGCTAATGTTTACTATTGACCGCCGCGGCATGGCCGCGCTAGTCTTAGTCATGCCGCGGCGGTCAATTACTCCCACAGACGTGAGAGGCTTAACTGGAACGATGTGGGACGGTAGCGGACGCCTGGAGGCTGGCCTTGTCATGGGCGCCGTTTCAGGTGAACGGCAGCCTTATAACATGACTCATCATCCTCCTAGCTTTATTCCCGGTGTTGCCCTAAAGGAGCCCAGGGTCTGCTTTGACACCTAATCCCAAGATTTGGCATAGAGGCACTAGTTTTACGTAAGCGGCTGCTATCTGACCTTCCAATCCAGAGGGAAAACTAGATCTTATTACGACGTCTTCCTTCACCGAAAAGCTAACGGTAAATATTCCGTACATAACTTCTGAAAAACTCATTGCTACGAGCCGGGATTACCTACAACTCACGACCGCCGCATGCCTGAACCACTGGACTACCGTAGCCCTACAGAATGCATATTGAAATAAAATCGATAAGATTTTTTTTGGTCATCATTGGCTAACGCGTCATAAATAGTAGGTAGGTAATAAACTTAGTAAGGTGTCGTATCCTTTGAAATCAATATACTCTTATTTGCTTTTAATGCGCAAAACGTTATGCTCAGTTTGACTGCGGAACTCTCAAAAAGGTAAAGTACTTGGCAAATAGTGGTCCAAAATGCAAAAAGTACCTTCTGGTCGAAAGGTGCCATCTTGGATCCGTATCGCCACGGGTTGAGGATGTTTCGTCCGGTGCCGAAGCCGCCGTGGTCCCAGAAGCCTCCCGCGCCAGGGGCGATGCGGCCTAGCTCTACGTCGTCAATGCTGAACTTTATGAAGTCTGGAAATTTATAAGCATTTTTATATAATAGTTTAGCGGTGATCATAACATATGGACGCTTGCAACTCCAGCAACGTCACAGGATCGATGCTGTCCTTTAATATATGTATATACACAAGGAGAAACTCATACTGTAGTCCCTAGGGCATAAACCTCGGCAGCGCTGGTTTCACAGCCGGAAACTGTCTAATTAGGTAAATAATTATTAACCCACAAACCTGTGTCTAGAGAATTAAATTGTTAGTAAGTGATACTTGCCAAACAGATCTACATTAAATACTACATGACGCTTTATAATCATGAAACCGGTTCATGTGTGAAGAATGAAGAAGATTGGAAACACTAATGAAGACTTAAAGCAGTTTCCAGTGATGAACAGTTTTACCAAACACCTTCTGTTTATTATTGTGAGGTTATTGGTGTAGTGTAGGATAAATTCACACCGTTCTTCACAGCCAAAGCGGACAAAAATATAATGATCTTACACGTCCTAACGGCACTAGAAAAGGGTCCTGTCACATATGTAAGCGCGCTTTGTTGTGACAGATATTAGTGCTGGTGACTGTAGGTACAAGGTAGGACATGTAGGTTTTCGGAAGTTGTTAAAACATAACGACGTCCAATCTTGTTGATCTTTACCTGGTGTCCATTCCAGCTGGTAGCGATAGAAGTTGGTGTCGTAACCACTGGAGTTTCTCCTGATCCAGTGGGCGCGGTCCCATCCGTTGAGTTCAGGGTAGGGTCCGTAGTGCAGTGTGGAACCAGCCTCCTGAGTTCCGATATGGACTCCGTTCTGTAACATGTTGCGGTTGCCGCGAGATTCCACCAGGTCGATCTCGCCGGATGAAGGCCAGGTGCCGTAAGCGTTGTGGGCGGGCATCAGCCAGATAGCTGTGGAATAGATAAACGAAATCGAAATCTCTTTGAGTGCATAGGCACTTAATTGTGTTGTTAACTAGAAACGCGTGTATGGATTGAACAATCGTATTTTTTAAAGAAGATTATGGGAATTGATATACGATCGTTAGAAAACTATGTAATAATCCTGCATAAAACAGGGTTTTTTTTTTAGAATATAGACCACTTTTTTAATGAAGAACAATAATAAGTTACTATTTAGTTGCCAATTCTTCCCCGTCCGTCCATGGACTGTTGCTTGCAGTAAGACCCAAATAAGCCTTATTACACGCTCAATTACTTTGATGGCTAATTTTAAGTTCTCTCCCTATAGCATCGCAATGCAATACGTTTCGCAGGGCACTTTATCCTTCCTCTCTCGGGCAAAATTTTTTTGTTCGCAAATCCATACTTAATGCTGACCCACTATGGGTCGGCGGGAAAGGAGCGGGCTGTACCGTTATTATGTGATTGCAGAAACCTTGTGAAATTGCAATATATTTCAGTAGTATTGAATCATTTGAATTATTTTTATGCAGGCTGAAGCAATTACCAGGCCACAGCCAGTCCCCAGCAGGCATCTTGGCGCGGACCTCGAGACGGCCGTAGCGGAAGCTGAAGGACTCGACGGTGCGGACGCGCGCGCTTTTGATCGGATTCAGGATGTTGTTCGCTGATCCTGTGCGCTCGCAGCCATACCATTGTGGGTTAGTGCATCTGGAAATGAATAACAATTCTGTAATATGGTAAATGCCTATAGTCCGTTTTTTTTTTGATGAGAAATACGGTAAACAAAGATGCAGTCGTCGTCAACCTTTTCTGCTCGGGACAAATATTAGATGTTACCCGGAAATTCATCCTTGCTGCAAAGTTAACACACCAATTTGTAAATGTTGACCAACATATGTTTCTCATTTGTTGTTAATAGATTCTGTTTCTGTCTCTTTGCTTATGGTGAAGGCAAAACGGTCAGGGGTGAACGAGTCGGTCTTTTTTACAAGCTACTTGGATCAGCCTCTGGTTTGCCCATCGCTGTCCGCACGCCACCACACACAGCGAAAAATTAAATCTTAATATTAAAATTTAACAAATAGATACTCGTATAATAATAGCATAATCTGAATTCAACAATTTATTGATTACTTACCAAGAAAACAAGAAAAAGGATGTTATACGATTGTCAATTTTGACAATGTCGACAGCGAAAAAAACGAACCGATAGTTTCAAAACTCTTCTTCTTTAGGTTTTTTAGTATGCAACTTTTCCAGAACTGAATAACGAAATTCAAATTAACAGAGTATATTGTTGTAAGTATTATTTAAGTATAAATAATGAAAACACTTCCATCAGTTTAAGGTCGACAACAATAGTGTAAGTTTTTTTTAATGGCTGTTTGAGATACTTTGACAGTTGTGTGGCATGAAGTGTCTTATAATAACTTTTTGAATTCGGTTAAAAAAGACCTCGTGCTAGGTCCTTAATCCTTCTTTCTAATGCTAAAAAAATGCACTTTAGATTGAATAACTATTTTATTTTTCGATGAATGATGGCTGAAATGGGCATTGACCGCTGTATTCATGCTGGATTGAACTGAATTGACCCCAAAGCGACGATTCCTCACCACCGATTATAAGATTTTGCTAGATATATTCTAAGCTAGATTCGATTTGATCAACGGAAGTAACTGAAAGCTCATTCGCCTATTACTGCCAGCAAAATATGTCAAGCCAACACTGCATTTTCTAATTCCCTTATATTATTGAGTAAAAATATATTTAATTCCCTTATATACTGGAGTGTTATATGAGTTAGTACTTGTGTTGAATTGCAGGTATGAAATTAATAACAGATTAATTTATAATGTTTAATCATTGAGACTCACCTTTCTTGCTATCAACCAAGTTAGAAACGAAAACCGCCAACCAGATAAGATCTTATAAACATCAACTCGTGTAAGCGATAAAGTTATCGACCGATCTCGACCCCTACCTATTCGATTTGATTTAACGATAGCTAGTAAGAAATTATCGATAATTATTATTAAACAACAAGACAAGTCACCACCAATAGACCTGAAAGTAAAGGCAAAATCAAAGTGACATTTCAATGGGTAGGTTTCATAGAACATGTGTGAATGGACTTCACTTCAACTTGTTTTAAGTTCACCTCAATGCTCGTCCAAAGTTATTATATAAATTGACGCCGCGATTTCGTAGTAACTCAGCGTAGGTAAAGGTCTGGTTTTGTTAGGCGTGTCAGGTGGGGTAAGGCGCAGGAGCTCGTAAATAATGGTAGTTTAGGACTTTTTAACTAGTTAACTACCATGGTCACCATTTTTGGGTCAGCAGGTCAGAAGGCACCTAGTCACTTCCGCAAAAACCTAGCCTTCGCCAGCGCCTGGGATAAGGTAAAAAGCGGATCTTGGGCTCTTTTAGGATGGAAGCCAGATGGAGAGGACGAATGGAGAGGAGGAATTTAATTAATGGTATACCTGTCTGCAGGGGCGCCACCCTCGACGTTCAACGTGGCGCTGGTCAGGAACGCCTGGCCGAACTGGTCGGACGTCAGGGAAGGCCTGAGGAACAGGTGGCCACTGTGCGCGAATGAGTTTGTGCGGTTGTTGCTGTAGTACTGGAATTCCCAGTTCTGGAAGAAATAACAAGTAAAATAAACTCGAAATATGTGTTACACTGTACCAGCTAAATACTACAGCACATTAATTCTCGTTCATTGGAGACTTGTGCTGAAAATCTAGATAAAGGCTGATGATAGTGATGATGTTGTAATCTGTGACTGTTACCTGAGGGTGGTTGTATATGGTTCTCTGTGGTTTATCACCGAAAAACAAAATGCCTAGTTGCATACAGATTTCCGTGTAATAAAGCTTTTGTATATAAAATGGTATTTATGTGGACTTGAGGTCTGTTATACCTGTTATCTAATAACAGCTAGAACCAACTGAACACTGAGCAAAGTAATCGAACAATGCAACAACACTATGTGTACATAAAACACAAGTTTCCCTTAAATCTTATCAGTTTTTGCCACTTGGGTCATACACAATTAACCAATGTTTAAAACATAATTAGTTTTTCCTGTTTTCAACAGTTTCAAGGTTACGTGCATATAAATAACTAGAGCTTCCGCCAGCGACTATATTCGTCTGCAAAATTTGGCTTGATAGCCCTTAACTTTGACAGTGTCCACAGGAAAAGACGCGAACTCAAATCTGACCACAGAGACCCACTTCTCTTTTTAACCCACAGTAAGAAGCAGATGCTTCTGGAGACGTGGTCGACTTATGAGATACAATGCCGTGTCTTCGTCTCGTGCAATCTCTATTGGTCAGTATCACGTGTAAACTACCTTTGAACTTCCACTTTGGGAGAGATTGTAGTCATCAAAGACTGGTCTATTAACAAATTAAAGTGCTTACACCACCACCAGAGAGCGTGTTCTCATGCTGCCACTTTTCCAGGTCAAACTCGTCGAAGTCATCCGCGAAGACGAGTTGGCCGGAACAAACGGTAGCTGGCGCGAATGTTCCGCTCACGGTCGTGACGCTGGGGCTGCACGCCGCGCCGAGCGACGCAAGCGCAGCTATGCTGAACAAAAGCGCCCACATAATGCTGCCAAGAGAATAGGGTATTTTCCATTTGTTAAAATGCATCACGTAGTGTTGCTATATGGATAGTTAACCATCTATAAGTTGCAAAATATAAACAAAATCATATAAAGATAATTAATTGAATTTGAAAGTTGAGAAAATATTTGTGTTTTCTTTTATAGTCCAAAGTAAATTGAATTCTGCCAATACGATCCTTAAACTACTTATATAGTAAAAGACGAATAGTATAAAAATACAGCGGTGATGTCATACTTCTGTGTCAATTAGTATGAAGCATTTCGGCTGCCGCCAGCGAGGTCAGACTTTATAAAAAAAATTGTCTAGGTATTGATCATGTTGGTACAGACGACAAGTTAAGTGCCAATGTTTACTTGGTACTCATATAACATTTTTTCGTTTGTTAGTCCTTTACCTCATAAGCATAAATTACTTGTAGTTATTCACCGGATCGCGTTTCGTTGAGATCTAAAAATTTGTGAACAGATTTTTTTATTGTAGTTAAATGTCTCGTCGCCAGTCACAACGGTGTATAAAATTCATAGGCTATTTACTTTTCGTGTAGTAACTACAAGTAATTTATGCTTATGAGGTAAAGCACTAACAAAGGCATTATTTTCACTGTGTTTTGGTATTTCACCATCCCCTTTCGACCCGTGGATATCGTAAAAATTGACTAAGGGCGCAGGGTTGAAGTGTGTTGTGGGCGATCGATGGGCTAGCACCATATCTCCGCGATATCACATTTTATCGATCTTTTATACCTCCATTCAAGCTTAAAGTGGCACTGGACCATAAGTTTCATGTGCTTCGCCTATCCCTGTAAAGGCGTGAATGTGTGGGTAAATTGGGTAACCCAGCATCATGTCATAAAAATTATAACGCTGGTTTTTAGGGGTTTCCACGGTACCTACATAAAGTACCTAATGTAGCAGAAAAATATTTAGTAAAAATCCCATATCGAAATGTTATTTATAAAATTCTCGAGGTTTGGGAGTTAGACTCTATGCCAACCCAATAGCATAATAAAAAAAAATATACATATTAGTTAATGCATTAAAGGACTTACCAGTTGAATCAAATCAAATTTCTGCACAACTGGCAATTTTACTGATATGACTTTTATTTTATACCAACTTGAAGATATGATATAATGCCCCTCGAGCGTGATTGCCTCTGATCGCAATCTGAGTAGTTAAAAATAGGATTCTTAATCGTATCCGTGATTATCATTGATTAGGAAATTGTTATTTACCTACTTGCTAATACTATGAATATGAATAATACTTTTTTCTTTGAAAGCAGGCAATGAAATTATAATATCAAAAGCAGACATGCCTTATAGTTTTCGAGCCTACATGTATAAATAAAATTAGTTCGAATAGCCGATGTTTTTTTTTATTTGTTTAAATATTAGCTCACTGAACAATTAAGGGCTTGTCCATAAATAACGCCATCGTTTTTTTGTCGATTCTTGACGTTTTTGATGTTAATCATGACGCAATTACAAGGAAAACCAATTTGAAACACAAAAAATTGTATTGCTATGCCTGAGAAGCACTTAATATCGAAATAAGTAAAACTAGTACAGTCAGGGGTAATACGTACAAAAATAAGGTCATAATCATAAATATCTCTACAGGACTCTATTGTTTTTTTTGTGAGTCTATTGTGTGTCCCACTCCTGGGCAAAGGCCTCTCCCCGTGATCTCCATGCGTCCCTGCTGGGTGCCTCTTCCGCCCCGTTGCTGAAAAACACATCCAGGTCGTCCCGCCGTCTCCGCCTTGGTCGGCCCCGTCTGCGTCGCCCGTCATGGTGTCATATTATATTTCATATATTTCATTTTGTATTTTTGGTGTTTTTCATGTATCATATATTATTTGCCATATTACATATTTTGTATTGACAATAAATCTCTTTCTAGATATACCTATATGTCCTTATTTATGTTCGTATCTTAATACCTGTGGCTTTACAATATTTCCCTTCGATATTCTCGCTAAACGAAGTAACATAGACAAAGCCTGTTAAAATTCGAATGTTATCTGGAATAATGTATTAGGCTTCACTTACCTTACACTATACAAATATCAATATAAGGCAATAACAACACTTTTTAAAACGTACTTCACAGTTGCGTGCTTTAAGGTACTGATCCGGTGCGAAACTGTTATTAATTTTATACCTGGCTAAACACACGCTATGTGAGTCAGGGTCATTGTATTCCCTGCTATTGTTTTGCCCATGATTTTCCTTAACATTTATCCAACTTAGTGCCCATAGAACGAATTGCAGTAGATTTAAAGACCTATTTAATGACCTAAGTTTCTGCTTTGTTGGATTCAGGACCAGGCTCCATACAAAGTTGCCCATGGTCCTTTATCATTAGCTGTCAAAACTACTGACCACCAGCGTAGGCCACGCCAATGTGATTTAGGCAATGATATCGAAAGTAAAGATACGCCTGTCCGAACTATATTCGGCTGACACACTGTGACAGCTGAAGACTAAGGCACGGTGGCCCGCGAATGCCCGTGGCGGGCCACCCCATTGGACGGATTACTCGTGGGCATTGGGTCTATCTTTACGAAGTAATAAATATATCTATGGATTTAGGGCTGATGCAATAAGTAAATGATTATCATTAAAAAAAACAAGGCTCAAAAAACTACTTGGAAAACTTTAAGATTTTAAATACATGAACATCATAAAATGGACGTTTAGACAATCGGCACGCGACGCAACTAGATCCTATTTCTCTAGTTCCCTGCATGTTCCCTGCAACCATTCTACAAACTTCATACAATGTTTGTCGGTGGCATCCAGTTTAAATAAACTTAGTTTTCTTTGGCGGCATCTTAGCTTAGCCCCTAAACGGATGCCCCCTTTGGAGTGCGGTTATTTTTTATTGAAAGTCTTGTGGTTCAGGATGGTTCTTAACAATTTCTTATTATAGCCATGATTGTGTGTTTTCAATCGACGTTTCATTTTATTTAACAGGTAGGTGTTAATGCATTGTGAATCATAAAAAGTTGCTAATCTATCAAACTATACGATTACCACCTTTTTATATCGAAACATTGTTGACATACATCGTGTCACGCGGTGACAGAAAATGTCATTTTAGAAATGGCGATAAGTGAATAACTATTATTTTAAGGCCACATTAAATTATTTGTAATTATTTCTATACAAAAATGACAAAAATCAACTAAATCCAACAAGGTTCAGGGGAAATGTTGTGGTTTGTATTAATTTGATTGTGTAATGTTTACGTTCAAATTTTAATAAACGTTATTATTTTTAAAACGGCTAGCTGCCCGCAAGGCTTTCATCGCGTATTAAATAGAACGCATTTAAAGCGGAATAAAATATAGCCTACATATCTGGGTCTAACCCATCTACCTCAGAGGCCCATTATATTTACTGGTGAAATCGTTTGAGTAGTTCCGGAGATTACTCCCTACATACAAAGTCTCACAAACTTTACCTCTTTGTAATAAGTATAGATAGTAAAGATACGCATATCAATAGACGATAGGTACTCCTCTCGCAGAGAATAGTCATATTGGCATTAGAACATCATTGATAACGGCATAACTGCCAAATGCAGTTTTAATTTTTTCGCTGGTAAGACATAATCCGTACACGAGGGCGCAAGTATATCTGTCTGTCTGTTACATTTAAACTACTAAACTAATGAAGATGTAATTTGGTCTTAATTCCGGGAAAGGGCATAAGTGGGCGTGGGGCGTAAGAAGTTAGAATAGCGTATGATAAAAAGAAATTCCACGCGAAAGCTAGTATAAGATCATTAAAACTATGAAGACACAGCTCATTCCAACCTACACTGTAGACAAATAACAAACTATGGCCCATTCACTGAGAACTCTTTTCCCTCCCAGCACTCTATCTCACGCACCTGTCCCGTGGTCAGCCTCAGCACCGTCTCAGTCTCAGCACGCGGTCGATCTATACAAACATTATTATTTTCAGATGGAACGGGGACTAAAATTAGGAAAATGTATTGTACTTAATACATTGAAATTGCCAACCGCTGTGAACCGTCGCAGCCCCTTCCCCCGCTACCCCGCGTGGCGAGTCCCCGCCAGCTTACCGCAGAAGACTTACTTCCCTTCTAACTCCAATGAAGACCTAATTAAATTTCATTCCCTTGAACCCATTAAATCCCGAAATGTCGATTCAAAATTACCACATCTATCGAAACTTTCAAAATTTGACTTAGGCTTCCCGAAAACATTCTTTAACAGGAAACCAAATAAAAATCCTAAGAAGAAAAGAGTGCCTAAACTAATACTGCTGCAGAACCCGTTTACATGGTTGATGACGAAAATAGACTTCCGGGTGCTCCGAACTATCTGGGATCCGTCGTTCAGAGAAAATGATTTCAAATTTGGCACAAAACAGGTACACTTTCCTACTCGTACTGTATGTTTTTTTTATGATTATTAAACCGGATACCCACTGGTAAGCTATAATTACTTATGACCAAACGGGGAGCTACAGTAACCAGCCCAGCGTGTACGTGGTTCCCGATCCTTTTCCGAAAGGTTTGCACAGAGGTGTCTAGGGGAATCCATCATTTTACCGAAAATAGTTTCATCGATTATCGTTTCCCATAACACTATTCGCAGAATTTCATCATCACACAGGAATCATTCATCGAACTACGTTAGATCGCTCATACGTTTGCTCGTATCACCATTTAAAGTAAGCACCAGTTGAAAACGAAAAAAATGTAAACAAACAATGTATTGAATTTGAGATATTAAACGTCAAATTCAATAAGCCTACCCACCTCTTCCTCTGGGTATCGGATTATTCTAGTCTAAGGCAGGTCAGTGTAGGTACGACGACAAGCGAAGCGAGGAGGAGTGTTAGGTGTAATGTGACCCTATAGCGCGCGAGCCGAGCGAGCGCAGCGAGCGTGCCGCAGTAGCGGCCGGCGAAGCGCCAGAACCGTTTTTTTATATTATTAACTCAGGGAAAAATATATGGAATGTACATACCAACAGTGAACCGTGTTTCGATAAATGCATACTAAACACAACTGACTATTCATTGAAAAGTAAATGCGATGATCGTTGCGCTACGATTTGAGATAAATTCGAAACGATTAACGATGAAAAGTTGTTCGATTAAATAAGAAACAATGAATACATGATTATGTGATTAGGAAAAACAACGTAATGCAATTCGTGGAATAGGTTTTCGGCGAAATGTAAATCGACGTTATGTATTTTGATAAAATTATAGACATCCGTTAAATTTACAACTGCTGATACAGATCTCTCTGTTTAAAAATAGTTTGCACGATTGTAAATGTGCCTCGTAATCATAACGTACAAACAGTACACGCTACCCTCATCACTAGTAGACCGTATGTCGTTGCAATTAAGGTTCATAAATGATCAGTTAACTGTTGGTATTGTGGCTCGCTATTGACGTATGTATGTAACATCACTTGATATTCTGATAATGGATGTTGTTTCTTTGTTATATCGTAATTTTGATTACAATGGGACTCGTGTGCGACCAAGGCTCTGTTTAAGATATGCAAAGTTTACCTACAGTCGAGTTTACAGACAAAATCATAAATATGTATACCTAAATGTTTGGCATTGTTAGCTATGAAGGAATAAGGTATAAGAGTGCAATAATACTTTCCATGAATTAGGTACGTAGGTAAAACTCCCGTTCTTGTTTCTCACAGTTGCTTTTTAGTGAAGTCCTTTCACACGGGAATGGTAAGTTAAAAGTTAAGTTTATGATATGAATCTCGCATAGACAAAAATAATATACTCATAATGGCACATACACAGATCCTTATGAATTCCTATGATAGTCGTATCAGAGTCCGTGTGTGCGACTGACTGTGTCACAAATGACAAGTGGTGGTGGTTTTTAGGGAGCCGGTTTTACTGACCGTTTCATTATCGTCATCAACAGATCAGCTGAAAGATGTCCACTGCTGAACATAGGCTTCCCCCAAAGTGTGCCAAAGTGACTGAGCATTTATTGCAGGCTATATCCCGCGTAACGAATGTGATCAGCGACGGCCAATTCTCTGAGCTGAACGGGCTGCTGACGAAGCCCGCGCGCTCCAGCCTAATGCGGGAGTTAGAACGCAATTGGAACGACCGGCAGCGGTCGCTGTTGGCGTTGAAGCCTGAGGACATACAGATCAGCTCCCCTAGGAAAGTCTATTTCATCAGGATAGCAGGTATGAGCCTTGGAACCAGTCATCTACAGAACCCTGATTCAAACACTTAGGTAAATAATTGGAGCTCAACGAGCTGCTGACAAAGCCCGTGTGCTGAGCTTGACCCACGAGAGTTAGAACGCAACTGGAACGACCGCCAGCGCTCGCTATTGACACCCAAGCCCGAAAGCATACAGATCAGCTCGTCTGAGAAAGTCTATTTCATCAGGATAGCATAGCAGGTATGAGTTCTCGAACCGATCATCTTCAGAACCCTGATTCAAATGAAACAAGATGGGTTGAACCCCCCCCAGCTTCCTTCTGGATCCACTAATGTAAGTTCGCTGGCTAACTAAATAATCAATTTTAGTGGAAAAATTACCGTTTCTAAGGGCTATTTGTGTCCAGTGTCGTCCCAGCAACCACGCAAGTGAAATACAATCTTATCAAGTTTTTAAGCCACTTATCTTACCTAATTATTACCGCTAGATGCAACACTATGATAATTGATTATCCTGTTATATAAGTAGTATTGTTGTTTACAGATAAAAAATACTGTGACGTGGATATGGCTTTCCTGGCGCTGAAATGGGCTCCGTTGAACAGCATCGATGCTCTAATCTTCACGGAGGTGTTCGCTAGATTTCACCGAGAGTACACTCCTCACTGCATCCCCGAGTGGACCATCGCATACTTTAAGGTCACAAGATTCCAGATTTTGCGTCGGCAATAGACACAATTGGACTTAAAATGGGAATTTGATTGATTCGTCTGTTCTTGAAAGGTAGGCCATTAGTATCTAAATAATAACTCATTGTTTTTCAAATTAGCTGTGTTTTGTTATAGAAAGTCACTTACATGCAGACCTTATTAAGGGGCTACCTGAGGTTACATCGATTTTTGACAAGTTTTGAATCATATCTCCTACTTTTGCACTGATAGAAGTATAAATCAAACGGTTATCGGTTCTTCAATCTTTTATTTCTATTTCGGTTCACCGGATTTTGAAACAAATGAATACTTAATTTTGTATGATTTTTTTAAACACGGTTTTTGAACAAATACCACTTATTTCATATCTCTATTGACGTGAAAGATCTAACATTTACGAAATATACATATTTGGGTTTGTCTGTGACGTCTCTAAAAATTGGTCCAGGGTTTTAACTTTAAACCAATTACCACAAAAGTCATGGCCAGAAAAGGTTTATTGGCCTTAAATTGTTCAACTTTGATGCCAAATATCTCGAATACAATGAACTTTGAAGTAAATAATATGCGATACTATATTGCTTAAAGCCGTTGTTGTTAATATATAATATGCTACGAAAAACATAAGAAAATTAAGGGATTCAGATCGAAGGTCATTGGCGTATGGGGGCCCCTTAAACGCTCTTCTCGTTTCAAATATTCGTCTCCGTCTTACAAAAAGAACACTGAAATTGATTTTTTTTTAATTCGAGGGACTTTTGATGACTTACTTCAGGCAGTTTAAAAAACTACAATCGAAGATCAGTCTTTCTCACTAAAATTATACTAACATGTTTGTGGCAGGTGTAAATCCTCTCTCGCTGCTAAATGGGTATTAAGTATTGAAAAGTTGCCTTCAATACTTATTACCCATTTAGGGCCCCCAGGCAACTTACTGCGACGATAGAATTATACAATTGAAATAATGCCTTTGGATCAATTTGGAATTGGTTGATTGATCATATTCATACCTTCCTAAGCGTACTTCATATTCGATTTTACTTTCATTTTCCGATGGCTCAGTTAGGGATCTAAATATTTATTAGAACCATCTTATTTTAATCGTGGCTATCAACCACCCTTTAATTAAAATACATGAAGGCTTTTTAAAAATATTATATTCGTCACTTTAAATAAATATAGGTACCTACTTATATGACACAAAGTGGAAATGACCATGAGCATCCATACTAATATTATAAATGCGAAAGTTTGTCTGTTTGCCTGTCTGTCTGTCACATCTTCACGCTTAAACCGCTAAACCGATTTAGATGAAATTTGGTATGGAGATAGTTTGAGTCCCGGGGAAGGACGTAGGATAGTTTTTATCCCCGAAATCATCCCCTAAGTTATCCCTTGTGGGGGAGGGGGGGGGGGTGAAAGTTTGTATGGAGCTGAGATATTTCAACGAGTTCCACGCGGACGGAGTCGCGGGCAGAAGCTAGTTCCAAATATATTTATCAACGTATTCCTGACAATGTTTAGGAAATAAAATACAATAGAAAGTAAAATGAATTCGGCTCAGGTTATGTTAATGTATTTTAACCTAATTCAAAATAAAGGAGGAGGTTTTTTTTTCCCCTAGCCTAAACTGTGTCCCACTGCTGGGCTCCTCTCCATTTCCACTCATTATTTTTTTAAATGTTTGTTACCTCAGAACTTCATTATTATGTACCGATTCGTGGGTACAATTCTGTTTTTATTTGAAAATATATGCTTGCAGATTGGTTTGTTATCGAAACTCCAGTGCGATTAATTGAGGGAACTCGTCAAATATATACGAGTATTAGGCAGGAGTTTAGTTGTTTTGGTATTTTCTACATCTTAATACAACTCGTGTATTTACTCGGAAATCACCGAATCAGACCACAGACGACTTATTGAAATTTAATCCTCTATGGTGTACTTAAAACCGGTGAATGAAAAAAAACCATAGAATGCGAGCGATTTAGAATCGGCCCACATATAGCGACTTGGGTTTTTTCTATTCTATTTTTTTTTTTTTTATTCATTTACTTATTTAATAGGTTACATGACATTACAGAAATCTAATGCGTCACACAACAAAGATTAAACATTTTAACAATAGCACATAATAAAAGACATGCATTAACAGTGTACACAAAAGAGACAATATTACATTACACTCGAGGGCCTGGCATCCATCACCTCACAGAACTTCAAACATTCTTTTCTCACACTCGCCCATCGCCATGTAAACAGTACGCTTACCATGAGTTTGACAATGACGGCTTACGCTAACGAGTATCGAGTTTTCTATCTGTGCATCCCGCTCGTACTGTCAAAGTGCAATAGAGATGCACAGATAGAAAACTCGAAACTCGTTAGCGTAAGCCGTCATTGTCAAACTCATGGTAAGCGTACAGATCGCACTCCGGTGCAGACGCCAAGAGCGCATTTAGTAGTGAGAGAGCGCGGGGCAGTGGGGAGTTCCTACGCGACACAGTGCGAGTTGCCGGGACAGCAAGAAGAACGCGTCGAACGCTAATCAACGCATTTGCTCTCAGACAGCAGTTCATGTGGTAGGTAAAATAGAAACGAAACGTGAAAATGTTCATGTATGTGGCTTGGCGGAATACTGAATTGAGGTCGGTTTGTTATTTCAGCAAATTATTATTTTGCCTTCTAATAAAAACATTCCTAATGACCACATGATTACGATTATAAAATAATTTGTATTCCTCTTGACCGCCTTGTATGGGTATATTACTCGACAAAATATCGTCGTTTTGACAGTAGTTCTAATATGTAGGATGGGTAATGAATTAAAATACAAGTGTTCCCTCTGTCTCGGTGAGCACTTATGATAATTCTGATTATATGTTGTAATTAGAATGACCACTAGTTATTACATTTTAAATATTTCATTATACATTGGGAAGTGGGGGGTATTCAAATGTGAAACGTAAAATTAACAACATTTTAATAAAATCAAACAATGTACATAACTCGTTTACTATTTGTCTCTTCGGCAGTGCTATTAATAATAAAAAATATATAAAAAATATAATTCACAAACAACTCTTACTTATATATTACTTAGACATTGATTTATTATTTAATCGTATGGCATTGATAATATAGGTACAAACAAATTGCCGCTCAAGACCTAACATGACTTTTATACCTACTTTTCGCTGTACAATCTAAAAGACTCCCAAGTTACGAACAGCTATAGTGAAAATAGTACATTACTGCAGAGGCCGGGAAAATAGGGATTGCCGGCCAAGTAGGTATAGACGTGATGCTAGAAGCATGAAAAACACAACGTCAATATATTTTTTTAAATTCTATGAAATTCAATCTTGTGTGAATGCCATACGGATCTTCAGGGTAAACATTTCTCGCTTAATCTGTATGTTCTTTTACCTATTCTCCTCTCATCCTGAGAGTAAAGTAGCCATTATATTTAAAGCGATGTGAGGTTCGCCATCAGGTAATAAGTAATTAAGCACTTTAGTACCTACAACTCACATTTTACTTGACATCTGTGATAAACAGCGGATAAATTCGATAGAGGGTTTCAACTCAATGAAAGTTTTTTTATACAATTCATTATCAATTTTACTAGTCAATCCACGCAATGCACTTTGTCCATGCAATCTTAAGATTTAGAAGAAGTCTTTATTCCTGTTCAGTAAATCAAGAGAGGTAAAGGGCATGTTTTTTATATTGTGTATAGTTGGTTGTATCTAAATCCTTAGTATAGAAAAACAAATAAGTCGTATTTGCGCAAACACAACCAATTAAATTCTTCTGGTCCTCATACAAAATACATATTACAGTGTTATAAGTCTAAGAGAAGCGTATAAGGGTTCTCGAGGTACTGCTTCATACGGTTGGAGAATCTGGCTACAGTGGCGCCATCTACCACGCGGTGGTCGGCCGCCCAGCTCACGGTGAGGATGTGCGCCTTGACTACGTTGCCTTCCCCGTCGAAGCGTGGTAATACCTGGAAGTTAAAGAAATGTATTTTTATTTATTTATTTATTATTAAATACAACGACGCTGGCAAACAAGCCTGATGGTAACCGGACACCGCAGCCTATAGACGCGTGCAACTCCAAAGGAGTATCATGGGCGTTGCCGAACCTTGATATGTTTGAGGATTCGCCGTGTTGAGAGCTGAAGGAACAAGTTCTCCCGCTCTCAACACAACGTATCCCCGGGAGCTCTGGCGACCTTGCTCACCTCCAGAAACACAACACTACTACAGGGCAAGTAGTAGCGTTATTATGGCTGTGGTCTTCTGCAAGGCGGAGGTACTTCCCCAGATGGGCTTATTATTTAATCGCATGGTATTTATGGAAAACAGAAACAGGATAAATACAACTTGGTTAATTTTAAGATCCGTCAGCCACTTGATGGCCTTCTCGCTAAGGGTGATCAGACCACGTATCATGATCGGCCTTATCACGCGATAAGTGGCAAGATAGGGGCGTCGTCCCGTTCTATCGATGTTAGCCAGTGACGGACGCTCTATCTTGTCACTTACCTATCATGTGATGAGGCCGACCATGATACGGGGTCTAGTCTTCTGAAGCTCCGTCGGCGTAGCGCGTATATAGGGCAAGGATTGTTTGTTCTTCGGCACCGCAAGAGCAAGTTGGGGTTATTTTATAAATATGTTTATTATAAAGGACACCAACAGAGTAAATAAGACATAATTACAATATTATAGTAGAGTTTGTGGCAGTGGCGGTCGAGGATTTTGGTTTGGAGGGGATTAATATTGTTGGGTTGGGGGAGGCTTGGCCCCGCTGCGGTTTTATTTTGTCAAGAACTCGGATGGTTTGAGGAAGGGTTAGCATAGTTTTGTCAAAAAAAAAACACTTTACAAACAATTTACGCATATTTTAATTTGCCAAATTAAGTATTTAGTAATAAAGTATATTTGATAAAAGACCAAAGGCTTGACCGTTATTTTCCGTGGTAATATTATGTTGATTTAAACTTTCACGATTCTCACACATTATTTATACTGACCCAGACGGAAGTTTAGAGGAAAACATCCTGATGTTCCAAGGCAACCAGCTTTTATGCCCTACGTTAAGGGAGGAACGGACAAAGTTGGTACAATACTGCGAAGGTATTCCATTAAAACCATATACATGCCGTTATCCAAGGTCGTGGGACATCTAAGATCACCGAAGGATGTTATCCCCTTTCAATCACCAGGAGTTTATAAGATTGACTGCAGTTGTGGAAGTTCCTACATTGGTGAGACCAAGCGAACCATCGCGGAAAGGGTCAAGGAACATATTGCGGCTGTAAAAAATCGGCAGGTGAATAAGTCTGCGATAGCCGAGCATTAATGCACATAATGTATCATTTCTTTGCTCTTGTCTCATCTCATAACATAACACATCGTACAGCCCATCGTTTCTCACTTCTTTAACTGACGAACAAAAACAGAGGCGGGTTCCCAAGTCGACGCGTATTTTTTTATGTGGCACTGACTTCTAAAACTAAGTAAATACCCAGTTAAAATAGAGGGGATAGGGACTGGATACGGATAGGGATGGGGTGTATAAAACATATTTTTTATACTCGTCGACCTTAATGTTTGAATTAAGACTTCGTACACCAAATTTAAATCACATACTTTTTACTATGTAGCTTCCAAGTCAACATTTCATAACTGTTGAGACAACTAAAATGAAGTTGACCAATCACGTGGCGTCTTTACTGAACTATAATGTATTTGACCAATACGACGCCGTCATGAGAAAGTCAAAAGGTAAATAGACATCAACGCACAAAAAAGAAAAAGCCGTTGGCTAGCTGCACTTCGTTTTCAATAGATACCAAGTTTGTTTAATTAGTTCAGTTGACTCGTAGAAAAAGTATTGTATACAATAGTTATATAATTAGCTTTTTAAGTCTCGTACCTTAATTAGGCTACTCAGCAAGCTTCGTGGCTTAAACGTGGTACTCGACTGAAAAAACATACATTATATAACGATTGCACAAAATACTATTGTGCTTTTCAGTGAGTTGGTTTATTTATTGAAGGCGGTTCACTTTTTAAAAGTTTTTACTATTAGCGGTATCTTAATTGCGGTTTGGTTTATCATCATCATCATCATCATATCAGCCGAAGGACGTCCACTGCTGGAGATAAGCCTCCCCAATAAGTGACATTTTGTCTATGTTTAACAATTATTAGGATAATAGCGGAAATTAAACAATAATAAACGTACCTGTATTTTTCCAAGTGCGCCTATTGATACCTGGGGCGAGAATATAACAGGACTAGCATACGTGCCACCAACCTGAAACAGAAAAAAAACTTGTAATTGAAATATATTTTTGGGAGGAGTTTCGCTTAAGCCTTGCTCACTTCATCAACATCTTTGTTCGCTTTCCTTCGTAAAGAGTAAGCTACTAAGTTATTCGTCATCATTTCCATCAATCCACTTAAGGTAACGTCTGGTTGGTCTGATGGGTTGCAAAAGGAGAAACCGGCACCATTCGAATTTTTGAAGTAAGTGGGCAACTTGACCGTGGAAACAGTTTTCAAGGGCCTAACCAAACAGACCGCGGTGAAAATGGCTTCTTAAGGATTCTTTTTTCGATTTGAAAATGTTTGCTTCGATTCCTATGTTCTATTTTTATGTATACTGCACCATATTGTGCCATAAAATTTACTAAATGTATATGTTATAGTATTAGTTTTTACTTACAACGCCAACGTTTGATAGTGTGAATGTTCCCCCGGTGAGATCGTTCAGTCCGAGTTGACCTTTCATTCCCTTTTCCTGTAGAACATTTAGCTCACGCGCTATTTCCAGTATACTTTTTTTTTGTACATTCTGTAAAATAATGTAATCATTAGCCATGTAACATTCTTTAAAGATATTCGTGTTGGCAAACTTGCAAAAACATTACACCCCTTTTCGTTGGGAAGTCGTGTAAAAAGTGGAAAGCAAATTCTGCATTTTAGTTAATATAATAAGAATAGATCTCGTGGAAACAATAACTTGTAGCCAATTGCAATTATAGTGTGTATTCACTGTCCGTCATTCGTCATGGGATTCTACTATTGCCTATTATACTCCTTACAAACTTTTTCTTCATTTTATAAATCGTGCGGTTTCTCCCACGTATTACAAGGAACACAAGCAAAGCTGCAGACTTTTATCCATCCAGAAGATACATAATATATGCTGGATAAAGAGTTTTGAAATCGAACGAGCAGTTCCCGAGATTACCCTCACCAAGTAAACTTAAAAACTCACAAACTTTACCTCTTTATAATAGAAGTAGGTAAGTAATGAATAGTATTCTGTTCTGTACCTTAATAACAGGCACAACGAGCCCGTTAGGTGTGTCCATTCCCAGCCCGATATTGTGGCTCGACTTATACGTGAGCTTCTCGCATGCACTGTCAGGACTGCTGTTCAGCACGGGGTACTCGGCCAAACTCAACGAAGCCGCCTTCACGATAAAAGGCATGTACGATAGCTTTACATCTTGCTTCTCTGCTGTCCGTTTGGTGGCTTTTCGGGCTTCGTATAGTTTGGTGACGTCGTATTCGTCACTTAGAACTAGATGAGGGATTTTCTGTAATAAATGGATTAGAATGACTAGAAAATCATAATAATCATACTTGTAGTTTTGCACTTTAAAAATTCGTAATTATTTTCACTCAACATGAGTTAGTGATGTAGCAACATCCCTTTTCATTGCGTGCTTACCTATATAAGTGTTCACACTTTATATTTAAACCCTGTAAAACCAAATATTATCTTGTAGTCATGAGCTCTAATCGTAAATGCTAGATTTAAACACAACTCTCGCATAAATCTCGTTGCATTTACGTGTGTGTGTACAGTCAAGGGCACCAATACACACAAGCCTGAGACCCGAATATGTGGTTACTATTATAAAATATTTGATTTGTACTATAATATTGTGAAAAAGCTGTATTCATTCTATCATGCATAATCAGCCATGCAGCGTGTGAATCTGGTATAAATTTGCCATTGAATGCTTACCATGGATTCCGTCATACTCTTCACCATGGCCTTCATAAAGCCAGTAATCGGCACCGTTCGGTCCTCCAACACTGGTTCGGTTCTGGCGACGGCCCGTGTCGGTATTTGCACAGCTTGCACGTGCGTGGTGTCTGGCAACTCGTTAGATTTTTCGGCACTGATGCCCAGGTGGGCTAGCATGTCCTCTTTTAGAACTCTGCCGTTGCGTCCTGTTGCTTTTACTGTGCTCAAGTTTACCTGAAAATAGGAGTGGTCTAGCTTACAGCGTGTACTCTTTGTCTACGTCTAGCTTGGCAAAAAAGTCTAGAAACGGAACTAATTTATTTCGATCCTGGTGCCTTCGTCAATCTTGCCATTTGCAAGTAAGTAGATGGATTGTCATCTGTGTTATTATTTGACCATATATTTATTAAATTTCGATGACGCAGTTCCGCTCGGGTAGTAATTACCGGGAATAACGCTAGGAGGATGACGACAACCGACGACTTACGGAATATCAAGTCTGAATGATTTTGTCAGAATTGGATAATGTTTACTCGTATAGATCGTCGATCTGCTGGAATGACAGGTTTTTAATTATTTTAGACTACTACTGTTAAATTATAGTGATTACCAGGCATCGTAAACTGCGACCGAAATCCATTGAAATGACGTATGACAACCAGTTAGGGATGGCGATGGTTCTAAATTGATGGACTAAAATAATAAAAATAAATATAACTGAACAGAATCTGAATCTTAGTTTAATGTTATTATTACAGTTTATGGTCAATTTTTGTATTGTATTTACAATTTTTATCCAAAACTCTCCAAATTTGTCACTTGGGATATTGAGTAATAATTTTCGCAAATTCGATGGCGAAACAACGCAAACAATACAATCAACATTGCAATTTCCTGAAAAAACAGACATCTATAGACAATATATTTATCAATTCCAAGAAGTTTAAGTTTAATATCATTACACTTACCAGTGTCTATTTAATGATAAATAAACATATTCCTCCATATATATGCACGAGTATAAGTAGCACAACGATTCGAAAGTGCTTGTTGTTAAGCCTACTCAATAAATAATTTTTGACTTCGACTTGACTTGACTAAGTAACAAACCTAGTACTACGTTTACGATGCCTGCTGATTACACTAATTTTATTCCTTCAAAATTGATAATTTTCGTCTTTTTTCTGATCTCGTTTCATACTGCAACAAGTATGTTTATATTTTTATGTACAGTAAGTCCAGGAGCTCTTACAACAGTATTCAGGTTACTGTTTTTTTTATTACTATAACGTGGAGTAAGTGGGAGAGACATTAAGATCCGGATTTCTAATACTCATGGACCTACAGAATGCTGTTAACCCGAAGAGCATTCAGCAAGGTTTAGACGAAGCCAGTAACGCCAGTCACGGGCTTGAAAAATAGGCCGGCGCTCTATTTCCGCCTGTGCTTTACATACAATAACAAGCCAGCACTGGCTTCGTCTAAACCTAGCTTTCCTCCTAACTCTAGGAGTGCTGATGCTAGCTCGGACCTAGCTATTGACTCACTTTGAACTGGGAAGCTATTCTTCTTACAGACGGAGTAGTTAGGATTTTTATCCTTTGACTGTCGCTTGCTACTGGGGTTGCAGCATCGGTCTTTGCTGCCTCAGGTGTCTCCGGCGCACCACCTGTAATGTAGAATACGTTATGAGAGAAAAAATGAGTTTGTAATTTTGGTATGTAGGGGATCTGTAATCTTCGGAGGCACTTATCCGTTTTTTTTCCATCAGTGTATATAATGAACTTTCTGAATCAACGTGGGGGATATTTAATCCCGCGGTTTGCCTGCGTTTTTTGCTATACGCGGGTGAAGCCGCGTGGACAGCTAGTCGTCTATACCAAAAATTATGCTAAAATGAGAAGGATCTAAATTCCACGGCCAACCAACGTGGGTGGTTTTTCTGCCTTTTCTTCTCTTGCTTTTCACTGGCCCAAAGAATTTTCTTTGGTCCAGTGAAAAGCAAGAGAAGTAAAAACAGAAGAACCACCCTATTGGAAAAAGTGATGTTAGTTTTTCAAGGTTATATGGCATATGACCAAAATAAAAATAATTCTTCAGAGACAGGTGGAGCAATAAGTTTTTATATCGGCTCCTTCAAAATAGACACTTTGGTTTTACTTACAGTGGTCACGAATAGGTACGGCAACCGAGCTTAAATAATTTACTTTAATCCAACCTGAGCGGACCTCGGGTTCCTTTAGGATGCACAGCAGTGGAATAAGCAGGAGATAAATTCCGACCAATGGGTGGGTATTTTGCCTCTGGTTTTCTTCCCTTCACTGGGCTGACGAACTTCAGCTATCTGTCATACGACCAGACAACAACAATTTTCCGGAGACTGATATTGAAGATAGACGTTTTATAGTGTGACTTTTAAAGAGACCATGATCCCCTGTTATTGAAAAGAAGATCCCATGTTATATTGATGGAGGTTTAGGCCTTGGGCGTGATGCTGAAGTATTTTTATTAAATATTAAAGGAGGAGAACAAATGAAACAGCGCCATGTCTTGAGCGGAAGTCCTTGTATTTTTTTCCTAACCTCTTACGATCATCAGGATTAGATCACGAACATATTATTTTAAGCATAGACAATAATGCACATATCAAGTTAGTTACCTTCGACATCATCTTCAACTTCGATATCAACAAGCGGGTTCCCCACTAACACCATCTGGTCGACGTCGCAGTACAGCTTGGCGACGGTGCCGTCGTACCGGCTCGTGATCGTCACCGCCGCCTTGTCGCTTTGCACTTCGCAGATGTTGTCAAACTGCTGGACTTTGTCGCCGACTTTGACGAACCTTCAGGAAATACGCTCCTTTAAAAGGTGATTGTACGTGGTAGGTAAATGCAAGTGTGTTTAATTTTATCCCTAGACATTTTTCGGGAACTTGTTAAAAAACCCTCTGATTTTTGGATATCCTCGCGCATAAAAAACTTTTAGAAAACAAATTCGCAGAGAAGATTCTAAGTACTTGGATTTTGACTAGTGATGTTTTGTACGGACTGGGGTTTACTTGAAACAGACGTGCTCTTCTGTTGTATTCTATTTTACTTTAGGTAAGACGCTTTTTACGGTCTAAGGCAGCGGTCTGCCCGTCGGTGGGCTGCGGGGAGACTCAATACATACGTACCATTCTTTAATAACTACTTCTCGTATTCCCTCGCCGATGTCTGAAAGCTTGAATGCCACAACCTTGTCAAGTATACTGGTCGTGTGGAAAAGCCTCGAAAGTGGTCCTATTAGGGTCTCCTGTAATCTGCTCGACTGGTTTCTCGGCTGCAACCTATCCTGATGACAAACGCTGAATTAATTATGCTAGACAGATTTCACCTCTTTACTTACACAGATAGATATATATAGCTACTTAGACCGCCAACTCAGTCCTCGTCTGCTGGTGCGTGTGCGCGGGAGTAGAGTGGTAGCGAGGCATGGGTGACATGGTGACACCCGCGCCCCCTTATCGTCCTACTCACACGCAGGCCAGGACTAAGTTAAGGGGCTCCTAGCTCCCAATGGCCTTCGATCTGTAACTGTCAGTTTTTTCGTGTGTTTTATGGCATATCGTGTTAACAACGACGAGATTTACCGAAATAGTATATTTACTTCAAAACTCAGAGTTTTCGGGATATTGTGTCACCAAACTGTGGCAATTTCTCAAAATTCGTATAAACTAGCAAAAAAGCGCGTGGCCACGCGCTTTTTTGCTAGTTTTGCCTTACGCGATTTACCTATAGTTCAACTCATCTTTGCACGTGGCTGCATGCTTGTAACTACCGCTGTATGCGTGCTAGCCTGTAATGACAACTTTCTTATCACCACCATACAAATCAAACCTGCATAGTTACAAGCGCAAGCACACCTACAGTCGCGCAACTAGTATCTGTACCTTCCTTTTTAACCCCCGACGCGAAAAGAGGAGTGTTATAAGTTTAACGTGTCTGTCTGTGTATCTGTGTACCTGTCTGTGGTAGCGTAGCACCCTAAAGCCGGATTTACGATTTTACTTAATTATTTCATGACATTAGTTTTACCAACAGTTTCACGTGTAATTTAATATTTTCGTAATGCATGCATTAATTTCATGAACGCAAATCGATTTCGTGCCCTGCGCGATCTTAGTAAAATTAGTGTCACGCCACTAATTTCGTAATGTAATTCCGGCTTTACGGATAGACCGATTTGAATGCGGTTTTTGTGTCATAGATAATTTTATCCCGAGTGTTCTTAGCCATGTTTTATGAAAATCTGTTCAGCCATTTTTGACATATTGGACTTTGAAATGAAAATGTAGAGGGATTATCAACTTTTCTAAGTTGTAGTTATTTCATTTGATTTTACGTGTGTATTACAAGGTTACATGCCTTATGAAATGGGCCCTGTAAGACTCATTATCTCTTTCTCTCGTCTCGTGGAATACATAGTTATACCATATTTTCATGCTTTTTTTATTTTTTATATTTATATATCCAAGGTACTTAAAAACGGTTTATCTGTCGCTATTGTGGCTCGTTTTATTTTACAATTGTTTGTTATGGTTGTCTCTAGTTGTTACATAATTTGTGCACCGCTCGGGTGCGCATCGGTAGTTGACAAGTACATATTTTTTGTAATGATTTTTACATTTTTAGGATTATGAATAAGTTTCTGGAAAACATCATTAGGCCCTTCGTTTAATATATAAGGTAACAGATACTCCCACATTGTTTTGCCGTATGCATTGTTATACGGTGGCAATACGTATTTAGGTAAGGTACTTATGTTTCTCAATTTCCTACATCGATTTTGAAGGTTGGGTAAAGTTGAAATTTCATCACAGATTAGCATCATCTTAATCGTATACATTTATAATTTTGCAGTATCGAAATAGATAATTATCGTCGTCTTTATGATTATTTCTAATAGAATTCGGTATAATTGTTTTTATCATTCTTAATTGTAGCTTATATATGTTATCCAGGTAAGTCTTATAGGTTCTGCCGTAGCTACTAAGGCTGTAACTAACAATGGATTCCGCTAATGACATATTTAGCATTCTGAGGGTATTAAAAGGTAATTTATATTTTAAAAGCGATAGTTTGCATGAGATGGATCGTAAATTGTTACAAATATGGCTCACATGGGGACCCCAATTGAATGTATTATCTAATGATCAAACCGAGGTATGTATGCTTATCCACTATTTCCAGATATTCGCAATCACATGTAGGTACGCGTATTGTTTTGGTGCATACACTCGTGGCTATGCGCTATAATTTTAGGTGTTTGGTGGCTTTTTTATATGTAGATTGAGGTGTCATGTTGTGGGAGGTGTATAGACTTTGTAAATGTACCCTAGAATCGGTTGATTGTCCTAGACTCTGATACGTCTTACTATATTGTTCCGTTGATCTTTAGTTTGTCGTTCCTAGAAAAAAGTATTTAGTTTCTATTAAAATGTGGTTGGGGTCACTTAATTATAGACAGTTTTTCTCTAAATACGATACATATTTAAGTATAATTATTACTTTCGTTAGTCATCTAAAAAACAATCTCAACATACTATAAGGATTGTCTTATCTACGCCCATTATTTACGAAGATTGATAAAATTTTGAACAACTTCTTATCATCTCATTCCGTTATCATAATAAGTTATTACAATTATGACCGGATATTTAAAAACATCTGATGCTATGAATACAATATATGTTGCTACGGCTTATTATGGATGATCATTAACCAACATCCAAGGGAAGTTTTGTAATCTGGCCGATTGTAAACTATATTGATGGCGTGTGTACATTTTTGTATGTATGAGGTGTTATGTGTGCATGAACGTGTGCCTACTTAGTACCGCTTATTAGGCATTTTTTTCTCAAATATACTTGCTATCTTACATATATAATTGCACATATTATAAGTTTAACCAAACCACAGTCAATATACAAATTAAAATACACACAACATTACTCACATTCCAAACACAAATTCATTCCGATCCAACATAGTACGATAATTACGATGAAAATTAATTGTAGTACTAGGGTTTGCACCCGGGAAATACCGGAACTGAAAGTCCCGGGATTTTCCAGTTTTTGTAACCTAGTAAAGAACCGGGACTATAAAAAAACCCAGTTCTTTCGGGACTTTCGGGTAATGTATTTAAGAGTTTTTTTCTAAAAGGAACAATTGTACGTAACGATTTCTTCTCTCCTAAAAATACAAAATGAGATTGTTGAAATTTCTTGAAGACATTTTTTATGTTCAGACTTCAGCCATATATATTACTTGATTTTGAAGATTTCATGATTGAAGGCTGACTGTTAGTGTTATTTGCCGTGTATTGTGTGTGTGTGCTTAGACGACCGGTTAGCCTAATGGGTATTGACGCTGCCAATGAAGCTGAAGGTCCTGGGTTTGAGTCCCGGTAAGGTCAAATATTTTTGTGATGAGCTAATGAGCATGAATATTTGTTCCCGAGTCTTGGATGTTTTCTATGTAATTAAGTATTTATATCTGTATTTAAATTTATATTTATACTAGCTTCCGCCCGCGACTTCGTCTGCGTGGACAAGGGATAAAAAAGGGATAAACTATCTTCCTGCAAAATTTCATCCAAATCGGTTGAGCCGTTGAAGCGTGATTGAGTAACAAACATCCAAACATCTAAACATCCAAACATCCAAACTTTCGCATTTATAATATTAGTAGGATTGTCGTTTAGTACCCATAACACAAACCTTATCGAGCTTACTATGGTACTAGTTCGATTTGTGTAAGATTGTCCCTTAATTAATATTTATTTTTATGCATTATTGACCCATCACTGCGATATCACATAGTCGATCTTTAATGCCCACTTCATGCTAAAAGTAGCACTAGAACACAAGTTTGATGTGGTCTGCCTACCCCTTTATGTCTTTATGTATGTATTATTAGATTTTTTGGAATGTTGATTGTTGATATTTATACCAAAAACGAATTAAGAATTGTTAAAATACTAGATAACATGACGTGACCAATGATATCGTTAATTATTTCTATTTAAATAGTTATTTCTATAAATTTTCATTTGGTTTGATTTTTTACCAAATTTGGTAAGAGTCAGCTGCCGTAGTTCAGTAGGTAAGTACTTACTTTTATTCATATATTTAGTAACTTGGCAAAAAACGTACCTTCATAATTATTCAAGTTACATATCTACCTGGTTTGAATAAATTCGTAACAAAAATCGTAACATAACAAAGCAAATTATTACCATATGTTAATCTGTTAATTGCCTGAGCAACAAATGATGTAACTCTCCGATTAAATAACAAGCAAGTCAAATTCCACGTTGCGCCGGCAAGCCCACACTGGTCTTGTTATATGAACAAACATAATAATTAAACATTACTTACATTTTGCACCAATACATATGACAAGCGGCACTTGTTCACATTTCTTACGCTCACAACACAGTTTCTTAGGATCGACATGGTGTTCAATGCTTGTTTATAAGCGAGCGAGCATGACGTACGCGCGGTACGGCCGACGCTGTTCACACTAACTTTATCGCTGTAACCCATGATTAAAAAAACAGGGTAAGTCATTCCAAACGATGTATGCTGCCTACGTCGCGACGTCTACGATGTGACGTCAAGTCACATAAATGAATTTGGCACACAAATGTTGCCATTGACTGACATCTTCCAAACAATCAAGGTATATTACTGCATGATTAATATTGAAAATAATGTTAGCTAGTTTAACAATTTATTTGGGGTTTCTGACTGGTGTACATATACAATTACGTAGTAGTTCAATGTAAATATTGATAGAGAGCACAAGTGAAATGCAATTAACTCGGATAATTTACTTTCACACAGTGGCAACACACTAAAGTCCGCCATTTTTAAGATGCTCACATCACAAGATATGATGACGTCACGAGTTATCTCGGGAATGACTTATCTTCCTTTATTCTACCATGATATCAGTAACCCACTGCGGCTATGTTGCCAGCGATGTGACATATTTTGATGTCAGTATTTTTACTTCTTTATTAGACTTTATATAGCCACGAATAGGGTTTAATTTGGAATACAGTGAAATACTTTTGTGTATACAGTTTAACCGCGTGGCAGACGTCACCCGTCCGAAGACCTCAAGGTCAAGACTTGAATATATTACGCGACTAATACATTTCTTTACTATAACCAATATATTCACGGCATTAAGTTACCAGTGGTTTAAGTAACGCGATTTAATAACTCGGTTAATACTGCACGCGTTACGCCTGAATTTTCTTACTTCTTAAATTATTTTATGAAATACCTACCGTACTTTTATTTTGGGGCAAAAACCTCAGGCGTTGCAATTTTAATATCAGCTAATGCACGTTTAACAGATTATGGACATAACAAGAAATAAATATTCTGAAGTATGTAGGTAAATGACGGTTTGTTTTACGGGGAAACTATCAAAGCGAAGATAATGGTTAGAATGAGGTTTTTTGGGGACGGGAATTATGATTACTTACGCTTAGAATTAAAATCCAATATATAAGCAATCTTTTATTAAAGACGTAATAAACATGTTAATAAAGTGAATAAATACAATAATATATCTAATAAATAACTTGTAATGTCGCATGATGTGACGCGGGGCAACATAGTAATGACTGCGACGCTGGCCGAACTTAACACAGTTTCCACGATTCCTAGTTCACTAAATAGCTAACGTGTATCACAGGCGCGCTCCATCGGCTACGGCTTAAAGCATCTCACAGACTGGAGCGGCCTGCGGTGGCGGTCAATAGTAAATTTGACAGCTAATGACAAGTTTAGTAGAGTCCGCCGCGGCTAGGCCGCGCCAGTGTGATGCTGACTTAATGCTGTGGGCTCAGCCGGGCCTTCTAGCACACTAGTTTTTAGTTCAGGATGAGTATAATATATCTGTACAGTGTCGAGGAGTGTCTAACTACCGTGCACACAGGGCTTGAAATACAGGTATTTTCGGGAACCGGTACCATGACCTTCAACCAGGAACCGGTATTTGACATGATACCGGTACCGAGATATCGGTACCAACCAAAAGTACCGGTACTGCTGGAACCGGTATTCTACATGATACCGGTACCAGAGTACCGGTAAATTGATGAAATTTACCGGTATTTAGTAGTGAAAATACCGGTACTCGAAAGTGCGAGTGGATCGAATGAGAGAGAAAGAGAACACAACAAGTTATCTACTCACATCGCGAGTTGCGGTGGTGCGCGCAAGCAAGCGTTGGATGGATGAATTATATTCTTCTCTTAGACGCTTCTGGATGCATGGAGGATTCTTGTCGGGGTTCGGAAATTGGGACGATCTGATTTGTGGTAAGTCGTAAATGTGGTGTAAGGTGTAAGAATTTGCAGTAAAGCCAGTGTATGATAGTGATAGCTTTCCGCTATTGAGTAGCTTGACGTGTGTGTATTAATTTTGAAGATATAATCCTGCATCAGCTTAGAGAAACTTATAAATTAATACATAACAAGAACTCACCTTTATAACTTTATCACAAACCAGACACTGACGATGTTTCAATTAAACTTAATAGTGCGGGCATTTAGTGAATAACCTTACTCTTTTTGATAAAAGTATGAAACTTTGCACAGTTGTTCCTTGTGTCAAAATAAGCTGATGAAGATCGGTAGTCCTGGGGCGCCCCCCTTTGGCACCGAGGAGGGGAGGTTAAAATACCGCTCCGCCCGGCTTCATTCTAAAAATTTTAACTTGCCATGGCTAGCAATATAAAAAATGGAGTTGTAAAATAGATTAGGTATTATGTATTTTTTTATAAATTTTTGATATTTTTTTTTATACCAGTAATTAATTCCAGGTTATATCAAATTTGGTATCAATTTCGGATAAATCAATAACGTAGAATTGATTTCTGGTATACAAAATAATAATATGTCAAGCAATTCAAGAAAACAAATTTTACAATTTACATTTTTCATTTTGAGCCGTCGTAAATATGGAACGGCCAGCTATTTCTGTATACGAAAAATATTAAAATAATTTCAATTTAATAATGATTTGAAAAAATAAAACTTGTAACTACCTTTGCTAACAAATAAAATTTAAACGTAGCGCGCGGTAGAATATACCGCTCTGGGTTCTAATTCTAACCGTCCATGTTTAGGTAATGGGTCAAATTTGGTATCAATTTCGGATAAAACAATAACGTAGAATTAATTTTTACAATGTTATTGGTCAAGACGCTAAAAAAAATCTAATTATACAATTTTTGTTTTTATGCGTCGTAAATATTGAACGACCAGCAATTACTGTACATATTTTTTAATAAAACCAATTCAATAAAATTTTGGAAAAATATAACTTTGCTAATAATAAATAGTGTAAAATCTTTTTTAAAGTCGCGCGCCGATACTCAATTTTTACCGCCAACAACCGAAGAAGTGCACATTATGGAGACCGAGTGTCTGTGTTATATTCATTCTTGTGATCATAAAAATGAAGACAAGTTTAAAAATTTAATATTTTTCATATACTTTTAATTTGCACAGTAGGTAGTGGCGTTCTCTTAGAGATCGGACCTTAGTATGATTGGTCCTTACGTCGCGGAGCCTCGCGTGTATATTAGGTAAGAGCGTCACTGTAGTCGCCAATCAATCTAAGCTAAGATCCCTTTCTCAAAGCGAAAAGGCACAATATAACGTATAAGTTGACTACAAGTCTCGAGAGTCAACGCAGTTTCCTACACTGAGACATAACTGGGTGCATTTCAAATCTAGTAAACATATGTTGTAGAAAAAAACGATTTTTGTTATTCCTTTATACATATTTTTTTTATTCAAGAAATTAATTTAACGTTATTTATTTATCCGAAATTGATAGCAAACACCACCTATCAGCTAACCATGGACGATTGGAATTTTTAGAATCAAGTCGGGTGGAGCGGTATTTTCTACGGCGCGCTACATGATTTTTTTTCACACTATTTATTGTTTGCAAAGGTAGGTAAAAGTTATATTTTGTCAAATCTTTATTGAATTGGCTTTATTTTATGCAGAAATAGCTGGCCGTTCAATATTTACGGCTCAAATAAAAAAAATCGTGTTATATAATTATTCTTTTTTGTATTTTTTTTATTGTCTTGTCAATTTTTTATTTACCAGACATTAATTCTACATTATTGATTTATCCGAAATTGATACCAAATTTAAACCTTTTACCTAACCATGGACAGTTAGAATTTTTAGAATGAAGTCGGGCGGAGCGGTTTTTTCTGCCGCACGCTACTTAAATTCTTTTTCACACTAATAAGTGTTCACACTAGTATTTAGAAGTTTTATATTTTCAAATCTATATTCAATTACAACAGAAATAGCTGGCCGTTCAATATTTACGACGGCTGAAAATTAAAAAATGGAGTTGTAAAATAGATTAGGTATTATGTATTTTTTTATAAATAACTTGATACATTTCTTTTTTTATACCAGAAATGAATTCCACGTTATTGATTTATCCAAAATTGATACCAAATTTGATATATCTTTGTATAATATATCAAATTTGGTATCAATTATCCGAAATTTGAATTGAATTCGAATTTATCTTAAATTGATACCAAATTTGATATATCGTTGTACAATATATCAAATTTGGTATCAATTTCGGATAAATCAATAACGTGGAATTCATTTCTGGTATAAAAAAAGAAATGTATCAAGTTATTTATAAAAAAACACATAATAATAAAAATAAAACTTCTAAATACTAGTGTGAACACTTATTAGTGTGAAAAAGAATTTAAGTAGCGTGCGGCAGAAAAAACCGCTCCGCCCGACTTCATTCTAAAAATTCTAACTGTCCATGGTTAGGTAAAAGGTTTAAATTTGGTATCAATTTCGGATAAATCAATAATGTAGAATTAATGTCTGGTAAATAAAAACATGACAAGACACTAAAAAAAATACAAAAAAGAATAATTATATAACACGATTTTTTTTATTTGAGCCGTAAATATTGAACGGCCAGCTATTTCTGCATAAAATAAAGCCAATTCAATAAAGATTTGACAAAATATAACTTTTACCTACCTTTGCAAACAATAAATAGTGTGAAAAAAAATCATGTAGCGCGCCGTAGAAAATACCGCTCCACCCGACTTGATTCTAAAAATTCTAATCGTCCATGGTTAGCTGATAGGTGGTGTTTGCTATCAATTTCGGATAAATAAATAACGTTAAATTAATTTCTTGAATAAAAAAAATATGTATAAAGGAATAACAAAAATCGTTTTTTTCTACAACATATGTTTACTAGATTTGAAATGCACCCAGTTATGTCTCAGTGTAGGAAACTGCGTTGACTCTCGAGACTTGTAGTCAACTTATACGTTATATTGTGCCTTTTCGCTTTGAGAAAGGGATCTTAGCTTAGATTGATTGGCGACTACAGTGACGCTCTTACCTAATATACACGCGAGGCTCCGCGACGTAAGGACCAATCATACTAAGGTCCGATCTCTAAGAGAACGCCACTACCTACTGTGCAAATTAAAAGTATATGAAAAATATTAAATTTTTAAACTTGTCTTCATTTTTATGATCACAAGAATGAATATAACACAGACACTCGGTCTCCATAATGTGCACTTCTTCGGTTGTTGGCGGTAAAAATTGAGTATCGGCGCGCGACTTTAAAAAAGATTTTACACTATTTATTATTAGCAAAGTTATATTTTTCCAAAATTTTATTGAATTGGTTTTATTAAAAAAATATGTACAGTAATTGCTGGTCGTTCAATATTTACGACGCATAAAAACAAAAATTGTATAATTAGATTTTTTTTAGCGTCTTGACCAATAACATTGTAAAAATTAATTCTACGTTATTGTTTTATCCGAAATTGATACCAAATTTGAACCATTACCTAAACATGGACGGTTAGAATTAGAACCCAGAGCGGTATATTCTACCGCGCGCTACGTTTAAATTTTATTTGTTAGCAAAGGTAGTTACAAGTTTTATTTTTTCAAATCATTATTAAATTGAAATTATTTTAATATTTTTTGTATACAGAAATAGCTGGCCGTTCAATATTTACGACGGCGCAAAATGAAAAATGTAAATTGTAAAATTTTTGTTTTCTTGAATTGCTTGACATATTATTATTTTGTATACCAGAAATCAATTCTACGTTATTGATTTATCCGAAATTGATACCAAATTTGATCTATTAGCTAACCATGGACAGTTAGAATTTTTAGAATGAAGCCGGGCGGAGCGGTATTTTAGCCCCCGTTCCTCGGTACCAGAGGGCGGGCTTCCGAGGGCTACCGATCTTAATCGAGGACAAGGAACAACTGTGCCAAGTTTCATACTTGTATCAAAAAAAGTAAGGTTTGGCCATTTATATCGCTAAACACCCTTACTGTAACTCAAAATACTCGTGAACGTGATTTACCTACTTTTTTCGTCCCATCTTAATTCGCATCGCATGCGCGCGAGTCGGACATGAGTTTAGTAATAATCACGGAACTAGATAAATCACTTCTCGCGCGCCGCCGGCTCGGCTGGCAACGCCGCCGTACACCCGTACGCCGCACCGCGCACTCGCACGAAACGGCAACGTCGCATACACGAGTAGGAACCTTTATAAAGAACCGGTATTTTTCGGTGCTAATACCTGTATTTTTCCTTTACCGGTTCTCTGGAACCTAAACGAAGAAAACCTTTAAATACCGGTAAGTTACCGGTCTTTTCGGAACCGGTTCCAAGCCCTGCGTGCACATAACTAATGACCTAATTAATTGTTATTGTTATTACTGTTTACATTAACCATTTGACTTGTAACTATGGTGTTATCAATAAAGTATTGTTTTGTATTGTATCAGAGCTGTGTGCGGTTGCAAGCTGAGCGCGGAATAGATCCACCAATAGCAGGGGTGGCTCACTCTGTGATTTCGCGGTGCCGCTAAGATCGTCCTTGGAGATGGCTCAACTACAAGAACCTATAATCCGCACAATTTCTGGTGGTTTGTCGGTTTGAAACGCTGTGAGATTTAAAAGTTATATAGGTACCTTGTCATAACGTGATTATATAGGTACCTTGTCATACTGATGAATTAACCTGTTAATGTGTAATTAGATACAACAGTGACCAGACAGGGTTCTCTCTCTGGTCTGTCCTTCGTGTCTGTAGATCGGGACCAAGGGACCAAGTACTCTCTTCGTGACGTGTTTATTGTTTATAACTCTGTTTAATCACGCAGAATATCCCAGCACCAGCACTGTTTTTTTTTTCAAAACATCGTTTAAGTCTAATATGCTAGAAAGCCTCACTCGACCTCCGCAGCCCATTAATTACGACTAACATTGCTTTTTCATAGAACAGAAACACTTTCCGTCAGACGCTATTTACGTAAAATCAAACCCAGTAAGTAATCTGTATATTGACCGGTGCCAATTACACAAATATATGAATATAATCGGTATTTATCACATCGCAACTGCTTCAGTATTGTACGGTAACTTCTATGTACATGATGTCCCAAAAACAGCAAAACCCAACAGGATTATAGGCTTAACTAAGAAGGCTCCTACGAACTGCGCTCAACCTATTTTGATTGGAACACCCGAAACAGATTTATTACACTTCTATAGGACTATTTTAATAATTTTCACATACAATTATACGAATAACAACGAGTTATCATTGTTTGTACTCATTGTCTTTACGGGTGACAGGTATCGAACCCTTCTTAGAGGTCAATAAACATTTCGCCCGAACTTTAAATTCGAGGTACATGGACTTTGTATCGAATATCCGCTGAAATTGGCCGGTATTTATTGCTTTTTATACAATACTAGTAATGTAAAAAAAACTATAGTACATACCCTCAAACCAAACTAAAAACAGGTCATGAAAATTGCGAGTCAAGCTCTGTAAAATCGGACGAGTGTGAGAGTCAGTATGATCAGTTGATCACCTCGGCAGCTAAGTAGTTTGGTTTATGGATACTGTAATGCAGTTTTTTACATTAAAGAAGGGTGTTCCAAAACACTGATTACTGGTTGACTTTATTTTTGAGACAACTGTAAATAGTTATTTTAACGATGCCCTGTTTGTAAAGTGCTCGGGCGTCTTATAATACTTAAGATATTTATTATATTCGTCTTGAATAACATCAGAATCTCTCATTAAGCAGACATTAGGGTTCGACATTTGTACAACAATCCCCCTAAAATGGTACCGTTTATCGCGGACATAAAACATTAAACATTATGTCAAACGAAACTTCAACGCTTTTTCACGCTGAAGCGGTATCGATTACCTGTCAAACTTTTATCGTAAACTTGCAGGAGCAAGACGGCTGGTCAGCTGACCGTATTTTTTTTTCAAAACGATTTACTTTATTGCCTACTCTTTTTGCTCCAATATATGCTTGCTATGTCAGGACATTCTAACTGTAACAGTTCTCATGCATGTTTTAAGTAAGTCAGCGATTCACGATACCGTGTTAGAGGGTCAGATAGCTTAGGTATATACTTAATTAAAACGAATATGATTAAGCATGGAAATAATTTGCTCCCGATTTTGTACGCTAAATGTTAATAGCATGTTACATTAAATGGTGATTTCCTTTTCAGGGGTGGTACCACAAAGTCACGAACATCGATGTCCTCATCTCCATCTGTATCGCTCCAATTTACAAGTCTGATAGAGATGAGTTTTTTTACGGTACCGCCCCTGGGTGCCAGTGTCATTTGCTTGGATACAACGTATTGCTATGTTTTATACACTTGGTTTTATTTTTATGTTTCTATCGTGGAATAGCTATCATCGGAACGCACAACGCGTTCGGAAACAGTGATTACTATTATAATAAATTCCTCTTAGCCACAGTAACTTTGGGTATATATCTATCGCTTCGCCATTTTTTTACAATTTAAATCAAATGGAACAGACTTTGAAGAGGTAAATAAGTTCAGTTTAATTAGCTAGCCACAACGATTTAAACACTGGAAGACTACACAATGAATAAAGTGCTACGACATACAATTGACATGGCCCATGGCCTTTACATCTAACACGCTTAACAATACAATGACGAACTCTGTAAAACTCATTTCCAATGTAATTCCTATGTGATAGGATAAGTCGGACACACTGTAACCGCTCAGCCACGACTTTGGTCTTAAGCGACCTGCGACCAGCGTTTTATCTGTTCATTGCGCGTGATCCCAACTAACCACAGTACGTTGCGCATCTCGACCGCGCAATGAACAGATAAAACCCTGGTCGCAGGTCGCTTAAGACCAAAGTCGTGGCCGAGCGGTAAGGGCCTAGTGACAACTTCGATCAGCGGTGTAACAGAGAGGCAACACTCCAATCTCTTTCTCAAACGTATCGCGCACCGATGCAGCTCTGACGTACGGGGCTACACGAGTGCACGCTCGCTCCTATACGTGCGGGGCTAGGAACGTCTATATAATAACTACAACTCAGAAAAGTTGGAAAACCCCCAACATTTCCATTTCAAAGTCTAATATCTCAAAAACGGCTAAACTGATTTTCATAAAACACGGCTAAGAACACGCGGGATATAATTCTTAAAAAAAAAATGCATTCAAATCGATCCATCCGTTACGGAGCTACGCTACCACAGACAGACACGTTAAACTTATAACCCCTCTTTTTGCGTCGGGAGTTTAAAAAAGGGCAATTTATATACGGACGCCCCTCGCCGCACTCGTAGCGGAGCGTGGACTCAGGCCGTAGGTACACTAACGGTTATGCTCTTTTGTCAATGTTTGGGCAGATATTTTCGAGTGCCTCATCATTGCAGGGTGACTGACCTAGGCTGCTACCGCGAATTTTCCCCATCTCTATCACACTTGCTGCATTCGACTGATGCAAATAGATGAATACATACAAAGTGGTTTTAAGGCGTGTGCAGTAGCAGTTCTGCTTGAAAGCCAAAGTGATCCAACTCTATGGGAGTTTTTGCGTACGTCATGTTGCACTCCCTTTTTCAGGCAAATACGTTATATTGACCACATACTGCCAGTCAAACATGTCTCTCATACTTTTAAAAATAAGACTGACATTCAATTGTTACTTTTCAACTGCTATCCTGGTAAATGTTTTGCGAGTTGCGTCCATGTATTGTTAGGGGTGCGCTAACATGACTGAAGACAGACTTACGGTAAAGATAATCGATGTCTCCAACTGTACGATAAATTATGTGTGAATCTGGTTTCTCTATGGCATTGCAATATCTGTAAGGGCTTGTCTATGTTGTAATGACATCCCTATTTATAAAACTGGTTACGGATTCAAATACGAACGGACACATATTAACTATTTTTTTAAATCAAATTGATTTTAACAATCGATATACCTTTAATAAAAATAGGAACAGGTCCATTCACAAGCGCTGGCGCGTAATATCTAATGTAATTAATGATAGTTTCATATATTTACGTCACACCTGGCCATAATGCGAGTTTTACTGCACGCTGCGCGTACGGGAGAACTCGCATTGTGGCCAGGTGAAGACGTAAAATTTTGTACGCAACACGGGCGGTAATTCGTAATGCCCCAGATCGCAGGTGTTTGTGGCCCGAACCGAAGGTGAGGACTAGTTACGTAATGTACTATTTCCGCGCCAGCTCTCGTGTATCGACCTGTACGTCATTTCAACTTAGACGAGTTGCCAATTCTTACAAGTAGGTTCTCGTATATTATAAATTCCATACATAACAAAACATTTACAGTCGTATTCAATACATATTTTTAACTATCACTGAAGAAAGAATTCTGGAAGTATTTATGGAACTATTCTTTCTCAATTCCTGTAAGTTGCAAGACGCCATGAGCAGGTATAATATAAATTATACAGTGATTTGTATTCTATATTTGTTGACAGTAACTGACATTAAATGCTAAATTGATGATGAATTCCAAGACAAGCAGAACGCAAAAACGTTAACAAGCTTTTTAGTATGAATAGTGCTTAAGTTGTTAAATGTGTTACACCTTATATATTTATAATTTCAAGTCTAGTTGTTATTAATTTATCAAAAATTCACTAGCCTTTTACAATGTTACGTTATTACACCACAAGAGCAAGGCCAACATTTTTGTATTTGCAAAAGACGATATCGAGAATCATACAAAATTACACCCTCTTTTACCGCAAAAAATACTCGCCTATATTATTGTTTTGTGTGCTCGTGCTTTCCGAAATTATAATTGTCAACAGCGTTTTAAGTTGTACAGTTATTAAGCGTGATATTTGTGGTGATTACAATATACATTTAACCTTTTTTTCACGTCAAAATCTATAGTATTTTAGTAATTTCTACTTTGCTTGCGACAGACATCGACGTTTACTTGCAACGCCTTTTAACTACACCTTTAGAGAAACATTTAAGAGACAAGACATATAACGATATGTATTCTCAAGAGATCAATCAGGCTTATTTTTATCCGATCAGACCCCGTATCATGGTCGGCCTTATCACGCGATAAGTGACAAGATAGGAGCGTCGTCTCGTTCTATCGAACGGTGTCAGCCAGTGACGGACGCTCTATCCTATCACTTGTCGTGTGATAAGATTAACCATGATACGGGGTCAGGACTGCAAAGAGTATTACAGACTGTGTTCGGAACATTCGCCACCGTTATTAACCCATTCAGGGCCCATGACGACACATATGCGTCAGACCGCCGTAGTCGCTTTCCGCTACATACGAGGAAAACCACGGGATCGGCTACGAGCGTAGCGCGTAGCGATTCTGGGCACTGAATGTGTGTTATTTGCATTCAAGAACGCAACGGAGTCCGTGCAACTGGGTATCTCAGATACATTAATACAAACACTACTCGCTCATCTAGTCTGACACGACACAGTAAAGCGACAACATCAACTAAACACTGACGCGAATTAACGATATCATTTGATTACCATTACGTTTGTGACCAGACAACTAAGTACAAATGATGATATACCGATGCCACGTATGCTATGATCTCAGTCTGACATTGTGTGTTTTATGTAAGTATGTAAAGTTGGAAGTAAACTATAACGACTCGTACGAGTGTGCTGCTCGTGTATTTACGGCTTCTATTTTCCCTCTGCTTGTACATCTAATACTTCTCACATCAGCCACTAGGCTCTTGCTAATTATACATATTGCATAATCGCTTTTATGTCCGACATAAAGCAATCTTTCTAACATACTCTTCTTGATTGTAAGGGACGAATGCTTTATAATAGGCAGGGGGTCTAGCACTACTTGCTATCTGTCTCACTCGCACCGTAAAATTAGAAACAGGAGGGTAGACTTTCTCGTCTCACGTCACATCGCGGCGTCCCTTGTGCTAACCCGCGCGTAGCGCATTGCAAAAATTCACGTGGCCGGATATGCAGTCCTACACAAAGTCACGTCATTATTGATTCGGAAAATTTCACAAGATATTTCGTACCCAAAGTGTAGATGGATTCGTTATTGCTTACAACAGTAGCACGTTCGTGCTTCAATTGTTTTATGTTTCAATTGTTTTAGTAATTGTTGTGTGTGAATTTATAACAGTTGGTATAAATACAGCTTAGTTTCTACCGTCAGTTCACAAAATAAATTTAATATAGCACAGAGCCTACCATTTAGAGTTCGATTGAAAATATTTGGACCATGAGAAATATTTCCGAACGTGCACAAAATAGGTTTTAAAAGAACTTTATTATTATTTTATACCCTAAGTTTAAGCAGAGCTGCGGTCATTATTTACGTTAGTTTTTATACTAGTCGGCAAGATACTAATTTAGTAGAAAATCTGGTTAGGATCATAGCGATGTTCTGTATTTTACACGATTGATCAATAAGAGCATCTGCGATCAATAATTTGATAGATGTCGTTTTTAATGACAGGTAGCTAAAAATATAAGTTTAAGTAACAAATAAAAAACAGCTGAATATATCCGGGTCATAGATAGTGTTTAAAACAAAATTCGTTTCCATGTTTTCTATAGACTATTAAGAGCTTACGCGCATATATAGATAATGTTTTTCATACATATAAGAGGAGCCGTTTATGCGGATTAAGAGTTGAACCAAAAATCAGGCTTTGAAACCCTTAACTTTGACAATGTCCACAAGAAAGGCGCGGACCTGAACCTGTGTATAATCCATCCACTCCTCAAGTTGATGGAATGGTTTAAAAAATTGAGTTCAAACCAGTTACTTACTTATAATTTAAAGTTGTGAATCAGCCTTTAGGGATTGTCTCATATTATTAATCACAAACGACCCCATTAATCAACAATATGACAGACAGGTACCATAACTCCTCGTCTTCTTCGTTGTAAACCCTTATAGCACAAGGCTTCAATAAAAAAAAAGCTGGAAACAATGTGACAGCTAACTTCACGGAGAGTCTTCCTTATAGTGGCAAGTAAATTTCTAAAAAGGAGATATTGTACCTAAGTATTTTCCGCTCTATCTTAACAAGCAGCCAACACTTTTTTGGTTTATTTAGATAAATAAATTTTCTCCGATAGTGCTTATGTATTTTGGGGACACGAAAATATAACTCTTTGCTAAACAAATACATAAAATACTCGTATTATTATCGTTAACCTAATTCGAATATAAATCCTTGTATTACTTTATAATTTTATCACGATTTAACGTCTTAATTACTAATAAACAATGATTTTATTAATACTTTTAGAATTCCACTTGAATTTATTATCAATCTCTAGAAAATTATAATACGTAGTTATACTATGGGTGTTATGTTGCTCTGTTTACGTTTTGTTTTATGTGCTGTTTCTGTGGCAACGTAACTTAAATACACGTTTACTAATAGCCTAATCTAACACACACCGACGCACTCTTCTAAAAACGCAAGGGTATCACTAGAGATCACTAAACAGGCCGATTTATACATTTTCGTCCATTTTCTTTTTTCATCCGAATTGGATTAAAGTGTGCGTTGGTTGGAAGAACTCCTGATTCTGTGCGAGGCTTATTCTAAACTTTTGTAAGTACATACTTAAAACTCAACTTAGATAGGAAAGTCCCATACGTTTTGTGGATGAATGGGATACAATTAAAGGAGACTGTAGGGATTGGTGCTAAAATTGTACAGAATCGTGCTCTTCTAACCTAACGATGTTTATCCAATTCGGAAGAAAAATAAAACGACAAGACAATAAAAACCGGTCCAAACTCACGCGGGCCTCGAGCGAACGAAGCGTTACTCTAAATAGGTACTTTACAGTCGTTTGTTGCAACAGGAAGCTCTTTTTAATAATGGAATATATGTGGATTAAATATTTATAAACAGTGTCAATAAACTATAACATCTCAAGGCCGGGATCGCTGCATTAAACAAATAACTAGAGAACAGCTTTCCGTTTCTAAAATATTAGGGATCTTTATCAATTTTTTTAACATAATAGCTCATTTAAAATTAACCTTGTCTATCTTATGCTACAACGATAATTTATAAATTAGACGAAGTGCATTAATTAGTTCGCCGCATGCGACTCAATAAATAAATGCGGCTAAAGCAGTGTAACCTCAACATTAGATAGTCGACGTCATTCGTTCCTTACATCTACAATCACCTTGTTACCTGTCACCGCATGCGTTTGAACTTATGCAGCAACCATAATAGTGTAAAAGGTGGGATCAGCCGGCCACAACCGTTGACTTACCGGAATACAACGTTAGTAAGCTGAATGAGATTAATACGAATGCGACGGTCGCATTAGGCGGACTAAATAATGTAAATTTACCTTTCAACAGTCGTTTGGAAGAGCAAAAACTATGGAAATGATCAAATAATTTCAGATCTGCGCCTGTAGTAGGTACTATTAACATTTAATGTCTTAACAATTCCACCGTGACTGTATTTAAAAGTCTGTGGTGCGAATCGTTCGCTCGTACCTCGGTCAGGGGTACCGCGCGGGTGTGATGGGCGATGACTGTGGCTCGACTAGCGGCTCCAGCTCCTGGGGTAGAAAAAAAAAATATGGTTACCTGTATTCACAAATGGTCTTTGTTTATTGTATACTTTTTATTTGACTATGGGTATTCCGGATGATACATGTTGTATCGATGTTTAATGACGATACATATCTCATATCTCTTTAACCGTACATTTTAAAAAGTAACTTAGGAGTGTTAAACTCAAGACATTTGTAAATCGTTTTAATTTGGTGGTATAATAAATAAAGCATCCTATTTTTGTGCAAGCATTCATCTAATATTACCGAAAAAGGCTCTATGGCTAGAGTTTTTGAATCCCGATAAATTATCACTTATCGTGGGATAATTGACATGCTGTCAAATTGTCGACGGGTCAGTTTGTCAAGCATGTTCGGATGCTTGGTTAACGTATCACGATCGATAAAGAATCATATCCACTATCTTGTGACAAGCTTGTGGGTTTGGGTCAAGCTGCCTCGTGGTAAGCCAGTATTGTCTAGCTGGTCTAAAGACAGACATTCAGATGTACTCTTCGAGTAATTGATCCATGGATTTAAAACAAAACATAACAACCATAACATACGCGATAGCATCCATAGTGCGCCCGCTGCGCTGTGGATTTTAGGATCAAGATGTTTTTGCAGCGCCTCTAGAGCTAGCATAGAGAGCAAATCCAGTGCCGGACTGGACTGTTCACTGGTATGGATATAGTTATTTACGATACAAGTGCCGAAAATGGGAAATTCGTAACAAGTGGTGATAAATTAAAAGACGACCGAAGGGAGTGTTTTAAATCGACACGAGTTGCGAATTGCCTATTCGCACGTGTATCGTACAACATTTTACAGTACATATGGCTCTTTAAAGTTTTGACATATGCACGGAAAGTGCTCTTTTCCGCACTAGTGCGGGAAAGTAGCACCATATGTACTGTAAAATATATTCCAGAGCCGACTCACATTATTCCAGTTGCGTTCCAATGCTGGTTTCGATCACTTTATTGAAATGCTACCGGAAAAAATAACTAGAATAATGGGAACGATATGATCCAGCCCAGCATTGAATCGGATTGATCCTGCTTGCTGGACTGGGATACTGAAAGTTGGCCATCTTTGGCACAGCCTGCCAAATACTTCCGGCCATTTCAGGACTGACAGGCTCAGGTTTATTCTACTCTACTCCTACAAATTTTAACCGCAAGTGAAGGATTTTCAAGCTCTCGAATATACCTTAGTCTGTCAGTCCTGAAATGGCAGGAAGGACTTGGCAGACGGTGCCAAAGTTGGCCATTATACCTAGCCTTTTAAATTTTGACCGGAAGTGAAGGATGTTCAAACTTTCGACCATATTTTTTTTCTTGCTCAGCACAACATTTCGACCTGCTGCCTGCCATGCATTTTATCACGTTGTCATGTGACGTAGGTGTATTGGGAGTGGGCCCACACGTAGGTGCTTACGGACTATTACAAGTACCTGCTGGGGCCGCTGCCCGCGTCACACCGTCTCGTGCGTGGTCTCCGCGAACTTGACTTCTCTGCCGCGGCGGAAGGAGGGCGCGCGGCGCGGCGGGCTGCGCGGGCGCGGCGGCTGCAGGCTCGCCGACGACGCCTGCGCGACCAGCCGGGGCACGCCGCGACCGAACGGCGACTGCCGGAGGAACTGGCGTGCCACCATCGGCTGCCAGTATGAAGTGCCTGCAGCGACAACAAAATTACGATTGAAGTATTATTATAAATCCCGAAGAGTAACATAAGTAACTAGTCGTCTCACACAACAAGTTATTATTTGTACGTCACACCTGGCCATAATGCGAATTTAACTGCACGCTGCGCGTACGGGAAAACACGCATTGTGGCCAGGTGAAGACGTAAAATTTTGTACTCAACACGGGCGGTAATTCGTAAAGCCCCAGAGCGCATATTTATGACCCTCACCTTCGGTTCGGGCCACAAACACCTGCGATCTGGGGAATTCACGAATTCACCGCCCTAATTACGTAATGTACTATTTTCATGGGAGGAAAATCCTTTATCTAAATCCTTTATCCTTATCCGCGTGCGTGACAGCTGCATTCCACAAGTTATACCATTCATTCTCATAACAGTTGCAGGAAAAATGTGACTGGTTGTAGTGGACATCATTGGAAGCGATTGCTTTGTTTCAGATATGATATAGGTACTGTACTACTACTAATAATGATGATGTCTAATGACACGGGCAGTGACAGCATCCGCTCGATGTACCACTTTCATTTTATTAAATTGTCTAAAGGTACATGCTGGGTATATGGTATACTATCTAAATATGTCGCCTTGTAAGAGTCGTCATGTATGGGTTTAATATAAAATGGATTAAATAAAATAATGTCAAACAAATAATGGTACTTGTTTGGTATTTTGGCTTCCACGCACGCCTCCAAAAGGTCCGGAACACCAGTACACCACTGTCCCATGAGCGGAATAAACATGATTAGGAAGATAGGCGCACCCTTGACCGTGGTCGAGCAGGCACGCCACGCCAGGCTGCGCAGTCGGCCGCGCGTGCCTTCGTGCACGGCGTCCACGCTGGCCGAGCGCGTCAAGTGAGCCTCGCTGATAACGCGTTCCACGCCACCCGTGGTCAGGCCCTCGCTGACTGAGTACAGCTTGAGGGTTATATCTTTGCCTGGAACGTAAAAGTTAACATGTTCAAACAAGGCTGAGAATCACCATAATTTTGGGGCACCAGAATTGTAATGTTAATTCAATCAGCCCAGCTACACGAGTCAGAGACTCCCTCGTTCTGGTGTGGTAGAAGGTGAACAACTTGTGTGACTTGAGTCTATAATTTACGAACACTCTATCGAGAGTCTCTGTATAGGAGAGAGATAATTTGATCCGATTCAAACCCTTGAAGACACAAGTACCTATGCACGTTGGCCGCTAAGAAAACTTATTGTACCTAGCCCTACATTTTTAAGACGCACTTCTCACCATCTCTAAAGGTATTGGGATCTTTGGTGCTGTACTTTCCAGTGACATCCAATTTTGAAGCTACTTACTCGTAAGTGGTCATAAATTTATATTCCGTTAATAAGAGTGATAACTGATAAAGCACGAATTTTGAGTAAGTAAGTTTCTTTCGCCAGGGACTTTTTTTAGTACGATTGTTTATTTTGGGTAAGTAGACAATAAAGGGTAAAATTTAATGTCATTCGTAACCTATAGCGGGAGATATAGGTAAGTATAAACATTTTATTTACCAGCATTTGACCTGAAACCACGCTGAAACGCGTGTAATTCGTATAAATCGATAGCAACTCTTAATCAAAATGGAACATCTGGGGAGCTAGCACAACTGACGCCGAGCCGCGACGCGCGACAAGCGACTTGTCAGCAAGTTGTGCTAGTCGTACTGGTTTCCTACTTGATTCCCTGCTTAAAGGGGTGCACTAGAAAATATCGCGGGCTTTGAAATGCCGTTCTCACTAGATTAAGAAATAATAAGGTCTCGTTTTCAGATATATATATATGATTTTTGACATATGATTGTTTATCTAATTTAATCGATACAGGATTGCCTAAAACTTCCTCGATAGAAAAAAAAAACAAATTGTGGTTTTTATTATCCCTTTTTTACTCAGCCTACTCAAACAATACATTGTTTTACTACACAATCAAGTTACTATACCTAGTATTTTTATCTCATCTAAAATCTCACTTAATTAAATATAAATAAAACTTCACTAAGTAAGGTATTTATCGAATATTGTCCATAAATGCCATTTCCGAAAAGTGTCGCATCTCTTTTTCTTGTGCGCGGAAGGCATAAGCGTGTCTCTCTCAAGGGGGTGTGGCCGACTCGAATCAAGGCATCCCCTTAATGGGTGGCATGTTTTATATATAGACTTTTATTCTGAAACATTGGATAACAGTGGTTTATCTTAAAATTAATCTTATACTATTACTAACACATCTTATAATATATATCCCTTATTTCAGTGTGCCTTTTGGCATAGGCCTCCTCCAGTGACTTCCACGGACTTCTGTCTTTGGCAACCCTTCTCCAGTTAGGTCCCGCCGTTAGTTTTAAATCATCTTCCCATTTCATGAGCGGTCCCCCTCGACATCTCTTTCCGTCTCTTGGGTCTCGTAACATGTGGCCAACCCATCTCCACTTTTGTTGGTCGACTCTGGATAAAATGTCAGTAAGTTTTGTTTTTGATCGGAGAACCGTATTTTGGACCCTGTCTTTTCTTCGTACGCCGGTCATAATCCTCTCCATTGCTCTTTGGCATATGGCTAACTTGGTTCTCAATTGTTTGGTTAGTGCCCACCTTTCGCAACCGTAAGTTAAACACGGCCAGATGCATGTGTTAAAAGTCTTGGTTTTCAGTCCCATTCCTTAATATTTCGACTTCATTATCTCTTTAAGAGCCCAATATTTTTTCCACCCGATCGCTATTCGTACCTTCATTTCTTTTATTGGCATGTTTAGTAACCTAAATTTTATTTAGTAACCATTAAGTGCCATTGAGCTACGGTAGCCTAGTGGTTCAGGCATGCGGCTGACAAGCGGCGGTCGTGGGTTCGAATCCCGGCTCGGGCCAATGAGTTTTTCGGAACTTATGCACTTACGGAATATTTACCGTTAGCTTTCGGTGAAGGAAAACATCGTGAGGAAACCGGTCTAATCCCAATAAGGTCTAGTTTTTCCTCTGGGTTGGAAGGTCAGATGGCAGTCGCTTTCGTAAAACTAGTTCTTATGCAAAATATTGGGATTAGGTGTCACCGCTTTGACCCGGGCTCTTTTAGGGGCACAACACAGGAATAACGCTAGGAGGATAATAAACCATTAAGTGCGAACTTCTCAATAAAAGCTATATAGGCCTTATGACGACCTTGCGACATGGCGAGTAAACGCCGCCATCAAATAAGCATTCCCCTGGTGCAGAGCAGCAGCTGCATCTGTATTGGCAGAAGACCGAGGAATTGGGTTCCGGTAGGACTATCTATTGACCAAATGGAAGTGGGCGTATATATCCGGCCATCACACTGCGATGTGGAAGGCAAGTGGGGAAACCACCACATTAATATTCCCTATTATGTAGTAATAAGTGGCGATTACTCCACCGACGAGAACCTGGCTCTTCCCTTGCCTCTCCTTCCTTCTATCTTTCCTTCAATTATATTTACAGGGTAATAAGGTAATTCAAAAGAAACTTTTCGACGAAGACCTATGCCCAACGCATAGAAAATACTCAAGGTGACGAAGAATAAACATTTGAAACTTTTTACGTCAATTCACGGGTAAATTGGGGTAGCAAAGAAGCCCAATTTACCCGTGAATGTACGCATCTAAACCTCGACAACGCATACTTATTTAGATTTAATCTATTGGAATGGGTTCCATTATCAAGTAAGGAAATGCACCGTCATGGGCATGCAATCACCTGAACAATTTGTTCGAACACGCCCGTTTCTTTTAATTTTCCGAATATACATTTCTATAAAAATAATTTAACTCGTGTTTTGGTTTGATAACGAGTATTTGCACTATACATTTTTTTTTTTAGCCTGAACTGTGTTCTACTGAATAAGAAGGCCAAGTTAAATGGCGTGAGGGCCATTTTTTTTAAATTTTGAAATCCTCATCATCACTAACAACTACAACTTAGAAAATTAGAATACCCCTGACATTTTCATTTTAAAGTCCAATATCTAAAACGCATTCAAATCGGCCCATCCGTTAGGGAGCTACGATACCACAGACAGATACACAGGCAGACACGTTAAACTTATAACAACCCTCTTTTTGCGTCGGGGGTTCAAAATAGCGTCATGTAAATGGATCCCGATAAGATGACGTTAGGATTGTTATATAACTCGAACATACGGTAATATTCGTCAGGATATAAATGGATATTATGTTTCACGAAGCAAAAATACAGCGCGCCTTAAGACTCTTTGCACACACTCAATGCATTAAACCAATGCAGACCATAATCTTAAAAGAGAGGCATCAATCATTTTGCAAATAAAAACATGAGTATTAAAAAATATGCATAGTTTCTCCCTACCTTAGCCTCCGTAATACCAGGTTACACAAAAGCTGTCAGAACGAGCGAAGTTTTAACGAACTTGAAGCTTGGAATATTTTATAGCACTTAGCTTTAACTGCCCGTAATAAGTTTGGTGACCACGTCCGCCACGCAACTCGTTACTCAAGAGCTCATAACTGACCTGACCCTTTATTATGGTCGGCCTTATCACGCGATAAATGACAAGATAGGAGCGTCGTCTCGTTCTATCCAACGGTGTCAGCCAGTGACGGACGCTCTATCTTGTCACTTATCGTGTGATAAGGCCGACCATCGTACGGGGTTCAGACCCTGCTTGTCGATCACGTAACGCTTTGTACGCGCGTCAGGTAGATCTAAATGTCACTTTTTATATGGAAAAATGACAGTTGAACTGTCCTAACGCGCGTGTGAAACGTTTGGTGATCTTATGTTAATCTATAGGTTTTAGGTACATTACCTACAACACAACACTTTTTTTATTCACAGTTCAATGTAACAATGTAAATTAGCACAAAATTGTTTCAAAGTCCGATGCCTGGACGGCACCCATGCCCCGTTATCGTTATATAATGCAACCGTGCGCCGCACAGGCGAATACTTAGTTAAATGGTTAACCGATCATAGATGATAATTCTGTGCAGTTTGTACTGACCTATGAGGCAGTCGAGCACGACTTTAAGCGCCGGCCGGTGCCGCAGCACGCGCTCCAGGCGCATGCGCGACCAGCACACGCACGTGCACACCTCTTCCGCCACCACTGACACCTGGATCAACAAAATTATCTTTTAGCCTAAATCACATTAAAAATATGGATTGAAGCAGTAAAACAAACCAAACTTATAAAATAAATTATATAAATCTTACTAAACATAACCTACCATACTAAACTAATTTACTGTAAAATACCTTTTAAAGTCATCCTAATAGCTGAGGGTTCCTGACCTTACCCGGCATCTTCCTTGGGGATCTATTCCAATGACACGCGACCTGACCCAAGGGTCGAATGTAATTTACATTTACTTAATTAATAAACAAGGTAAGAGGATTAATAATTGTACGTATTATCTATTCAAATCGCATGTTGACTATTTTCTTAGTCATGTGTGTACTGTGTAACAAGATTCTTAACTTGAATTTTGAGTAAACTACCTTTACCTATATCACAGGGTTACACTTTCGTATTAATTGTTGCTTGTTGAGTTTATTCTTCAGTTAGGCCAGTCATTTTATCCAAATAACCGAACCTACTGAATAATTAGTTCTTAGATTTTTTTGTCGTAAGTCCCTCGGGGGGTCACTGGGAGTGTAAATTAAAAAAGTAGACCGAATCGGGCTTCTGCGTATATTAAAAAACCGGCCAAGTGCGAGTCGGACTCGCGCACCGAGGGTTCCGTACAAACCATAACAAGCAAAAGTTGTAGTATGTTTATTACTAAATGATAAACGAAAATGGAATCCGTGACATTACAATGTGCGAAGCTGGGGGAGCATAAATTAAAAACAAGGTCTCTTTATCAATTTAGTAATCCTAAAGAAAAAAAAATTAAGAGCCACATCATTTATTTTATAATAAAACTGAAATACCTGAAATACCTACACTAGATTAGCAGCCTGGCAAAACTTCTTTTATCAAAGTGGTTTATTTACAAAGTTTTTAGTCACTATCTTTTAAAATACTAATTAACTGTTGAATTTGAAAAAATTGAACCAGACCTGTAAAATGTTGACTGAAAAAGGTATGAATAGTACCACATTGAAAATTGAAGTTCGAAAAAACGTTATCTATAGTTGTACTACTTCGTGTAGTGCTAATGCTTATTAACGGAAACAGGTTTATGGATGAAAAATATGTGGAAATTCCATTTTGGGGATTCAGTCTAAAATCGATATTGAAGTCTGCCACAACAATCAAACGGGAACACGGGGTATAGCCCCTTTAGGGTTGCTGCCGTATATTGTTGTATTTATGCATTCAATTGCAACATTAATTTGACATTGTGGTGACCTATATTATATATATAGATACAGTTATCACTCTGCCTGACATCAAACATTTCAAAATGCAAGCATTCACAATGGCCGTTTGCAGTACCTGGGTTATTTAAAACATATCTTGTACATGATGCATCTGGGATGGCATCCTTTAGATTGCGATAGATCCATAAGCGATAGATCCCCAACCTGGATTTGCATTAGATATAGCTGGACTTTCTACTCTGCACACCTCATAAAAACCATCAAGTTTAAAAGTGTCTTTACTACATCCCAGTTTTAAATTATGCGACTTATTTCTTATGATTGCGTGGACATAAAAGTTTCGTTTTGCTACAGCTGAAAGGTATTATAGACCTGAGTATTTGATATGAATTTCAATTAAATACCTCTACGCGTTTACGAGGAAAAAGGTAGTAAGTTTAAAATTTATAAAAATATATTTTGTATGATTTTACTATAAATGTCTACTTTTCGTAATTTTTCCATTGTCTGTGCTATATGAAGTTTCTTCGTGCCAAGTTTCAAGTTTCTGTGTTAACGGGAAGTACCCTTTAGGTTTTGAGTTTCTTGCGAGTACTCAGTTTCAAAATATGCGACTTAATTTGCTATTTCTTTTGATTGCGTTGACATAAAAGTTTGGTTTTGCTACATCTGAAAGGTCCTATAGCTCTGAGTATTTGACATGAATTTAAATTTAATACCTCTACGCGTTTACGAGGAAAAAGGTCGTAAGTTAAAAAATTTAAAAAATATTTTTTGTATGATTTTACCTAAAATGTCTACTTTTCGTAATTTATCCATTGTCTGTGCTATATGAAGTTTCTTCGTGCCAAGTTTCAAGTTTCTGTGTTAACGGGAAGTACCCTTTAGGTTTTGAGTTTCTTGCGAGTACCCAATTTCAAAATATGCGATTTAATTTGCCATTTCTTTTGGTTGCGTTGACATAAAAGTTTGGGTTTGCTACATCTGAAAGGTCCTATAGACATGACCTATTTGACATGAATTTCAATTTAAAATCTCCACACGTTTACGAGGAAAAAGGAATATATTTAAAATTTTAAAAATCATTTTTTTGTATGATTTTACTAAAAATGTCTACTTTTCTTAATTTTTCCTTCGTCTGTGCTATATGAAGTTGCTTCGTGCCAAATTTCAAGTTTCTGAGTTCACGGGAAGTACCCCGTAGGTTTTGCGAGTGTCGAAAAACTCTAATTTTTGCAGCATAAACGACTGTATCTTTTGATTGCGTTGGCTTTTAAGTTTGATTTTTTCACAGTTCCAAGAGACAATAGACCTGAGTATTCGATATAAATTTCAGCTTGATACCTCCACGAGTTCCTGAGAAAAATGGTCTTGACAGACAGACAGACAGACAGACAGACAGACAGACGGACAACAAAGTGATCCTATAAGGGTTCCGTTTTTTCCTTTTGAGGTACGGAACCCTAAAAATGGTTTTTACCAAAAAAAAGGTTTTTCTTGAATAACTCTGCCATTTTTTATTTTACAGTAAAAAGAAGAAAAAGAAAAAAAATTGTTCAGAATTTGATTATCTACAAGTATAGTCCTCTTCATTTATGCCGTAAAACGTGGAAGGTAGGAGATAATGATAATATTTTGAATTTGTCGCGTTTTTCAGGCTTAATGTCCAAAATATCGAGTTTGGGGGAAAAAAGGTGGGAATCAAAATTGTTCAGAATTTGATTCTCTACAACTTTGTCTCCCTTCATTTATACCGTAAAACGTGGAACATAGGAGATAATGATAATATATTGAATTTGGCGCGTTTTTCAGGTTTAATTTCCAAAATATCGATCCTAAAAGAAAAATTGTGGGAACCAAACTTGTAGAGAATCAAATTTCGTAAAATTTCTGTCCTCACAGTTTTACTTTAAAAGCAAAATGGCCGAGTTATTCAACAAAAACTTTTTTTTCGAATATGCGCAGAAGCCCGATTCAGTCTACTACTCCCAGAACCCCCCCCCCCCCCCCCTCCCCCCGAGGGACCTATGAAAAAAAAAAATAAGAACTAATTATTCACGGGTCAAAATCTATAATGACTGGCCTAAGTATGAGTGTTTTCCCGCTGTAGTGGCAATATGTATCAACTGTATGATAATAAGTTTCTGGGGGCCGAAATAGGGATATCGGTGAAAAAAAGTATCGTCGTGAAGCAGCCAATTGAAACAGTGATTGCCTGAAAGTGTGTAAGCTGTTTATATAATGATTTTTTGATGCCATCCCCCCTGTGCGCCATTTTTTTTTGTTTCATCCCATCTCTTCGTCCGACTTTATCCCCAATCAAATTAGAAAGGTATTCTAGGTCTATAAATACCAAAGCAACGAATTTCAAATCATAACAAATTACGTAAAAGGTATTCCGAGATTTGGAACTTTTCCAAGTACGCCCACCATTTGTCATAACATGTGCCTTTTAATATAAATTTACGAACTTGTTTTAGGAAATACTTTGCATGAAAACATAGGGTTGGTTTGGTACGTACCTAATGAGTTTGTTTGTGTCCTAAGTGTAAGTCTAATAACATGAAAGACGAAATTTCTCTGTATTAATAATTGGTGTCATAGTTATAACTAACGGAATAATAAGCTAACTTCTAGTTTAGTCCTAATCTAAGAGGAGTTCTGCAGATAAGGTAATGGAAAAGTAATTTTTCACCTCACCGGCTCGAAAAGGCTTGCTTTCTCGCTCAAAATCTGCGCCCAAAAGTCCATTTTATCCACTAGCGTGGAAAGAGTTTTTGAATTTGGAACGTGACGTTCAATCTCGAGATCCAACTTTTTTCTATACATAATGAGAGGTGCGTTCAGAAACTGATGGTGTTATGCCAATAATTAATTGTTATTATTTTGATAAAACAAGATGAATAATACTTATTCTTTCTTAATTAAGTAGGTAGATACGAAATATTAATATTTAGACTGATTTATAAGGATAAAATACGAAAAAATATTTTAAAATGTAGTTTTATGTTTCAAAAAATTTCGCTTCTTCCAAATTTGGAACGCACCGTTTGAATAGTTACTTACTTTAAGAAAAAACTCAACCTACATTTAATTTTGTTTTGTACTAAAGCCACAGACAGTAAAACCAAAATAATGGTGGTTATTTATAGATTTTAGTGCAGAAGATATACAGCTATTAGCTAATAGCTAAAAGCATAAGCGAATTTGAGCCTTAGTTTACCCGTGAGTACCCAACAATATTTTGACTTTTTAGTGTAGGTAAGCGTGGGGTTTATTTAAAGATGCAAATTAAATATATACGTTACATTTAATAATTATAAAATGCTAGATCTTGATGAGATGTAAACAAACCTTTATTGAAAATGAGTATAAGACCCAAATTACTTCCATTACATTTACCTACAATTTTCCTCGCGGTGGTGAGGTGAAAAGTTGTGTGTTGCGCTCGGCAGCAAAATTGTTTGGCGTCTCGTGCCTTGAAAGCCTCACTATGCTCAGGATTGTACTTTTGAACCATTCGCTTCGCTCATGGTTCAATTTTACAATCCTTCGCTAGCTCGGCTTTCAATACAAGCACTTGCGCCAAAAAACAACTTTGCAGCCTTGCATAACAAATAATTATTAGATATTAACGCCAACGCTTAACCCCATGCCTGACCCACACATGTGAGGTGTCTGTACCGCTACGAGCGATTTTCACTGCTAGGTGAAAAATGCTACTACACGCTACGGCGTAGCACATGTAGCGTTTATTAGCGTCGAAGGGATCATTAGACGACTCCTACGACGAGGCAGGGGCGCAGGGAGACATGTACCGGAGCGGTAGCGGACGCAAGGTGCTACCCTACGATACCCTTCGGTCCCCCTTTGTCATCACCCCCCGCGCCCCTGCCTTGTAGGTGCCGTCTTAGTGATACGACCTAATTGTATTACACAAAATAATAACCCCTACACTGCCTCGCGGCGCCCGTGCCCGCGCCTCGAGTGCCCGCGCACACTCGATTTGGCTATCCGGCAGCCCCATAGTAGCTCCTAGCCTACCCACAATGCCAGCAAAGACGAGCAGCGAAAGTCCACAGGGCTGCTGTAATAGCATCGTATTACAAAAAAAAGTGAAATATATTCACGTACGGTTGCCGTATGTGGATCGTACCTTAAAACCTGACTCGTACTTACCTGACGTGATCGCATATGCGCACTGATGCCTAACACAACAGTATCTGTCACGTCAGAACGCATCCGATAGCGTGTATCTAACCGAACTGCATCATCAATAAGAGGAGGCCTGTGCTCAGCAGTACGACGAATTCATATTCATATTCATTTATTAGTTGCAACCATGTATTATAAATGTTCTTAAATTAAGGTGAGTACAATCATGAACTAGTAGGCTAGGACGTAGCAACATTTGTATGACTACTTACTTCTAAAGCACTCTCTTATAAAATAAATCTATAAACAATAATAAAAAATGGAATAATAGGTAATTAAAAATCAAATATTTACAGTATTAAAATAATTAAGATCAAATAAGTACAGCATGAAAATAATTAAAATCAAATATTTACAGTATTAAAATAATTAAAATCAAATATTTACAGTATTAAAATACTTCCGTATAATAACTACCTACCTATATGAACCCGATATTGTCAAGAGGCGTCACGACACTACACGTCAGATGCGTATGAAACCGGATTGAAGAACTCACCTGGAAGACGTCATCGGATTGCTCCCGGTTCGCCTCCCACTCCGGCGAGTCAATGAACTGGTACGGCTGTATGAAGTGGAGGTGCGTCTCGTCACAGCTGACCCGCATTCTGAAAAAATATACATACATACATTCACGCCTTTATTCCCAAAAGGGGTAGGCAGAGCACATGAAACGTATGCTCCAGCGCCACTTTTTGCATAAATGTGGGTTTAAAAGATCGACTAAATGTGATATATATTGCAGTGATAGGTGGCTAGCCTATCGCCCACAACACACTTCCACCCTGGTCCCTTAGTCGGCTTAAACGACATCCACGGGAAGAAGGGGGTGGTGAAATTCTAACCCTACACCAAACGAGTGAAAAAATATATTTTATATCAATCTGGAAGTATTTGCGTTGACGCATACCAAACTTGGATTTCATATGTCGATTGTATGTGCGTAAGATATTAGTGAGTTTGATGAAATTAGAAACGCAGCCTGCATGTAGGTACACACAAGGCATTTGTAAGCAAAAGTATCTTAGAGAGATGCTACATTGCGTTTTCAGAGCGTGGCGAGCAAAAATAAAAAATGATTATTGCAATATATACTCGAGATGTCCTATTATTCTTGTATTAAGCAATTTGCAAACATTGCAGGTACTTAAAACAAATTAAACTTATTACAAACAAAATTGCCCGTCCCGACCACAACCTAATGTTGCCCGGGGCATCGATCCGAATTTGTCCGCCTTTGGGCGAAGTATGAACTCGCTCTGAGATTGCCTGAGACTCCGATTTTCTGGTACACGTTTCTTAAGGAATTGCTTTGGTGTCGGAATACCAGGTCCAAGGGTCTCTACTGCAAATGCGTCCAACGCGACAACATTACCATCCTCACCACTTAGATGGTTGGCAGTCCTCAACTGTGCGCTTCTCCAGAAGCTTCCTGCCTCGCACAGCTAATCTGTGGAATGGATTGTCGCCTGCGGTATTTCCGGACCGATACGACCTTCAAACCTTCAAGAAAAGAGCGTACTCCCATCTTAAAGGCCGGCAACGCACTCACAACACCTCTGGTGTTGCAGGTGCCCATGGGCGGCGGTAATCGCTTACCATCAGGTGATCCGCCTGCTCGTTTGCCTCCTATCACATAAAAAAAAAAAAAAAAAAAAAAAGCCGCAAATACGGAATTATCCTTTAATAAAGTGTACTACTTAGTCTTTGACTGATTTTAGTAAAATCGAATAACCAACTTTAAAACGAAAGTTCATTGACAAATGGCAATACAATACTATTTAGTAGCACAAAGAAACTGATACCGGACACATTAAAAAGCTTGTAAAATTGACAAATATATCACACAATGAACAAATATCTCTTGTAAAATATTAAACGCAAACAATGCGAGTGGATTCCATCTTCATGTATTTGTTCCCAAAGGCTTTTAAGGGAATTGAACTTTGTAATATTAAAAGTTTTAGCTATTTTATTAACAGGAGTACGCGAGGCCAAGCCCTAGTCTATATAGTATTAAACGTACTTAAAAAGGGTGTAAAAGTGTAAGCGGAGTAGACGTACTAATTAATTACGTACACGTAGCAAATTATACCGTTAACTTGTACAAATGTTTCAGTTAATTTCTGTTTTGCTGCGCCCTATCCGGGTCCTCATACTGTACCTAGCATTAGGTTGCATGTGTTTGTATACTTGGTTGCAAATAAATAAACGAAATGAAAGTACCTAAACAGTTTTTTGCATTATAATTAGTTTCACATATTACAAGAGTGTGTTGCTGGCATTTAAGGCGGGGGGCATATGCTATCAACGGGTTCCACTGGCTTACCTGTACACACCTCTGAAAATGGTAAAGGAGTTCAAATACCTGGGCCACTGGGTCACGGAGACTCGATGGCGGCGCGCCTGGATGGCCTTCCTTCATATTTCAGTGCGATAGGTTGCATAGGCATAGGGCACCCAACTGACGTCTTTCCTTTCTTTCGAATTTCATCCGCTGCATCGTTTACTCTTGAGCTACTGTGCCCCTTGATCCATTGTATAGTAACGCTGCGTTTACCTGCGCACGCCTCTGTGAGGTTTTGGTGGCATTTGTATATCAAGCTAGATGTGATGTTATCACTGCTCAAAGCTGCTTATAGTACCGATTTACTGTCTGAGAGTATCCGTGTGTTAGTATTCTTAACTTGTCTCTTTCTTGCTTCGACTCTCCTGACGCATTCAGCCTGGAATACCGTGTTTTATTCACCCGATTTCACCCAGTGGTTTGGATATATATGTGTAGGTTTAAAGAACACACAACATTCGGGATATTGTGTGTCCCGTATTTGTTTTTGACCCATCTGTGAAAACTCTAAGGTCTGTTTGGTTTAGCTACTCTCTCGATTCTTCCGTTAGTGATATGCCATAGTCTTTTTTCTGAAGACTGCAGTTCTTGGTATTTTGTCGATTGAAGCCAACATCTTCCTTATGTGCTGGTTTATGCATGTGTAAAGGTAGGAGTCCTAGCTAGCATTATTACAAGCTTTTATTTAACATGCCCAGTTATAGTTAGTATGTATGTTAGAATGGGACAAATCTTGCGAGTTAAATTTGACCCTCTTCCCGGTGACCGATTGAGCTGAAATTTTGGGTATTAGTATAGTTTGGATGACAATTTAATATTATGGTACCATCGAGCTAATCTGATGATGGAGACAGAAGGTGGCCATGGTCCCTCTTAGTACGTATGGGACAAATCTTGCAAGTTAAATTTGACCCACTTACAGGTGGCCGATTGAGCTGAAGTTTTGGGTATAAGTATAGTTTGGATGACAACTCAATCGAGCTAATCTGATGATGGAGACTGAAGGTGGCCATGGGAATTCAGTACTTAACCGACGTAACCCCGTTGACTTTGGGTTCGTTAGAATCGTCTCAATGAGTAGTTGATGATGGTATACAGAAAAGTACAGTCGGCAATAAAAGATTGTAACAGAAAGGATTGTTTTGGCAGAAACTTATTTTTAGTGCTCTTGTTGGGGTTGTTCTCATACAACCTGTAGCCGCTACACATGCGTCTTTGCTTTTTTTGGATTTTGGTAATTGCACTCGTAGTTTGTGTGCGGGGCCACCATACTATGCCACCATAGCTTATCATTGATACTATAACCATTTTGTAAAGCCACAGTATATAGTACTTACACATTTTGTATATGTGGGGATTTATATGTGGGGATACTATAAACATTTTGTATATGTGGGAGGCCAGGCCCCATCTCTTTTCCATTCTCTTCTGCATTACCAGAATACTATAGTACTGTTACATAGCTACTGTTGCTTTGTAAAGTCTACTGTGTAAGTGTTTGCTCCAATTTAGTTTATCATCTAGTATTATTCCTAGATATTTCACCTCTTTCGAGAGTGTTACTTTTGTGTCCAATAGTGTTGACATTTCTTAGGTATCCAGTTTTTGTTTTTTCCTAAAGATGATTGTGTCAGTTTTCTTTGAGTTTACCGATATGTCATTCTCCTTGCACCATCTCTATGGTTCGTGTTTAAAATTTGCTGATAATATTTGTTTATTAATGCCATAAAACTAATATAAGACTAGGTATTGTTACAATGTGGTGGTTTATATCTTAGAAAATCATCCTTTGTGGCGTGTTTGCGGCGAAGCAACCTAGAAAGCAAACATAGCTACAAATATAAACTCGCAGACATACCGCACTAATAGGAGTGCTATTCTTACGTTCTAAGCACCCACGGGGTCGATTTAACAAATTAATTTGGCATTTCGAATTCACCACAATCCACCGTTCGTAAATGCTAGCTCGCTCGGGGCGTGGAAACAAGCGTTAAAAAACATTGAAATAAAATTGGAATAGGGAGTGTATGTTCAAACTGACCCCTTAGTTTAAAGTGCCTTGCCGGAGCTGTAAGTAACACCTTTTCAGAAATATGAAGGCACGAAGCTCGTATAACGGCTAAAACTGGGGAAAGTTTTGGATGCACACGTTTAATGCAGGAGGTGATATATAAAAAAAACGCAAAGTTAGAACTTATTCAGAACTTACGTATTGCACGTAAGAGAAACATAAAAAGCGGTCAGTTGCAAGTCAGATGGTTTCCGTAAAAAATGGCACTTATGTAAATAGCTCGTCCATCACAGGAATGGAGTCTTCAAGTTTTTTTTCCTAAAATTGAAAGACGATCTTAAATATTGTCAATACTTAAGTTTAAATGATTATTTGTGATAATATAACAATAAAGTGTCGTTATTAGAAATAAAGTTTCGTGTTTGGAGACGTCGATAACCGGTGTCTAGGTAAATACTAGTAATAATTGTTGCAAACAACTATTTAAACGAAAGAAATACAAATTAGGAACAGAATTATCTATCGCCCGACCTGCGGGGCAATAGACATTAAACTTTAAGATTTTGCTGCACATTTTTCCTGTAAGTGCTTTTTGTTCATCAGTAGCTAAAATCGCAACTTAATTTCCCTTCAGAAGTTTGGACAGCCTGTCATCTGGGATTGTGACGTCCTCCACTGCTTACGCTTCGTCTGGGTCCAGTCACACTACCCGCGCCCTTCCGCGTCCGCTCTTGGAAGTGTTTCTTGGTCACCCGCAGTTGAAATCGCAACTTACTTTCCCTTCAGAAGTATGGACAGTCTCTCATCAGCCGGTGTGACGTCCTCCACGGCGTACGCCTCGCCCGGGTCCAGCCGCAACACCCGCGCCTCTCGCGTCAGCTCCTGGAAGTGTTTCTTGTTCACTCGCAACGGCTTGAACAGTTTCAGGTACAGCTCGGTTAGTTCCAGCGATAGCGCTGGGGGAAGAAACCTGTGGGAGGAGAATTGGTTGATACTTAAGTTATTTCGGAACTACCACACCCCACTAAGTATCATTGCAATATCACATTTTATCCAACTTTAAACATCGTGTTCTGCTTGGAATACCGGTGTGAAATTATACAGTCATGTATGTTATGTTAGTACGTTTTACGACACCAATATCAGGCATTAGAGACCGAAGATGAAATCATGTGTCAGACTTGCTGTCAAACGCAGTGCACATTGGTATTTATGCATAGGTATAGATGGCGCGTCTTCAGCTATTTTCAACGAATCACACGAAGTCAGTGTATTCTTGTCATAATGATCTGCACGGTATTGACAAACACAATCACCTTGGAAGTATGTGCGGTACAACATAATTATCTAACATTTCTAAAGCATTTGATTGCGCGGGTCATGGATTACCCATTATTCAACTAAAACTGTATAATTTCATTTCTCTGATACTGTGTTAAGTCATATGATTTTCATTCATCAATTTACATGTAACACAAAAAGATGTTGTCTCACTTAATTGCAAATTTGGAGTGTCACAGGGCTCTATCTTAGGCTCATTTCTATTCTAGTTTTACTTTAGAAAGGTACCTTATAATAAGAAAGATAGTGTGCACGGAATTAACAAGTACGAGCGCGAGGCTCCACGCCAGCACGTCGGGCGCACAGACTTCGGCGCCGGCCCACATGCCCATGAGCACTGCGCCCGCGCACGCGAGCGCGCGCATCACGAGGATGCTCTGCTTGAAGCTCTTTGGTGCAAGGAACGCGATCGCGAAGCAGATGTTTGCTGCCTGTTGACAAATTATTATAATTAGACCTTGGAAACCTGCACAATAAAATTAAGGTCAGCTAGCTTTTGCCCCTTTGTTTTAAACACAATCTTCTATTGTTCATGAATAAAATAATATGATTTCGCCGTTAAGGCATGGGATCGATCAATGTTCTATTCGCTTACTTTTTATAATAGAACATTCCATGCTATTCGGCGTTTTGAAAATGTACTTTTTAGATTGTGTACAGGCAACATATATATAGTTGTTGGTGGCTACTACTGTTATGATTACTTCAATGCTCAATAGTAAAAAAATAAACATTTCCCTTATTGCGTTACCTATTACATTACCTAAGGCCATTCAACATTTTGCGCACGCTGTCACAGCCGTGAATATTTCTATAATATGTGTAAGTTAACAGTTTATTTAGAATTTTACTCTATATTTAGAAAAATACTCTTACGACATATTTTACATACCTACCACAAAAAAATTACGACGTCCGCGACAGTGTGCACAAAAATGAGAACGGCCTACATACGCACACATACGAATAGTATTCTACACCTAGTTTACAAACAATAGCTAAACAAGAGCAAAAACTGTCACACCGGACAATGGCTAAACCCATCTGGTCAGTGCAGGTGTGTTCTGCTGCAAGCTGCATAAATCGACCGGAACAGACAATAGCTGGGCGAACTACGGACGTTTTGGCTTCTAAAGCCGTTTCCTATATGCAATCTGAAGTTGGAGAGCTACCTCATAGTCATTAGCTATAGCTACGTATACGTACAGTATACGTACAGTATACGTACATAGATTGTACGTATACTGCTTGTATTATTGTACCGGATCCGATGTTCCCATTAAATACCCTCATCTGTTATTTTAATGGTACACATTAGGTTATATATCGAATGATAAAACGCAAACTTCCCCAGGTTATATATTTATAAAAATCGAGCATTAGCTGAATCTTTTCAGTTTCGTCATGCTGTGGTTTTCCAGGAATTCATAATTTTGAAGTCCCACTAAATGCATTGAATACAAACAGTAGAAGGGGCGGGATGATTTCTGGCATGTCAAAATTATTGTTTTTTTTTCTATCGCCGCAACAAAACTAAACACATTGAATAAGTGGGACGGCATTAATGTAGCTTCGATTTAAGAAATTAGTTTCTCCTTTAGATCGAAATTTAAAGAGGCATTTTTGGAATAAAAAAATACTAGTTGTTAATTATTATAAGTTCTCTTTTTGGAGTTCTTTCCAAACAAATAATAGGTTTTACATCATTTAACTTTAATGTAACCTCGTCTGCGTGGACTCGGGATAAAAACTAACCAGGCTATAAACTCTTCGTGCAAAATTATATCCAAATCAGTTGAGCCGTTTCAGCGCGGTTGTGTAACAAACATCCAAAGATTTAAATATCCAAACTTTCGCATTTATAATATTAGTAATAGGATTTGGATCCCAAGTTGGTCCGTGCACAGCATATCGACCTAACATAAGGAAACAAGCATTTTGAGGGGTACAGTCGCCTTAAATGGAAAGATACTTAAGATGCTTGTCAGGAACTACTTGTTGTACTACATTTTCAACATTGAGAAACCTGGCAGCGTCTCTACGGAAAGCGAACATTGCTCTAATATTAATCGAGTGGATAGTGATAACATTTTAAATTCAAAACGACGAATTGAAAGTTTAGCAATGATATTTGATATTTAAGAGTCCGCAGTAAGCTCGATTCTCCATACAAACGTAGTTACGCTCTCATTTTAAAACTACGTGTTGGATTGTAACAAAACTTTGCATGTTCAATGAAATGAGATATATCTATGTCTGAAATTAGTTTACGTAGCTTCAGATACCATAATAAAAAAGATACAGCGAATTTAAGTTTTTCATACAAAACTAGTTTTTGCTGTATTTACTTTGTTTTATAAATGGAACCATATAAACTAATTACAGACATAGATATACCTCATGTCATTGTATATGCAAAGTTTCGTCACAATCCAACAAGTAGTTTTAAAATGAGAGCGTAACTACGTTTGTATGGGAAGGTGAAATTCGGCCGAGCTTACTGCGGCCTCTTAACTTAGTAGTAACGTTTTGTTGCTCAGTAACCCACCCATGGTTTTTAAAGTTATTGGCACGCTGCTGCTAGACCAATAGATAGGGCATATTTTACACCGCGGTTTAGCTTGGACTCGCGGGTGAAGCGAAAAGAGATGATGGGTTGATATGGATAAAAGATGGGTTCACTTATGCGCATAAGAACTATTGTACCCAGATAATGAACGATAGTTCACAGTCTAAATGATTCGAAATTTCCTGAGAGGCTCTTTTCCTGTTTATAATTTTAGGTCTGGTAAATTTTAAGGCCAAAATTTTACGTCCCGCGGGCGGCTACGGTGTTAAATAAAGGACTTTTGCAAGAAATCAGTAGCTGGTCGAATCAACACATAAAGGATAATCCAATCAGCGAAATGTTATTAAGACTGAATGTTTAAATATCAACAATATCAGTGCCATACAATACTCGCTAGGAGGGCATGGTCTACTGGAAACTATTTCATCGCCTACGCATAGCAGTGCGCCATACGTAGGAGTCAGAGGCAGTCTTCCCTGCATATGGTGGACAGCTTCCACTGCCACGGCGATCCGATAACATGGCCAATCCGTTAAGATGATGTACGAGTATCTAACTGTACCTGGAACAAGTCCTGCTGCGCGTTGGTCCACTTCGCGCAGAACCAGTGACTGTCGTGTTCGTCTGTAGCGTTCCCGTTGAGCTGGTCGTAGTCAGTGTCGTATGTGAGGTTGAAGCGCGAGGCGTTGTAGGCCAACGAGGCGTTGTAGAGGGAGGCGTTGTAGCCCAACGCGGCGTCGAGCCAGGGCGCGGGCTCGCGCGGCGCCGACGCCATGTTGCGCCTCCGCGCCCGCGCGCCCTCGCCCTCGCCCCCGCCTCGCCGCCGCTTCTCCGACACGAGACGATTCAGTTGGGCTCGAGCCTTCAGTATTACCAACTCCATCACCTCACCGTGCGGCCCACTTCGCTTAAGAGCTGAGAGCTCCCCGTGTCTGAAACAATTGAATAACGTTGAATGATATACTCTAGTCAGTTCTTGTAATGAAATTGCTTATCTACTATTTGACGCCCGAACCAAAGCCAAGGGCGAGAAATATGCCATCTGAAACTTTCTTTATCACCGCCCGTGGTCAGTACAGAACTTTACGTCTCCCCCTTGCCAAGAAGTGAGATGCCTCCCAAGCAGGGCGGTAATCGCGACTTTTTGGGTATGACGTAAAATTAAGTTCTTTTCTTTTTAAGACAAACTATAATTAAAATGCGCATACATCCAATATTTGACAGCTGTCATCCAATACAATTTATGTCATCACATGTTATCATTGACGTTTACCGTACCGGGATGTCGGCTGTCAAATAATGGATGTATATGTATATTATGCACTATAGAGAGACAGTTTTAGAACAATACAAAGACACGTCATGCACACGACTTTCCTAAAATAAACTTTCACGCAGGGTGCCGTGCTACTGTGTCTTACAATACATTTGCGACAATATTCATTTCCATTTCAGCCAGGTATGTTTTTGTTACTCGCTTCCGATCCCAATCGCAATTCCACGCACGCTAAGCTAAGGAGTCCGAACGAGCGTTTGAAATTTTACCTCTGATTTAATTCTTATCGAATCAAGAGTTGTGATTCAAGTGAGTGTTGTCGAATCTGGCATATAGCAGAAATCTCATTTAGGCCTCTCACAGACTGGCGCGGCCTGGCCTGGTAAACTTGTCCGCCGCTGTCAAATTTTCTATTGTCCACCACCGCAGGCCGCGCCAGTGTGTTCCTGTTGTAGGCCTTATACTGATTTGAAAGACAGAGGGATGAAAGTGGGGACGTGGTCCCTTTCTGTCAAATATCTCTATTGGAAAAGCAGCAACTGACGTGACCTACAATAAATTCTACCACTGCTTAATGTTTATCGGTAAATCCTAATGTAGGTAAATAAAATTCATGACATAAATTATATCTAGATTTTCCATATTATTATGGGGACTTGGCAAAGTTCCTAGACGTAAAGCCGCAACAGGGAAGCAAATTGTTAACGACTCAGGAAGTTCTATCTTTGCCAGCAGGGATTTAAGGAAAGAAGGAACGGAGAAGTTTTTATTTAGCGCAACAAGATACATGCATTTATTTTAATAAGATCCCGAGGATGCGTTGAGTTGTGAGTGAGGGAACTTGTTCCTTCAGCTGTCAACACGGCGAATCCTCAAACATACCAAGGGTCGGCAACACCTATGTTACTCCTTTGAAGTTGCGTGCGTCTATAGGCTGCGGTGTTCGCTTACCATCAGGTCGTACGCTTGTTTGCCACCGTCGTTGTATTAAAAAAAAGACGCTGGAATGGGAAATCCCCTAGTAGTAGTGCCACAATAGCTCATTGTTGTAATCTAAACCCTAACTATAACTATAGGTCATTCGATCCACGAGATTGCAACCCACTTCTGTCTATCTACGTGGATAAAATAAAAACAAATAAATATAGTTCCACCACAGAATAAATAATAATACTACGTACAGAAGGTTCTCTATTAACAAATCTCTTGTTTAGGTATGCCAAACGAGCCTAGATGTGACCATCCCTTTCTATCGTATGCAACGCGCTGCGAAATCCCTGATCTAAGCTATCATAAACCCTGGGAGCCGGTAGTACTTGTAGCGGCACGACCACATCCCGGAGTGAACCGCCCCTGGTTCAACTTTTTTTTTTGGACCTGCGCGTAGCAGCCTGAGTGGCTTTGGCTATGGTCGTGGCCGGCTTGTGGGTAGTCTCCACTATGGGGCTACCCGACTGCCGACTGGTTGTTATAATAGGACGGACCCAATATAGCGGCCGAACTGTGTGGTTGAAGGGTGGCCTGGGGTAAATCCAAGGGAATGGTTCAACTAATCCTTGCACGCGGTTTTATAGTAACTGCCGCTGTGTGGGTGCGTGCGTGTGAGTGTGACGACTGTCGCATCATTACCAATCAAATAAAATCTGCATAGTTACAAGCGCAACGCAGCCGCGTACAAAGATGATTTGATCCTAACGCAATGAGAAGAAGAAGTAGAATGCTTTGCTTCCGCGCATATGATATAATCTTTATACAGGAACCTAAACGCTCAGGATGCGGTTAAAAATTAATTTAAACACAAAATTAAATATGTTTTGTATTAGTCCATGGATTCGCTTTGAATCGATCGCTGAGCCAACGGAGTAATAAAGTAGGCATGTTTTCCTACCTAGGTTCCTTCAGAATTACTTAGAAAACCATAGGTTTGGCCTGCATCATCATTAGTTGGTAGTTAAATATTATTATCACTTCTACTCACTTTAATTGCTTACAATATACGTGGAATCACTTATATTGACCGTAAATACAATATAATTAAATTTTATTACTTTAAATTAGCTTTGAGCCAAAAATCTAGGATAAACACATATACCGCTGCTAGCATTTTATAGCGGCAATGCAATATACAGTGATCTTAAAACATCGTCAGTTAAGTCTCATCTAAAACGTAACATGATTAGACATAAATTTATATTAAAGGAAATACCTATTGAAACATTTTATCCTCCGAGCCGGATTCGAACCGGCAGCAGCGGTTTACTGCTTAATACAAAATTAATGATTAGACATCTTTTAGGAATCGCACACGGCAAAATACACCTTAGCCAGGAGACAAAATTACAGAGTTTCTTAAAAAAGAATGGTCTTCTAACTTCTAACATGCCAAAAGTTGGTTCATACAAAGAGAACTCACACAAGACAAGATATTTTGTGAGTTTAAACCCATCGCAGTTTTAAAAAGTGACCCTGGACAGGCGCGGGACACTCCGCGATTTACGTTCATCGCTACAAGTTGTAGCGATGAACGTCGCGGGCTGAGAAAAAAGCGTCTTTTGTAAAGATCAAAGGAGTGTCCCTTCTGTACTTGTACTTTTATCTATTCTGTGCCCTGGAGACCATAACTATAACCACCTACACCTAGCCATGGCTAATAGTGACCGAAAAAAGTTGATTCAGTCATCTACAAAAAAAACTAGGTACTTACCTAAACCTGCAGGTACCCCTATACTGATCCCTTGAGTGCGGGAAGGTTGTATGGAGTAAAATATGCGTCACTCAGCAAAGAGTGATTCATCCTCTTTTGTTTGGTTTGGAATAATTAGCAGAGTATATCACGCCTTAACAGTTAACGGCATGGCTAATCTTCCACCCGATCTAGTCCTCTAAGAACTATGTGCTATCTCATTCTTAAGCACAACCCGAAGTAAATGACAGAGAGGAACAGCAATATCGCGCATTAACATTAGACCATGGTAATTAATCTTGCAGCCGATCTCTTAATGGCGTTGGAATTTGAACTTACAGTCCTTATCAGAAGGTCTTATTTCCACATGAGTATCCTAGTAACGTATGCCTTTTGTTGATGGGAGGGTAGTCCAACGGATTGCGTGGTCTGTAGTCGTCTTAAGGGATTATGGGCTGTGTTTTCCGCAAACGTTTGCTTACAAGAAACTGGTTTTGTTGTCCGACTGATGTGATTGTTCGTAGTTAGTGTTATGATTGCTGCTCTTCAAATAACTGTACTACAACCTATTATTATGATAAAAGACGTACAAAGAAAGAGGCATCGAAGATATAGCGTTATCGAAACAGAAATATAAGAGATGTTATTTAGAAACATCTGCAATATCGTGTAAGTAATATACCAACATTACCAACACACAGTAAAAGTCGAGTTGATAACCTCCTTTTCGTAGACTATAGGTACCTAAGCAAGGAAAGCCACAAAGGCTTAATAAATTAATAATGTCTGTTATTCATGGTCGTGTTTCATATACGTGCATGCATGAGGACTTTATTGAAGATCCCAAAGTTTTCCGCCAAGAAAAGTAATATCGAAGGAGGCGTGCGCCGCCTGAGAAATAGGTCGCTGTTGTTATGCTGAGGAGCAAATACCAGCCATACACAAACACCTCACTTAAATTGATTAAGTAACGAGCTTCTAGAGCCAACACACACGGTGCGATGCGACGATCCATTAATTTTTACGCTCATAATAATACTACCTACATAATAAAACTAACAAAAGGTACTTCAGCTACAAAACTGAATTTTGCGGAGCAAAATTGCGTCACGTTAATGAGTTTTGGTTTGTACCAATGAACAATGATAAACATTCACACACCACATGTTATTTTATAATTAGCTGTAAGGGCACTTTCATTTCTAATAGTTGGCAACGTTATTGATATGAATTAAAACGGAAAAAACTTTTTAACAAAAAAATTAAACCGCCGAAAAAACTGAAAAGCAAACCTAATAAACCTTTCCTATTTAGTTTAGTAACTAAGTTCTTAAATGAATCTCAGTCTACCTAAGTAATTTTGAGTCGGCGCCAACTCAAACTTTATTAACTTCGAGGTATTCCCTTTCTAATAAAAAATGAATTATCAAAATCGGACTACTCACTAAAAAGTTATGCGTGGTCATACATAAACAAAATATATATACGCGTTTACTTGAGAACCTCCTCCGTTTTTTTCGTCGGTTAAAAATGTCAAATGTCAGTGTTGAGCACTAGGACGTTTAGGTAACGTCTTACTTAACGTAGAATTCTAATATGCCTTAACGGTGATATAACTCTGTAGAATCCGTGACATTTCGGTTTGAAGTACCTAAACCCTCGCAATAGCAACATTTGCTGTTTCGAAAGCGCAAATGTCTATACCTACTTAAATTTAAATTATAGGCGTTGATCGAGTTGTTTCATAGTTACCCGTTCAATAACGACTTTAACTCACAAACGAGAGGATTCAAAATCCCATGAAATTTTTTTATGAAATGTCGGCCAGCAAAACAAACTATACCAATGCCTACCTCCACATAATCGGACGTTAAATGCTAAATGTCAACGCCCTCAAGGGTTCAGGCTTGTTCAAGGTTACCGGTTCAGTTCAGTCAGACTTCAATCGGACATTGAATAGTTATTATACTGGATTGCTGCTAAATTTTGCCGTTCATATTGCCTCATTCCAACCCACAAATTTAAACTTTCTTTTTCGGTAATTTAAATGTATTGACGAGGCCAAAGCTTCTCAAAAATGCAAGAGAGCTATATGGCTCGTACTCGCTGTAGTTTGGTCGTTCCTTTAAGAATTATGCATATTAAGAGGAAAATACCCGTTTCAGTCTCCGTGGAATCGATAAATCAATCAAGGATCGGCAACGCAGATGATTAGCATGAGGCAGGTCGTCTTGGTTCGAAAATCTCAAGTTTGTATTAATTAATGTGTCCTTGTGTGTACCAACGACGCCACAGGTTTTTTTAAGGCCGGGCCCGCACTGGTAGAGTGATTAGCGACGCGACGGCGATCTTCATTCACAAGTCGCCCAAATTGTCGCCAATAGCCCCACTTAAGTATATACCAATACCGCTCTTATAGCCCACTTTTTAGGGTTCCGTAGTTAACAAGGAACCCTTATAGTTTCGCCATGTCCGTCTGGCAGTAACCATTACTACTAGAAAACTGTAATTGGGCATGGGTATATAAATCAGTCACGCCGACAAAACAGAAAAATGACATGTTGAAAAATACATTTTTTGGTTACCTCACCTAAAGTGAGGATGTAATTTTTTTTCTTGTGAACCCATAGTGTTGTGTAAACTATCACGGCTAAGAAGGCATAACTAGTTCCCGAGTAACAGTCGACCAACATAAAATGTAACCCTACACTGCGCGTGGCCCGACACGTATTTGGCCGATTTTTACCCGTTACGTTCGCTTACGTTCTATTACGCGCTAAGAAAAATTAATTCATAAAGATCTTGCCAAAAGCCATGTTATGCTTCGTATAAACCGGCTATAAATGATCGAATTCTAAGACCATCACGTCACTTGGCACGAATCTCATAACCGGGCTGTCATAAAACCGCTGCCATGCAGCGGAAAACTTTACGGCGCCGGCACTGCTCAGCGGAACAGCGGAATGGGCTTATAATTTAAATGAGGAACAATAAATAGCCTGTATGCATACGCTGGCCTTAAGAATGAAAGGAAAGGAAATATATGGGAGGCTCGTAACGTGTTTATATGCCGTTTTAGGTTGCAGTGGCACGGAGGCGGGTAATCCTCACCGCTTCCGCCCACGTTAAGTCAAAGTGGCGCCAGCGAGTGGCGAGTAATGGCGGTGCGAAATCGGACTTGTGAATGGATGCTTTAAATGAACTCCTCATTTCGCCAATTCGTTAATTGTCAGCAGACATACTTTGCTATACGTTGCAGAGTCGACCAGCAACAATGATCCCAAGCGGCTGTCGTTTCTTGTCAACGCAAAATTGTACAGTAAAATGTTATGGTCAAGTTGGCGAAAAAGAGGCCAGGAGCTACGAGTTATGTCTACAGAATAAATGAATGGTTGATCCCTTGTTTTACAGACAGAAATTTCATAGAATTTTGTTTCGCAGAAATTGTTTCATATAATATTTAGTTCTTGTATTTTTAGTTGGAATATAATTCTTTCAACTTCCATTTCCTCGAACGAAACATATTTCTCATAAAACCATTCAATGGATTATTTTCCTTTTTTTTAAATAACAGACTTATCGAAAAGTAGAATTATCTTAGGTATATTTTTGTTTCGCAGACAGAAATTTCATATAGGTAAATTCATTTCACAGAAAGTACTTTAATATAATATTTGGTTCTTGTTTTTTTATTTCGGATATTGTTGTTTCACCGCCTCTTTACTTGAATGAAACATATTTCTCAGACACACGATTCAATTAATTTTAAGAACTAACTTGTTCATTTATAAACTTTATCAATTGAGAAGTAGAATTATGTTCTAATTAACATTGTCATTGATACAATCATTTCCAGTTTTCAATCAGTTTAAGCCTTAATTTTTTCATTACATTGAAAACGATTTCTACCTATTCTACTCTAAGGCAGGTCGACTACGACTATGAAATAATAATATGAGAATCAATTTATGTGAAACGATATTCTATAAAAATGTAGTCTATGAAATAACGTACAACCAAATGAATAACCTTTTCACTGGCAAAACATTTTTTTAACTCAAGCCTCGTTTGCGGCTTATAGAGTAAAGCTTAATTTGCACGTGCAAGATATTGAATGCAAGTTTCATTGCATTGCGGGGTACCGAGTTATATCTATCAAATTCGGCAATGTAGTTAAACTTGCATGCAATTTCTTGCATTTGCGCTTGAAGTTTAGTATTCAAAAAGTAAGGACCTACCTATACGATAGGACGTCTCAGTAGTTCGTTATCATTACCAAGCTTGCGACTTGTTATAAAAAAGAAAATCTTGAAAGATTATGATTCGGCTGAAAATGGCACTGAAACATGAGGCGATTTCTAAGTCATTTTGTAATTAGAAAAAAAATCTCGTGAGTGTTTATATAGTATTTATAATACCTTTTAACATGCCTCATGGCTCATTATAGTTGTAATTTATTTCGAATACGCTCGTATGACCACGTCCATACCATACTTCTGACCTCACGACCACGTGGCGTGGCGGGCCGTGTAATCGCCAAATCGCATTTGCATCAAAATGCATTACTTCCAACCGGCACGGTTCATTATGCGAGTTTTGACGGCCTCAAGGAGTCTACTTGAAACATTGTATTGAAAACAAATTGATATTTATTGTACCGGCAATACAGAGGGCACAAGTTCGAGTCTTGTCGTGGTCTTCGTGGTTTATCTTTCCATTATATTTGTTTTCTGTATCATATCGTTTAATAATATTTGGGTTTAACGATCACTAAAGTTTAGTCGGTAGAGTCTGGCAAACGAAAGCGTGACCTGGACTATTTTAAAAGTGGCAACATTACAATCTGTCAAAGGCACGTTAAATTCTTTGGTTAGAGATTTCAGTATTTTGTTTAACAAATTATTTTGCATTAATATTTGCCGTAATATGGGTAAAACAATAAAAAGTAATGTGCGAAAGCTGCTACATACTATGATCAGTAAGTTCAAGCAAAAACAAGGGAAGAAAGAAGTTGTTTTCCAAGAGAAACAACAATGTTTAGATGCGTGATGTCGGATTTTTTAGGTTAGTATGACTTTGTAATCTTAATTCTTGTCGGCTGATTATTTGTTATAATAATATTGACGAGAATGATCATACGTTTCTTATGTTTACAGACAATCTTGAAAATATTCTAGGAATCTGTAAAAAAACAAAAAAATAGTAAAACCATATCTAATTTTTTTGAATTTGCTGTGTTTTCCCAGGTCACGCTTTCGTTTGCCAGACTCTAGCAGGTTTGAATCCCGGAAATATTTCGAGAATCAGTTTAGCCTACTACGCTGACGGCTTGATCCCAATAAGGGCAATTATTTGTGAGATGAGTTCGATTTGTTTCTGAATCTTGGATTCTTCACATCTAAGGTAAACGTGCCAGTGATTGACACTTATTTCCAAGAATTGACACCCTACCGTTCACACCAAGACGTACATTTTATGACAACTGGTTTAGCCTAGTTTGCAGTGACTTTGCCTACGAAGTCCTGGGTTCAAATCCCGGTAAGGGCGTTTATTTATATCATCACATCATCATCATCATCAGCCTATATACGTCCCACTGCTGGGCACAGGCCTCCTCTCATGTATGAGAGGGAATGGGCAGTAGTCCCCACTCTGGCCCAGTGCGGATTGGGGACTTCACATACACCTTTGAATTTCTTCGCAGATGTATGCAGGTTTCCTCACGATGTTTTTCCTTCACCGATAAGCTAACGGTAAATATGAAATCATATTCCGTAAGTACATAAGTTCCAAAAAACTCATTGGTACGAGCCGGGATTCAAACCCACGACCGCCGTTTGACAGCCGCATGCCTGAACCACTGGGCTACCGTAGCTTATTTATTTATATGATGAGCACGAATTAGTTTCTGAGTCACTTGGGATTTGGACTTCGGCAGAAATGAAATATGTAGTAACGTTTCAACAATTTTATAATATGGTTTATTTAAACGTTATTTATTTATTTATTTATTTATTGATAAATACATTTACGTGACATATAAGCACTGGAAAGCCATCACGTCATAAACATAAAACATAAACAGCTCTGATGAAGATAATAAGGAGGTTAGCTTTAAGGTTGAATACAATTAAGGTTAGATAACTCAATGTACGATTAGATTAATGTTTGCATTACAAGTTCAATAATCTAACAGAATCATCATCGTCATCCTCCTAGCGTTATTCCCGGTGATGCCCCTAAAGGAGCCCGGGGTCCGCTTTGACACCTAATCCCAGCATTTGGCATAGGCACTAGTTTTACGAAAGCGACTGCCATCTGACCTTCCAACCCAGAGGGAAAACTAGACCTCATTGGGATTAGACCGGTTTCCTCGCGATGTTTTCCTTCACCGAAAAGCTAACGGTAAATATTCCGTACATAAGTTCAGAAAAACTCATTGGTACGAGCCGGGATTCGAACGCACGACCGCAATAATCCGCGATAATCTAACAGAGTCATGGATGTTTTATATGTATAAGTATTTGTTTATCTTTAATTATTACGTATGTTTATCATCATCTAGTACCCGTACAAGCTTTGCTTAGTTTGGGACTGGGTCGATTTGTGCAAGATTGTCCGCAAATATTCATTTATTCATTAACACAATCGTCGAATAAGTATCTCTTGCAGTTTGTTTCTTGTTAGTAAGGGACAAATGCTTTATGCCCGACATTATTGCAAGCCTGGCCTATATAATGCTGTACCTACAATAATTATTTTAAGCCCTCTGTTAACGAGGTATGCCACTGTATTTTATTAACGACATCGTACGCGAGGCCAATTTTATTGAAATTGAGCGAACGGTTTGGAGCCAGAATTAACATGTTTAAGTTTATTGTTCGGTTGTTTGGCGGGTAAAGTATTTTTATGTAAGCTTCTAATGTACAGTCAGCATAACTACAAGTTGAAAAACCCCCGACATTTTCATTTCAAAGTCCAATATCTAAAAAACGGCTGGACAGATTTGGATGAAACGGTACATCTCTTCTCAATCTTAGAACACTCTGGATAAAATTATATAGAACACAAAAAAACCGCATTCAAATCGGTCCATCCGTTTGGGAGCTACGATGCCACAGACAGATACACAGACAGACACGTTAAACTTATAACACCCCTCTTTTTTCGTCGGGGGTTAAAAATGGTAGCTAATCACCCCTGTATGGAAACTTGTTTATAGACTTTTTAGGGTTCCGTAGTCAACACGGAACCCTTATAGATTCGCCATGCCCGTCTGTCTGTCTGTCTGTCTCTCCGTCTTCGGCTAAGAAAACTGTTATTCGGCATGGGTATGTATTCAGAGCAATGACGCGTAATTTAATGTCAGAGAGGCAACCGGATGGCTCGCGGTATTTGAGCTCCCGAAGTGTTGTGGAACCGCCCTGTGCAACCCGTACTGACCCAACTGTGACTGGTTCGGAAATAGGAGGGGGTGGTAAAAAAAATTGTCGCGAGGCAACCGATTGAAACGCGGTAGCCTAAAAGTGTGTACGCTGAATATTTCAGTAAGAGCAGAGCATGTCAGCAGAATAGTTCAGCAACTAGAGACTCCGCACCGTGCCTCCCTCGCGGAAATTGTCCATTGGAAATTGAGTGTAATTATATATATATACGTATCTATACGTATCGCGAGTTATGTAGTAACGTAGATACGTTACTACATAACTCGCGTGCTACGGAGCTACGAGTTTGCTCAGAGCTACGCCGTAGCACCTATACAATCGATTCCAGAAGTGTCTCGGCTCACTTAACTCCTAGTTTATCTTGAGCCGAGCATTGGTAAACTGTAGATGAATGCCCACCAATCCCACCATAGTATCGCGCGGCACCGTTTGTCTTGGTATTGGATACATCCAAATGGATGGACGTAACATTTTCTCTACATTCCGTTCCAAGGATTTTACGGTGGCGAAGCCAGTTGGCGCGAATCGTTGGATCAGTCCTGAATGCTCAACATAAGATATATTGGAGGTGAGATCTATACTGGTTAGCCCTTGGGCTGTCGATATATTGAACGCCAGCCTAGCTGATACCATTTACGTAGCTTGAACGACCTTCAAATGCAGGATTGCTATTGGACTTCAATACGTACTTTGCAGACATTTTATTTTATGCCCACTGTTAAAATTTAATGTGTTTCGTACGAGTGATATAATCAACTCTAATGGATTGCCACATCGATTTTGTGAAACTGTCGGTGGCATACTGAACTAAGCTGCAACTAAATTCATCTCTGGTACAGCCGTATCTTTCGAAGATTCCCATAGAGATGATTTTAAGCAGATAAATTGCTTGACGACTGCTTTAGTCTAGTTGGTAGCTACCCTGCCTACGAAGCTAGAGGTCCTGGGTTCAAGTCCCGGTATGGGCATTTATTTGTGTGATGAGCACGAATATTTGTTCTATAGTCTTGGATGTTTTATATGTATCTTAGTATTTTATATATTTTAAGTATGTTTATCATCGTCTAGTATCCATAGTACAAACTTTGCTTAGTTTGGTACTAGGTCGATGTGGATAAGATTGTCAACAAATATTGTATTATTATTATAAATGGACAACCTACTTAATTCGGGCGGGTAATGGTTTGCAAATCATAATGAATACCATGATGGATATGAGTTACGTGCAAAGAAAAAAGGTGAAACTATGACAAATAAGAATTAATCAACTATGGATAATATATTATATCTATTTATGAGGAGCTACATAGAAAACTATTCAGACTTAATATGTACAAAGTATACAATAACAATGTTTTGTAAACTTGTCAGTATTCGTACTCGTACTATCTATTTATTTGTACACAAATTACCATGTACATATACCAACTTCAACACAGTCAAATTTTGGTCTAAATGCTCCTTTTTTAAGGAAAAACAATTGTCTGTCGGCTCGGTCGTCTTCGGCTTAGCTCAGTAACCCTTACAACTAGATAACTATAATTTGGCATGGGTATATAAATCAATCACGCCGAGTCCCAAGCTAGGCAATGCTTGTGCTATGGGAACTAGACAACGATGAACATACTTTTATAGATAAATAAATACTACGAAATAATCTACATTATCCTACAGTGAGGTAAAAACTATTCCAAGAACGCCGTCCGAACACTGTATGTTTCGTACCCCGCGGTTTACCTCTTCAATTAACAAAGGGTTTAAGTGACGATTATTCTCAATTAAGATGGGACCTTTCCAAAGTGTTGTAAACCTTCACAAGCCGCTAATAAAGTTAGGGCCCTTGTCAGTTGTCACCAAGTTTCGGTGTTACATTTCCGCCAACCATGTTTTATTGGCTATTTAACTTTGGTAAGAAATGCGAGGAACGTTATTTCAATTAATTGGAGTTAAAAGTTCTTCATTCTCTCAGTAAAATACGGAACTTGCATTATTTCATTCAATTGTTCTATCTGAAAGATTTAAGGAATGGATAAAGTAATAATATCAATAAATATACAGGGTGCCTCGTGAGGAACCCGAATAATTTGGCCAGCGTATTCCTAAGGTCGTATGGAGTAAAAAATGTTATATGAACATAGGTCGAAATATGGTTTTTTTTTTATGTTTTTATACATAATAACATTTCATACGACCTTAGGAATACGCTGGCCAAATTATTCGGGTTCCTCACGAGCACCCTGTATAACTCCAAATTTACTTTTGTTACTGCTCGACCCGGAGGCGTACCCTTAACTTGAAGTTGTCTGTTCTTCCTCACCGGTCCGGTTTTATGACTGTCTGGTTCTTTTACCGTTCAGGCAATTCGACTCTGGAACGCTCTTCCGCTAACTATCCGTCAAGCACAAAGCAAATTGACTTTCAAGCGCAAGTTACGCAAGTATCTTTCTGAAAAGCGCGTAGGATAGTTGTCACCATAGTATTTTTTTTCTCACTAGGTACAAAAGGTATATATTTTTATTAGTATATTTTTTTTTGTATATGTGTATGTTTTATTTCAGTATGTATTTGATAAAAGTTTACCTTGGATTAAGTTTTCATTTAAATTTAAATGCCTGCACCTTCTTTTTTTCTGTTTTGCCCCATGGTTGACTGGTAGAGAATGCCTTATGCCAGTAAGTGTGCCATTTGTACTTTATTTTGTATTGTGCAATAAAGTTTAAATAAATAAATAAATAGATAGAAAAAGATAGATGAAATATGAGCAAGTAATTTATTTAATGCAAATAAAAAAATAACATATCAAAGTTTGCGCGTAAACGCTCACTGGCTTGACGTGACGTCACTCCATAAGACCTCAAACTTTTCATGGCGCGTTAATATAATTTGTATGACACAGAAATAATATAATGGTTTCATTCAATACAATAAATCAGTAAATGATATTTAATACAGTGGATAACTTTCCAACACGGATCCCTACTTGATTTTCAGGAAAAAATGCATTATAGTACATTACGTAACTAGGGCGGTGAATTCGTGAATGCCCCAGATCGCAGGTGTTTGTGGCCCGAACCGTAGGTGAGGTCCATAAATATGCGCTCTGGGGCTTTACGAATTACCGCCCTTGTTGAGTACAAAATTTTACGTCTTCACCTGGCCACAATGCGAGTTTTTCCGTACGCGCAGCGTGCAGTAAAACTCGCATTATGACCAGGTGTGACGTAAATTATTTTGCACACAACTCGAATCTATACGGGAACTTTACGCACTGGCCCCTTGACATGCTCGTGGCCTTCGTGGCTAGAGAAAAATCATTCCTTCTAAAAACGTAAATTTTACTTATGCGAAAAAATATTCATACTCTCATTAAATATAACTGCTCACCTTAACATCCAAACATTGGCATACTATTATATAGTAAGGATTTATGTATTTACTCCTTTATAGTTTAAACTCGCATGATACTTGCTTTATCTCATAAGGCAAGACGAAACATTCGTTACATAAATATACACTGCCTATATTTCATGCTTTGAAGCATCTACTCGTTAAAGCAACGAAATATGATACCGCTTCTTATTGAATCGAAATTGCCGCTGGTCCAGCGACCGTACATCGAAATTTATTCACGCACGGGCCAAGTAATGCGAATACCTGCATTGGATACAACGATATTTTCAGCTTAATAAAACCAGTATCTACTGAGGACTCTTTTCACGAGTGATTTATCTTAAGATGAATATAATAATAGCCCCGCAACGAGTTCTGATGTTGCCAAATCAGATTATCTGAAGAAAAACGATATGGACACACTCAGTTCAAGAATTATTCATTGCGAAACAAAACATAACTTAATAATTGACTTTAAAAACAAAGTTTTAACCGACTTTAATTTAGTACTCCGCCAAGCCACGAGAACATTTCCTAGTTTTTTTTACAATTTACCACATGAACTGATTTCCGCTAGCAAATGCGTTGATTACTATAGAAAAAAACCGAATCGCTATATGTGGGCCGATAATATTTGAGGACTTCCATCGATTCCCCAATATCATCACCAATGGCACTTCATTAGTTCCTATTTCAACGGAATCTTATCAGAACCTGTGACGTACTTTTGCACTTTTAAGTACATAATTGAGGAATTCGATAAGTCATCTGTGGTCTTCATCATCAATTCCTAGCCACCAAATTTATGATTCCGGATGTTAATACACGAGTTATAACAGAAAATACCAAAATCACTACACGCGTGCCTAATAAAATTGAGGAGTCCCCTCAATTCCTCATGGATCCCATCATCTAACTGAATTTTGAAAAAAATGGGACCCACCTGGAAGTATATACAAAGAAACTAAAAAAAAATTTTCGAATCCGCTCATCAATGACGGAGTTCTGAGGTAACAAACATTGAAAATAATAATATAGTCAGGAGGTTCCTGTCTCTGTCGCCCTGACCACCGGCAGCTTAGGCCCCGCCTCGTTGCCGGCGGTACCCTAGGTTAGGTTTTTATAATGGTTTTATGTTTTATATGTATTGTTTTATATTTTACTTTTTATATCATTATTGTAAAAACCTAGCTTAAAAGAAAGATTAAATAAAGAGATAATAATAAAAAAAAAGCCGAATTGAGAACCTCCTCCTTTTTTTTGGAGTCGGTTGAAAAGGTACATACAGGTCGATTCACAAGCTGGCGCGTAATGTCTATGAAATTAATGACAGTTGCATATTATAATTTCCGCGCCAGCTCTCGTGAATTGACGCGTACGTCCACGTCGACTGTATTTGCAGCCTGCAACTTCTTGTAGTAACTGGAAGTTAATTTAAACATTCATGATAAAGTTTCACGAAATAATACAAATAAAAATATCATCCCTTTAAATGTTGTCGACGACATTTTTACCATAACGTGATAAGAGGGAATGCGGGCTGGCGCGCGGCCTATACAAAAACTTGGATTTCAAGCCGCTTTCAAGTTATAAACCTACGCAAATTATATTTGTATATCATAGACTAACTAAGAGTTGCACTGTGCTGCTATGCTTTGATATAATTAATAACTGATTTTGGTAATAAATTGGACCCGCTTATAAAACAAAAAAAAAACTATAAAAAATAAATAAAAAAATAACACTAACTTTGCAATCGCGTAAAGATATTATCATCATCCGGGGCCCGCTTTTACACCTAATCAGAAGATTTGGCACAGGCACTTGTTTTACGAAAGCGAGTGCCATCTGACCTTCTGACCCTGAGGGAAAACTAGACCTTATTGGGATTGGACCGGTTCTGCTCACGATGTTTTCCTTCACTGAAAACGAACGATAAAAGTTTAAAAAGAAAATTTAAATATACGAGCATAATAAAACTATGTTAATCTGTCCAAATCTTAATAAAAAAGCTTTTATTGATTCAATATGTTTGTTTAACATTCCAAATAGCCCTAAACGATCGAGTATATCAATTCAATATGAATTACCGTCGATACAATTAAAAACCATTCTTCAAACAACGTAACATTTTCAAAAATTGAATTCCCGTATTGAGCTTACTATGAGGGTAGGTCGATTTGAGAACAAGTTAGCTTTTGGGTGAAGTAAAACATCGTGAGGAAACCGGTCTAAACCCAATAAGGTCTAGTTTTCCCTCTGGGTTGGAAGCCGTATGCCAAATCTTGGGATTAGGTGTCAAAGCGGACCCCGGGCTCCTTTAGGGGCACTACCGGGAATAACGCTAGGAGGATGATGATGTTATACCTACTATGATAAAATAATAAAATTTACTTTAAAAACAAAATTTTAACCGACTTCAATTTAGTACTCCGCGAAGCCACGAGAACATTTCCTATTTTTTTTTTACAATTTACTACATGAACCGATTTCCGATAGCAAATGCGTTGATTACTATAGAAAAAAACCGTATCGCTGTATGTGGGCCGATAATATTTGAGGACTTCCATCGATTCCCCAAGATCATCACCAATGGCACTTCATTAGTTCCTATTTCAACGGAATCTTATCAGAACCTGTGACGTACTTTTGCACTTTTAAGTACATAATTGAGGAATTCGATAAGTCATCTGTGGTCTTCATCATCAATTCCTCGCCACCAAATTTATGATTCCGGATGTAAATAGACGAGTTATAACAGAAAATACCAAAATTACTACACGCGTGCCTAATAAAATTGAAGAGTCTCCTCAATTCCTCATGGATCCCATCATCTAACTGAATTTTGTAAAAAATGGGACCCACCTGATATATATAGATACGAACAAAAAAAAACAATGACGGAGTTCTGAGGTAACAAACATTAAAAATAATAATAAAAAAAAATACAGCCGAATTGAGAACCTCCTCCTTTTTTTTTGAAGTCGGTTAAAAATGATTAGTTGTAATTGTCATAACATACTATTGAATTTCATAAAATTACTGAAATGTTCGTACACCTACATGCAGACCATGCAAGTTAAATACGCATGAACTATTTCTACATTTAAGATCTTTGTACCTAACCGTGTTCGATTCGAGCAAATTTATACATAAATAATGTGAATATGTTCATTATGACAACCATTGAAACGTCAATAAAAATCAAAACAAAACCAGCCTGCATATATTTGTTCCTAAACCCTTCAGTTTGGTCACGAGCCGAATCTAAACGGCACGAGTATAAATTTTGAATAGCGCCTAGAAATAGTAGTAATATTACGGTATGCTGACTCGATCGTTTGGCTGTGGGGGCTTGGCAATCGGTCCACGGCGTCGGATTGGCGGGAACCGAGGGTCGCGGTCGTCTTACATCAAACACAACTCTAGAGGCTGAATTCCGGAATACGTTAATGTCGTAGCGACATCGTATGTGAATCGTTGTTGACGACTTTAGCCAAGTGGGTAACCGTGCCTACGAAGCTAACAGGCATCGGTAAGGGCAAAGTGGAGCATGATTTAAATATTTTTTATTACACTTGCCCGTAAGTGTATTCATAACTCGCAGGTATACAGACCTACAATAGCGTATATTGCGATACAAACACTACTAAATGTTCAAAACTGGATTATCAAAAGTTTGAAAAAGTAAAATGTGGTAATTTTGCGTCTGTGTAAAATATTTTTTAAACTTTATTTTTATACGTCAAATTCGAGAAGATGGACGATCGATATTTGTATTTTATTGCGATTTATATATTTTTTAATGTATCTGTGATGTGATATGATGAGAAACACTTGTGTGTGCCGTGAAACTCAGATAATCAGAATATATTCGAATGAAATTGTTGGTTACAAAATAGAGGCCCTATTTGCACGAGCCACTCCACTCAATGGTGACTCATTATTTGAACGTATGCCACTATAAGGGTTATGCTAGACTGGCTTTTTGAGAGGCACGATCATTTTCCATATTTCTGCACATAGTCGTTACCCCTTACTAGTATTCTACTTGAATACATATGAAAATAAAAATAATAATAAATCATCGCTATAATAGTACGTTACTTAGTTACCCAGTAATTTAGTCACACTTATTTCATGAGACCTTATTGCTCAAGGATTTTGCATTACTGAACTATTTTTCACAGTTATCAACTACTCTTTAACAAGAGTCCAATGACCTCAAATACGAAAGGCATATCTTATTTGAAGGCGTAGCACGATTGCCATTTTATCACTTACCGCCGTGGATAAGACATCCGTCACGTTCTGACAAGTATGCGAGTGCGAGAGTGACGGATGTCTTATCCACAACGATAAGTGATAAAATGGCAACCGTGCTACGCCTTGGTCTATGAATTGCTATGGCCACCAACTGTGTCTAACATCAGATCAGCTTGATAGTACCAGAATATAAATAGTGCAATATAACATTTTAAAATCTCGCACTTTAAACAAAACCCAATAACATTATCGCGATATTAACATCGCGTTCTAAAACAATAATATTTAAAAATAGTGCAAGTTTACTAGTACACACCTACAAGTTATACTTGACGAAATATAATTTCCACCGATTCGCCATACATTTTTTTCGAGGAATAGGTCAAAATTATGTTTTGTAAACTATAGGTAAATTGAAAAAACTTATAAAAATAGACTATACTTACATTAAAGAATTTGTTTTGTTAACGTACGTATATGAATAACGAAGCGCTTGTATCATTCAATCAACGAGAAGGCGGCGTATTCTGTACTGTTTTGTTTTGTCCATAGTATTAATTAGTAAAGGTCCATCACAAATACTGATGATTAATGTCGGACGTATACAATTACAAAACTGACGAGTAGTTTAACGTACGAGAACAATATTCCTTTGCTAAAAAAGTACAAAAATACACAAATAGGTGCATCATTGTCATCGTTAACAGACCTGCACTTCTTTAGCGCGATAACAAAGAAATATTGTTCTCGTAAATTAAGCTAGGTTTGACAGTAGCGTCAATGAAGCATTGTTAAGCCTACATATGGCCCGCCTGTCGACGTACTGTCAGCGAACGCGTAATGCCTATAACGAATGGGATTTTGGCTACATTATTTTATTGAGGTTAATGGATAGGGTAGGGTAAACACGTGCATATGCCCCGTGGATAGGGTAAACACCCTATCCATTAAGCCACGAACGACGCAAGAACCCGAGATTTATAAAGACCCGAGCTAACCCTGTCCCTATTGCGTGCTGGTACGTCTTTGCCCTTGCGACATGTTTTGGATTTTTATTGACCTGCTCGCATTCAACGATTTCAACGTCAATGTAGTTCGATGTTCGACGTAACAAACATAACATCCACATTCTCCTGGGCCAATTAGAGACTTGCGTTTAACGTTCCAATTTTATACCATTAAATAAATATTAGGGGACCATCTTAAACAAATCGAACTAGCCCAATAGTAAGCTTATTTAGGCTTGGGTTATGGGTACCAGAAGACGATATATTTAATAGATACAAGTTCTTAAATACGTAGGGAACATCCAAGGGTCTGAAACAAATAGCAATGATGCTTTTTGCGCGCTCGATCTGGAACGTAAAGCATGTTTTACCTTAGCACCGCATCGTTTCATTTCTGTGCGACGAATGGATGAATCCGAATGGATTGATGTAATGTTTTGACTACATTCAGGAGCGAGCTACGCAGCAGTAGCGACGTGTTAAAATTTACGATGGGCAACCCGGAACAAAATAAATACAGAAACCTCAAATAAACACTTCAATAACAATCATTACAAATTATACTCAATTTTTTTTTAAATTTAGACAAAACAACTCAATGAAAAGACACTGTTATTGCAGAACAAAACGAGCAAGCGCCCTGAAATTGCACCACATAAAGGGCAGCCTGCCTAGACCGTAAGAGATAAAGACGAGGTTATTTCATAATGTAGGCGAACTCAATACCCCGAGAGCTTTTCTTCATTTTATCGATATCGATTTTCGTTTTCAAGAAATTGCCAATTTAGTACGAAAAGACCTAAAAAAATCAGCCAGTTTTCAAATTTTTTTTAATATAAACTTATTAGAGTATTCGTTTTTTTTTAACATTTTGTAAGTTGCCAAGGGGCATCTTTTGACATCTCAATCATCCATGTAGCCCTAAAATTCACGAGACGGGTGATGTCTCCCTCTCGCTGAAATTGGAGGCCTTACTGAAGCAATCGAAAAACATTTTCAATGTTAAAACGTTATGAAAGAGTTTAGAGTATATAAATAAATAAATAAATAAATAATTGCGGACGATCTTACACAAATCGACCTAGCCCCAAACTAAGCATAGCTTGTACGGGGGCTAGACGAAGATAAACATACTTAATTTTATTTATTTAAACTTTATTGCACAAAACAAAAATGATGTACAAATGGCGGACTTAATGCCAAATGGCATTCTCTACCAGTCAACCATAAGGCCAAACAGAGACACTTAAAATTGGTGCAGAGTAAATGATCAATATTTAGAGCTTAGTACAGACTTATAAAAGCATAATACTACATATATAAAATTACAAAATTACATATTATTACTTATATACAAAGATATGATACACTAATATATATGGGACGATGGACGCTATGCAAATTCTTCTTCCAGCAGATGCCTACGAAGCATTCGCTTGAAAACTAATTTGCTTGGGGCTTGTCTTAAAGGGAGAGGGAGTGCATTCCAGAGACGGATTGCCTGAACGGTGAAAGAACTTGAAATGAAACCAGTATGATGAGAAGGTATTGTAAGTTTGAGTAAGCGGGAGGAACGCAGTTCACACCCGGGGCGCGGAGTTTCGAAGACGAATTTCTGTTTTAGATAACCTGGCGCAGAAGGCTCGAACAGGATAGAAAATAAGGTACAGAGGGTACGCAAAGATCTGCGACGACGAATTGAAAGCCAGTTGAGCTGACGGCGGTAAAAGGATATATGGTCGTATTTACGAAGACCGAAGATGAAACGTATGCCATTGTTAAGGAGGCGATCCAACTTATTTAGAGACTCCTGTGAGATATTAGTAAGGCACACATCTGCATAATCAATAATTGGTAACACCAAAGCTTGCACAAGTAGTTTTTTGGTACTTACTGGAAGAAAACTCTTATACCTATAGAGAGTACGCAACGTAACAGAGACCTTCCGACATATTTCCAGAAGTTGGCCGTTCCAGGAAAGCGTTGAGTCTATAACTAGGCCAAGATCCTTAACCTGGCTGGAAAATGGGATAACAGTGCCATCAAAAAGAATCGGTGCGACTGAAGCTGAGCCTAACTCAATAAGTTGCCGTTGACCTCCCAAAATTATAGCCTGGCACTTCGTTGGATTAACACTTATCCCAAAACTGCTAGACCATTCCGCGATGTGATCCAGGTCTCTGTTTATAAGAGAAATGGCACAATCAATGTATTCTACAGCAGCATGGGCATACAGTTGCAAATCGTCTGCATACAGATGGTAAGTGCTACGAATCCTGGTGGTAATAAGATTGATGAATACCGAGAAAAGAAGAGGAGACAAGATCCCACCTTGTGGTACCCCAGAGCTTAACTCGCACCAGTCTGAAAGCGAGCGACGGGCATGTACAGCCTGAGTACGAAGAGAAAGGTAGGATGAGAACCAGTCAATCGCCTTTGAGGAGACCTTCAGATGTGTAAGGGTGTCAAGAAGCAAGTCATGGTCAACCGCATTAAAGGCATTGGAGAAATCTATAAGCACCAATACAGTCACTTTAGAAGATTCCATTCCAGAACGTATGTCTTCAATCACATTGAGAAGTGCTGTGGTGGTACTGTGTCCTGTTCTAAATCCCGACTGAAAGGCAGATAGAAGATTGTTTGAATGAATGAACTTGGAAATTTGTTTGTGAGCAGCAGCTTCGAGAATTTTGGAGAGAAACGGAAGAATAGAGATGGGTCGGAAGTGATTGAGAGCACTGGGGTTAGAAGTTTTTGGGAGTGGGATAACATAGGCCTGACGCCAACACGAAGGAAAGACCCCAGTGAGCAAGGACGTGTTAATAATATGGGAAATAATGGGTAAAACGCAGTCTAGAATGAAGGTGACCATGACTCTGCCCACCTTATCATGACCGACAGCTCTAGACCTGACAGACATGACAATCTTACGAATTTCATCATCAGAAACCGGGACAAAGGAGAAAGGTTCAATGTCAGGAGAGGGCAGAGACGCAATGAAGCACAAGGTTTTAAATTTGACTAAGCGGTTTAACGAAGAGGTATGGGAGAAATGAATGTTTAACTGGTCCAAGGAAAAAGGCAAGTCGACATCGGCCTTGACTTTACCAATCCCCAGAGTCCTAAGGAATTTCCACATATCCGCAGGCGACGAGCTTGACAGGTTCTCATGTATGCAACGTCGTTTCGCCGCCCTTACCATCTGATTGCAACGGTTTCTAGCAACTTTAAAAAGTCGCCAGTTCTCATCGCACCGATCCCGCTTGTAGGCACGAAATGCCCTGTCACGTTTCGTCATGGCCAATCGCACACCTCTCGTTATCCATGGGGCTGGTGGCCGTTTCAGCCGCACTGCGCGAACTGGGGCATGTGCATCAAAACGTCGCAACACTACAGAATTGAAGTGGGACACCTTATCATCGACTGCTGATGTATCAAGTGTGGCTGCCCAGTCGACCAAAGAGACATCCTTCCTGAGTTTATCTGCGTGAATTCGGGCGAAGCTCCGCATCTGTACAATTACTGGCATCGGCTTTGGTGGTTTGATTTTATATTTAAGATAGATTAATTCATGGCGAGTATAGATATATAGATAAATACATACTTAAATACATAGAATACATCCATGACTCAGGAACAAATATTCGTGCTCATCACACAAATAAATGCCCTTGTCGAGATTTGAACCCAGGACCTCTAGCTTCGTAGGCTGGGTCACTACCAACTAGGCTAAAGTAGTCGTCACATAGCTACATATAGGCTTGCCTGAAAATACATTTTAGGCAACCTGGTGGGATTCGGCTTGTATGGTCGAGGACATTGTGGTTGTGGGTGTTGTTTTCCCTCTTGGCGGCGCATAAGGCCTCCAGAGAGGTTATCTCGCAGCATTTCTGTTGTCTGCCGCGCTGCAGTCCAAACAGGGTTAAAAAAAGAGTTTTTTGTTTTGACATTCACTGTAAAGCCCGACTCACATTGATGACATTATCTGTCAAGTCCGCGCCAGTGTGATTCAGGCTTAAACCATACAGTCTTGACATTCATGGACCAATTATGGCGCGGCGCTACTCCATCCGGCTTGTTAGAGCAGTCGAGAAGCTACCGCGTATACACAATGAAATCGGAATGCGGTACGTAAGACTCAGATAGGACCCTAATATCTTCCTTACACGTGCCAGAAGCGCCTTTCGACTTATTACATATATATATTCGACTTATGACAAAAATATACATGATTATAGATTATCGGTAAAAAAATCTTATTTTACTGTCAAATTGATGTAGCTTATTGTGGAGCTTAAATTGTCTATTTGGCCATACTACAATAAAGTTTACTATTATTCTCAGAAGTATCGATACAATTTCGACGTTAGAATTAGAACCCTTGTTCCAGTGCAGTCATAACAAATATTACTGTCATTTTTTGTATATCACTACTATCTCAGAATATTGGCAATATCTTCAGCTGTCGAATAGTTTCTTTTACCTTCTCTTTGTGGCCGTTACGGTTGAAGTACGGGTACTACAAAACAGTTTAAAGTACGCGTGTGAACTTACCATCAGTCAGTAAAAACATTTACGCGGTAATATTTTGGGGTCACCATCAGCACTGCGACCAAGACTTCCTAAAACCGTTTTTTAAGCCGTGTGCGTGACAGATCTTTGAACGATTTCGTTAATGATAAAACAACGGTATTGGAAACTTCTTGGCGAAGTCGCACACGGTTTGGCAGCGAGGTTTTGCTTCCATACCGGGAAAATCAAGCAACTGTTGTTTATAGGCATGAGGTTGCTAGCGTTTGTTAGAGCTCGTATGTTGCAGAGCCCGGATTTTTCGCGGCAAAACAAAAAACTATCGTAATTTGGCCAGTGATAGAAACATTATTTTATCGATATCGATTAGGGTATAGGTATAAAAATAAAACATGCCAATTTATTTTTACATTATCGACAATTTACAGTGTGCCAAATCACCTTTTTATATTTATTAATAAAACACTAGAAGTGTAATATTTATTTCGAAAACGCCATACGCCAGATATTTGAGCCAACTAACAAGTCGCGATAATTACTATACCACCTCATTGAAAATGATAGACAGACACTTATTACTCCATAAGACTATAAATGTCATTTCATTACGTATAAAACATAAATTGCATGTAGATATTAATTATTTCTTATAACGCTTTCAATCCGACGCGTTTGATATACGTATAATACCTTAATATTACAGTTATTAAACTTATTCATAAAAATGGTGACTTTTTTTCTTCTACTACACAATTATCGATATCGATAAAATAATGTTTCTACCACTGGCTAGATTACGATAGTGTTTTGTTTTGCCGTGAAAAATGCGGGCTCTGCATATGTGACATTTTCAATTTCAGAAATACATAGGTGGGCGCTCTGCTGATATAGTTTTTCGCATATTATCGGCTACGAGCCTACGCTCACTACACTGTGTAAGTTAAGTTATTAGAGTTGCTACATACCGTAGCTCTCGCACTCGCGGCGTAGCGCTGTTTCATTTGTTTTTGTTTCATGGGCCTGAGAGACGTAGCGCCACTGATCACGACACCATATGTGTTTACACTTCAGGCGCACGGGGCCCGCTAGGCAGGCCTATTGAAAGTGGGAAAACGAGAGTACTGCTACGAAAACGCACTATGTGTTAAGTTTTACTTGACATACCGTAGCGCTTATGGCTTGCAGTTTCACGAGATCTGCTGCGATCGACCGAGCAGCTGTGCCCGCCCACTTGTGGACACGCATGGTGCATCATAAGGAATGCGGGCCGCGGGCAGGCATGGCGCGAGCGGCGTGAGCGGAGCCGTACTGACTGCCCGCTCCCGCGGCCGCCGCGCCCGATGCGGTAGGGTTGCCAACAGGGTGGAAAAGGCGAATATTTTTCACAGGCTATTTATACCTTTCCAGTTTACTTCGCCAGGTGCAAAGGTGACGTAAAACGGAAAGTATTTCTCGGTTACGCAAGAAATACTAGTTAAAATATGTTTCACAGTGACTCAGTTGTTCATAATAAATGTAACAAACTGTGTTATGGTAGTCGCCAGTAACTGGCCACCGTTCAATAACTGGACACCAAATACTAAAAAAATACTTTATTCACCTTTAATATCATTGGTTGTTGACTGGCCACATTATACTAATTTGAATTCTGAATGTAGGAACAGAGTGCATTTTTAGTATTGAAAGAGTTTAATGGATAAATAATGCTTGTTTATTACGATATCGGCAAAATAAAATTAATATATAATATACCTACTTACAATGTTGGTTGCTCTTATCGAGGTATAATGGAGTGCCTATATTATTAATATTTAGTACCGTTTTAAGGCTAACCTGTACCTACTTGATTTTACTACAACAATTACTCAGTTTGGTATCCTAACCCGTATCTAGCTTTCTAACTTATAAAATAATGCAACACACATTATAGTAACAGAAACACATCATTCATTACCTAAACTTGTTACAGCAACCGTTACTATAATAAATCATGATTTCTATATACCATTGAGCGCGTTCATTCACAATAACAAAACGCGTTACAACTCCCGTAACCTCCCGAAACCCCAAACGCATCTGGCAACCCTAATCTCGACGTCTCCGCACGCACGCGCGCCCCCCGTGCTCCGCCAACCCTTACTCCCATCTCGCTACTACTTACTTAGATATTATCAATAAAATTATTGTACGGTAACTCTATACCCACCTGTCAAATGCGTATCGACCGTGAAACCGTCCGTGAACTTACTTTCATTAACTAACCTGCGAGTCATTTGATTTTGAGAGGTTGAATCTCAGAGCTACGCGTAGAGATGCCCCGTTGCCGGGAATATCCTGAAAGTTCCCGATTGGTAGGTATTGGTAATGTTGGGGAAAATTCTCGAACCGATAATATTCCCAGAAATGGCACAACACGAAACGTATTTCTTACTGCATAAATTAGCTACCACACCGCTGCTCAAAATACGCTAACGCACCTTAAACGCAGCAAAATGTATGAAGAATACGTGACGCATACGTCACGTCGACGCGTATACGCAGCGTAACGCACCGGTGTGGTCGCTACTTTAGGAGGCGTTGTAGCGTCACCTGCCGCGTGATTTGGCCGTGTCAAAAATCAAGGTCACTCCATGCTACAGTGCATTCATCCTTACTTGTCTTATTTGGTGAACAACATTCTAACCTCAAAATGCACTTTTTAGGATAGAATAGCAATTTTGTGAGTATTGGATCATGCCGAGACGACTTTTCGGACATCACTTCACGATTTTTTTGTCTAGCAACGCTTTTTTTACGATAAAATAGCTGCTATAATCTGAAAAGATACATTTTGAGGTTAGAATGTTGTTTACCAAATAATAAGAATAATAAGAATAAGAATAAGAAAATTTTATTCACTCAAAAAACCCTTGTTTTACAAAAATATTCTTCTGCCAAACTGCATGACAGTTTGTTGGCAGAGGGACTCCCTTACAAACAATAGATGGGTAGGCTTCGCTATTGAGTAGAGTATTTTAATTTTATAATTTTGTTTTCTAGTGGTAGGTACAGCTCACGTGATCACTTTACTTAAGACAAGTAAGGAGGAATGCACTGTAGATTTTCTGAGACGTTGCTTGGTATTCCTGCCGATATCGCTCGTGTACCCTCTCCTGACTTATCCCAAAACACTTAACTACCATCTGGCCCCTATTTCACCAAGTTGACAGGCGCGACAATTGTCAAGAAAACATGACAATTGTAGATCGTGAAACAGGCATTGTCGAAATAAGCTGACAATTGTAAATATGTCAGGACAATTGTTGTTTCATAAATTTTTCACCGTATGTCGGTAATTGACAGGCGTCCAACATTGCAAGATTTATAATACGTATTGCGGTAAGGACGCGGGCGACAGTATCCTACCATTTATAAATTCACACACACGTGACGTATTAAGTAATCTTCCTTTTCTCCAACTTGTTCGGAAATGTTCCCATTAGTGTATCAAAAACATATCGCGAAGTCCATCGTTGTATGCGTGGATGCGATAATAAAAAAAAAGTGGAATTACTTACCGGGCATGCCCGGGAATAGTATATACTTATATTAATATAGAGGCCGGGAAACGAAGGGTTGCAGGCCAAGTAGATAAAGACCGGGGATACGCAGCCGGCAACACCGTTTCTCGCCGAGATTTGTGTAGTGCTTTACTCAAACTTGAAATGAAATAATTTGAAGTTAATTACTTATGTCAACATTTCATATATTTACCTTCTATAACAAGCAATGTATGGCCAATTGTCAGTGTCAGGTGACAATTGTCAAGTTGGTGAAATAGAGGCCAGGCTTCTCTTCTATTTCATCAACTTAACAATTGTTACCGGACAATGACAATTTGCCGTAAATTGCTGAGGTTAAACGTAAATATTGTCACTGAGTACTATAGTTACTTGCTGACATTGAAATTTACGGCGAAATGTTATTGTGAAGTGACTATTGTCACGCTGGTGAAATAGGCCTCAGCAGGTCGATCACGCAACGCATTGTACGAGCATCAGTTAGATCTAAATCTCACTTTTTATATGGTAAAATGACAGTTAAATTGTCCTAACACGTGTTCGAAACGGTTGTCTATTGTTTGCCCGACATTCATCTATTATATAAAATCGGAAAATCAGAACGGGATAAAACACGAAGGAACGAGCGAGATAGCGCCTTACAAAAAACACGATCTTTGGCGACACGTTTCTTAAAACCAACGCAACGAACACGAGAAATAAATGTACGAATCAATTCTCTTGATATTAACTTAGAACAAGAGCATAAAGGCTTCCGGTTCTGTTCCATATTTTTTCTAAAATCACGTAATGAAATTTCGACAAAATTGACAATTTTAAGCGTCGCCATTGTTCGGAAATGTTCGGCTCTGACGTTCGGATCTGAGAGATCGGTCTCTCCATTTTACGTAATTTGATTATATCTGAGACTACATTTACACGTTAGTATAATCGTTATACAATTGATTCGGCTAAAAAAACATAGTATTTATAGATAATTATTAATGAAAACCGAACTTTGAAATTTCGGTAAGAGAATTTAAGAGAATTTGACATGAAATGGAACGTTCCGCCACCGTCAGACTGTCAAAGAGTGTCAAGTGTCAGTGTTATTGTTACTTTACTTTGAAAATTGTTTTATATTTGCATTTATAATTATTATTTATCGTTTGTTATCGTGTGAAACGAGTGCTCGGATCGGTTGGAACTGGTGTTTTCTCATTTGGACCTTGATTTGGTTATTTACGATATCATATTTCCTGGCAGCATGAAGGCATAATAATTAAAGGCAAGCGGCTAAGCCATCTCGGGATTGCGGACGAAATCGTACTGCTCGCCTCTGCTAGCAAAAAAATAGAGTGATCAACTCATTCAGAGAAGAAAGCGAAAAAGTAGTCTGGATGAACGAGGCTGAAACCAAGGTAGGTAATGACAAAACCACATTAGAGTATGTAGAACGCTACATATACCAAGGAAAAGAAGTATCTTTTAGCAATGATAGCACACAAGGCGAGATAGAACGACGCACAGCCATAAGTTGGAAAAAATACTGGTAAAGGCGACTCACTACATATGAAAAAAATAGTTATGGACACCAACATTCTCCCCACACTTACATATGGCTGCCAAACTTGGAGTTACACAGTAAAGAACAAAACCAAAATAAGGACAACGCGCGATGGAAAGGAGTATGTTAAACATAAGGAAAATCCATTTAAAGTGAAAAGTGAGCACATACGAGCTTAGACGAAAACTACAGACGCCCTGCTCTAAATCCTTAAGTTAAAATGGCGATGGGCTGGACACTTGGTGCCACATACTGTTATATGCACGCATAACTGTTTTGCTTCCACGTAAATATTGCCTAATACAACAATTATATTAGAATTAAAAGAGATAATTTCCCACTCTAAAAAAACAACTAAATTTTTATGAATAAAATAAATTATAAATAAAAAATTTATTAATCTAAAAAAAAATAAAAAAAAAAATCTTAAAAGATACAATAATTAAAATTTACTTTTAATATATATTTTTTTTCATTTATTTCAAATTTCTTTCACAATACTAATTTTCTATAAATTAAACAATTTTTTCCTTTAAAAATACTTAAACCGAAACCTAGCTACCGGTACCTTCGATATAAAAGACGATACTAAACAAGTGGCATTGTTTATCACCCTAATAGGACCAGAATGCTATGAAGTACTGAAGAATATATTGTCCCCAGAAATACCGAAAAACAAAAAGTACGTGGAGCTCGTGAAAACGCTTAGTAATCATTATGTAGAAAAAGAAGGAGACTTAGTGTGGTGTAAAAATTTGAAAATTGGTAAAGGATGGTCCAAAGCCACTGTTGTAAAATGTTTAGGTATTATTAAAAGAGTTACACATAGTGATAGGGCTAGCCCAATCACTATGTGTAACTCTTTTAATAATACCTGCCTTCTCTAAGTTTAGTAATTCCTTCTCAACTTCCATCTTTTTTGCATAAGGAATGGAATATGCCTTATGAAAAATAGGTGTTGCTCCATCCTTGAGCTGCAAGGTAGCCTGCATGTTTACAATATGGGAAGACCTATCTTTACAAAACACTTCTTTATATTTATTTTTGACACATTCAATCAACTTATTTTTTTCAAGTTGCCCTTGCCCTTGCATATAACATACCTTATCATTATCAATCTTAAACTTTTTTTGCCACCTTGGAAATATCAAGTTTAACCAATTTCTACCAATTAAGGGATTAAAATGGTGCTCACTTTCAATAACTATAAGATACAAGTCTTTTTTAATATTCTTTGGCTGTACCTTTATGGCTCCCATCACCGATAACACTTCTCCAGAACAGATTTTAATTTAACATAGCATTTGCTTAATTCATATTTTGAAAAATAATTTTCATAGTCTTTTTTGTGAATCACGGACTTACAGGCTCCGGTATCAATTTGCATGTGAATTACTCTATTGCCTAGTCACAATGGTATCTCCGCATTATCTGATTCCGACACATTCCGGATACTTCCAAGTATAATGTCCTCTTCCGACAGGTAATTCTTCTCCTCCTGCTGGTGTTGAGCTTCCACCATACTCTGCTCCATATTTTTAATATTTCGAAATCGACATTTGTGTGCCAAATGTCCTTTTTTCTTGCAAATGAAACAGACACAATCTTTCTTAAAACACCTGTCTGTGAAGTGCGACCCACCACAGCACCTGCATTCTAATCTTCCTGCGTTGTTGTTATACAATCTTCCTGCATTGTTGTTATATCCTTGTTTCATTGTAGCCTGATTTCTATTCTGTCCCTTTCCTTTCTGATTAACCACTTGTATGTTGGTCTCCGGCTCTGGTTGTATATTTTTTGTCTCTTTTGCTGCACTCTCCAAAGATGTAGCTAATCTGATGGCTTTTTCAAACGGTAACTTGTCCTCTGTTAAAAGTCTGCTAATGATACCTTGGTCTTTCAGGCCACACACTAGTTTGTCTCTCAATGCCTCATTTAAAAATGACTGAAAATCGCACAGAGCAGCTTTTCTTTTGATTTCGACAACGAATTCATTTATCGTTTGGTCAGATTTTTGCTGACATTTGTAGAATTCATATCTCGCCGCAATTATGGATTGTTTTTCTACATAATGATTACTAAGCGTTTTCACGAGCTCCACGTACTTTTTGTTTTTCGGTATTTCTGGGGACAATATATTCTTCAGTACTTCATAACATTATGGTCTTTAAAGAAGGAGACTTAGTGTGGTGTAAAAATTTGAAATTTGGTAAAGGATGGTCCAAAGCCACTGTTGTAAAATGTTTGAGTCCACTTAGATATTTAATTCAGACTAATGGGATTCAAAAATATTATCATGTTTCTGATCTGAGACCATGTATAGATTTATCTCAGTTTCCAGCTATAAATAAGCCCAGTTCGCCGGTACTGATCACACCTCCTGCCCCTGTCGTTATCACACAGTCTCAACCAATAGAAGTAGACTTTAATGAGGGAAGTGTTGAGAACGGTGAGGGCACTGAGGATAGATCACCACCAATATTAGAGGAGGCTCCTGAGATTCCTAATTATACACCGGCATCTCCAGTGACGAGAGTAGAACCTAGAAGGTCTATAAGAATCAGGAGAGCTCCTCAAAGATTAGATTTATAATAAATCTACATAGGTTAGGCATTCTTTGATTAAGTTTTTTTATGTTTATTAGTATAGTCACAAGCCTTTTAAAAAGGGGACGAATGACGTGTATTCATGGGACTTGAATAGGTTGGATGTCAAAGTGACAGTTTATGTATAGGGGCTCAAATGGGGTTTCCTGGGTAATGGAGGTTAGCACATGATTATATGTAAGTTTCAGGATTAAACTATATTCAAAAGTATAATGAGTTTTAGTGACTACGGAAATATTTAAAAACAGGTAAAGCATCGACAGCATTATGACTTTATAAAACGCCAAATATTAACGAAACATATGTCAGTCGTAATTTAATTTGGTTGGGGTATAGCAAAGGGGGCGCGGGACTTAGTTTTTGTTTTGATGGGGGTGGTGTCATTATGACACCTATTTTTTATGATGGTATCGTATAGAAGACGCTAAAATAAGCATGTTTTGTATGGGCAACTTTTCTCTATATTTGATAATTACCGAGATATTGGCTCCTAAATCAGTTATTTAAACGGTTCTGGGACTTAAAAAAATTCGGTATCGTGAACCGACTCGGATGGCGGATAGGTTAGAAGACGGTGGCGGGAGCTCCGCTCCCGCCGCCGTCTTCGTGGTTGTTTTTTTTATAAAAGAGCGGAAAAAAACTTAATCGCGCCCCCTTTGCTATACTCTGACCTTTAATTTTGATATAAATATTTTCAGTGATACTATAAGTCGTGCAGTGTTTGTAATTGGGATAATAAACTGCTTGGGTGTATACAAGAGTTTTTTTCAAGCTCCACGGAGGCTCACTGTAACAGTACGCGCTGGAGCGACGACATAGCAGCCACGGCCGGAGGCAACTGGCTAAAGAAGGCAAATAACGGTTGGGATATATATAGCAAAGGGTGGCCGTCCCAGGGACTTATTATGAAGTTATGAGAGTTGGAAAGTGTGGATATTAGTGGCCGTCTCAGGGACTATATATATATTCTAAATAGCTTTTTTGAAGTTAATTTAAAAAAACTTATTGTGGCAAATCCGACTCGGGTGGCGGGTAGATTAGAAGTCACCGGCGGGGGTTTCGGTGTCTTCGTCGTTATTTTTTTTGTAAAAGTGCAGACAATTACTTCCTTAGAGAATAGTTTTGATGTCTATGAAAATAGGTGTTATAATGACACCACTTTGGGTAAAAATTTACTAAGTGCTGAAAATGATGAGACTTTGTGTCGCTATAATGGCTGAAGCATTTTTTTTAAATAATAATTATAAATAAATCAGCCTATATACGTCCCACTGCTGGGCACGGGCCTCTCATGGATAAGAGGGAACGGGCAGTAGTCCCCACGCTGGCCCAGTGCGGGGTTGGGGACTTCACATACACCTTTGAATTTCTTTGTGGATGTATGCAGGTTTCCTCACGAATGTCCCCAACCCGCACTGGGCCAGCGTGGGGACTACTGCCCATTCCCTCTCATCCATGAGAGGAGGCCTGTGTTTATTACTGAGTTTCATGTTGACATTTTAATAAATTTATATGAAAATATTGAAAATACCTGTATACTGCTATTATTTCCATATCGGTACGTTGCTAAGCAGGGCTCATGAACATAATACAATTGTGACAAATACATTAATATAATTAATTCACGCGGGTGGAGCCGCGGGCACGTCTAGTATACTATAATAATCATTTGCCCGAACTTCGCTTGCTCGAATTTCATTTGCCCGAATGTTTCGTTTACCATAATAGTTAATTGATATACTCTTGTTTACCCGAATATTGGATGTCATAATGATACGAATGCCATACGTATTGTATTCCAGATTATTGTTTGCAATAATATTATACGCCATACTAAACATGCATTCGGATTCATCTTTGTTAATTTTCCGCTCTTTTATAAAAAATTGATAATTTGCTGGTTTTTCCGCTCTTTTATAAAAAAAATAACCTCGAAGACGAAAGCGGGAGCAAAGTTCCCGCTTCCGTCTTCTAACCTATCCGCGATCCGAGTCGGTTTTGCCACTAAGCCCCTGTTCCCTACTGCCTACGATACAACACTATCTTGGCATTAGGTAATCTCAGAGAAAGGTTCATTTTTACTTAGTGGCAAAACCGACTTGGATCGCGGATAGGTTCGAGGTATTCTTTTTAATATTAGACACTGCAATACGTACCCACTTTATCACATAAGAATATTATGGATGTTGAGATAGATGGCAAATGATATTATGGCATGTGATAGTTATGGATTACAATGATTATGGAACATGAGATTATTGATATTGATATTATGGAAAACAAAGATTTTGGCATATAATTATTATGGTAAACAATGAGTATGGCATACACAATTATAGAAAACAACATTATGGCAGTTGTATATTATGGCAGATAAAATTCGGGCAAATGAAATTCTGGCAAGCAAGAGTATACCGTTCGAAACGTTACCCCCTGGTTAATCAAGTAACGTTTTGATTACCCCTCTTAATCCACCTGCTGGATTACAGGTCCGTTTCTAGATATCGCTTCGGTTTCATTTCTCTGTCATTCCGATTTTGAAATAACCCAATAGATGCCAGTGACGTCACGTTTTGGCATCTCTAATCAAACTGATTTTTGCAAGGATGAACGACAAGTGACTTGAGACTTGCACAGACTGAGTGCAGTCTGTTCGCATTTGGTTCTCGGTAGGTACAGGTCGACACACGTAAAAAGAGCCCTGGCGGCCATATAAAATGTATGGCCGCCAGGGTTCTTTTTACATGTGTCGACCTGTAAACATTTATAAATACATTTTGACTCTCAGAGACCTTTTTTTTAAGAATTATGAATTGTTAATTTATCTCTTATTTTTTTACCATGTCAAACCTTGATAATTTATTTTCTTATGAATGATGTAGGTATGGTTTAAAATCAATACGTATTGACTTGTAAAAGTGACCTTGTTGCCTATTTGGAGAATAAATACATATTTTGATTAAGACAATTTTCCGCAGGTTCTTACTTCCAGTAAACATCTTAATCAAGGAAGCGAATAGAATAAATGTTACCTTTGAATAGATATGTTGCTCGCAAAAAGCGGGATCTGAATGTCACCCCACTGGGTGCTTAAGGTGCTTTAACTCTCTCTCTCGCCAATCGTGTAAAAGAGATGCAATTGACAAAAAAGCCTGAAAAAAGTAAGTGGCCAGTTACGTTGCAAATCGAGGCCAATTTAGGGAGGTGACCAGCGATATCGACGGAGTCGGCACGGGTCCAGAATTATTTCGTGGAGGCTTCCTACATAAATCATGGCTTTAGAGCTCCCAGACAAATTAAGTTTTGAGTTATACAGTAATTTTGAGTATTGGCTGGTTCAAAACGTTTCTATTGCTGTTTAGTGAGACATTGCAATGTGTATAGAAATAACTATTGCGCCACTACTGACTCAGAGCCGTGTTTATTATTTTTGTAGTATATCTCGTGCATGACAACAACCCAAATATTATAAATACTCCAGGCAAAATACGGTTTTGAAAAACATTAATTTATAATAGCGTTTTTTTTGTTGATTTCATTATAAAATGTTATTCTAAGATGCTTCATTCAAGAATCCGGCAAACTTTCCACCCGAAAGTAATTAAGAAGATCTAAATAAAACATGCGTTGTCTTTTTCTGTATGATTTATCTTGAATATAATAGAGCAAATGTAAATGAACCAAAATAAAGACAAAAATATTTATTAATATTTTTTCTGCCTTTTCTGTAGCTAGGTACTTAATTTATAATTTTTTTGGTGTCTGAAATTTTGTCGGATTCTGTCGCTGGGTGACTATTTAATTGATAATAAATCCGTTAAACAGAAAAAATAAGCTATTATAAATTATTTCCAAAATTGAAATTTTTTCCATACAAGTTGTCAGTTCATTGCCTGGACTAAAATGCGAAAGTTTGTCAGTCTGTCTATCTGTTACCTCTTCAATCTTAAACCGCTGAACCGATGTAGATACATGAAATTGCGTATAGAGATAGTTTGAGTCCCAGGGAAGGACATACGATAGTTTTAATCTCGGAAATCATCCCCAAGTGAGTGAAATGGCGGATGAAAATTGGTATGGCGCTACCACGAACTTCGAAAGTCAAATTTCGTAATACATGCACCCCTGTCACTCGAGTAAGGGAGTGCGATAGAGATGGAAATACCCGAACTTCGACTTTCGAAGTTCGTGGTAGCGCCGCTGTTTTTGTCCAAATATTTCCATGACTAAGGAGAATCTCTTATTTTAAACCCATCAAGCCGTTTAGTTCTTCGTTGTCGTTAAATATTATTATTCTTCCCCACGTACCTCACATAACCCTTCTCCTCAGGCTTGTGCACGGCTATCAGAAGAGGGCCCGCGACCTGTGTCGCGGTGATATAGTCTGTCAAGTTTCTTTCTAAGCTTTGTTTTATCATTAGAAAGAGACGCATACTCTATCTCACCGCGACACTGCTCGCGGGCCATCCTGTGATAGCTATAATCATAATCATAATCATTTATTTTGCTAAAACATACACAAAGGTGGTACAATTGACATGTTGGCGGTAGTAAAATTACATGTATGTATGTTCCGCCACTATATGGCATGCAAAACTTACACTAAATTATAATATTTAATTACATTGAAATTCAATATTTATAACAAAATTATTTCAATACTAATTATTATAATACACAATCTGATAAAATAGAATAGAAATTAAAAATACCTATAAACTAACATAAACATTAACATTAACCATAAATCTTCTCGAAATATTCCTTCAAAGAGTAATAGGGTCTATCTAGTAAATAACATTTTAGCTTCTTAGAGAACTCATTAAAATTATACTGTGATGTTATACTTAAAGTATATGATTTTAGTCTACGAGGTGCGAGGCTTCTTTTGGAATTGGCTAAAAACACAGGGTGACATTTTAATCAGTGTCCAAATTCAACTATAAGATTTATCAGCAAAAATCATAAAATACGCGTTTTTTTGTTTCACATCATTCAGTACTAATATGTGTAGTAATTGCTGCTTAAATAAAAAAATAAAAAAAGTTATCCCAAAAAAACCTTACCGCGCGGGCACCTCAGCGGGTAGTAAGGTTTGCGTACGGCACGCCTCCCCTCCCCCGCCCCCGCTCCGCTCCGCGGCACTGAATCCTGTGTAGCCACGCTAGACACGGATAGACAACTTATAATTTTAAAAATACCTACCAGTTTTTTTTAATGTAGTCTATTAGTGATACCAAATGCCTGCAAAAAATTTGGACACTGATTAAAATGTCATCCTGTATATGCAATTGGTGTAGGTATGTATTGAACTTACAAAACGTTTTCAATTGGTCCATGCACAGTGAACATAATTTATAATAACTCACGGACTTCCTTGAAAACAACCATTATTATTTCGCCCGTCAACCAAACTGCAAGTATCTATTGCTGAAATTTGTTAATTAATGCACTCAGCGGCTAATGAAGTGGATGTTAAATAGTTTAACAAGCTCTCAACTCGCTATTTGCTCGCAAAGAGATGTGAATAACGCATATCTAAACAACAATTCATAACAACAACAAATAATGATATATAATTGTTTAAAATCCGAATCCAAAGTGTAGTGACACAATAAAAAAATCATCCAATGTGAGTGTGTGTTTCTCGATAAATAGTACCTATTTAAGTTTACTTTTTGGTCACTAGAACACAGAATGGTTAACCAAAAACACCTTTTCCTGTTTTAGAAAGTAATAATTACTAGAATTAATAGGTTAGAAGACTTTTTCAACAATAGGGATGATGACAATTTTTTTTTATAATGTCATTCGAACCAGTTTTTGGAGAGGAACAAATGTTTGTATGGGAGCAACTGCAATTAAAGAACATAAAAACCCAAAAAATTGAGACAAAGATTGACCTCGCTGGCGGCAGCGCAACACGCTTCATACTGATAGACAGACAGGTATGACGTCAAAGTCGACGTTTGTTAGTACAAAGTGCATGTATCGTTTTAGGAAAATCAGGCAAATTGTTGTTTCGGTCGCGATCTGCGTTGTCATACAATTTTGTTTATAAATAAAAGCGTAAGGATTATATCGGTAACTTTAAAGGCTATACCCGTGTAAGGGAACAAAACATGCCCCTGACGGTATTAGCCAATGAATATATCCTATGTATTGGTAATAATGCTAGTTATTAATCTGCCAAGTTTTATCTCCTAATTATTGACAGTTTCCTTGCAATGTCACTTGAAAGTTTGTAATGTTGAATAATTAATACAATATAATATTTTCATTTCAAATTAACTTTTAATGTACATTCAGGATAGTCAATCCCTAGAATGTACTCCATAACGGACTATAGGTACGCTTAAATAATCTGTAGAATAATGAAGATTTATATAAAATATCAATATACTCGTATCTAGTACGTGTATCGTGTATACCTTGGTGATGTACTAGGCCGGTATACTCAAAATTAAAAAAAATCACCATGTTGCTCCAAGCCGATTATTTTCAGACCAATATATATTTGTACGGAAAGAGATGTGACATCAGTGTAAAAAAATGGTGGGTGTCGCTGACTCACAAATGTCAAAAAATTTTTTTTAAATATTTGACATCAAAAATGACCAAGTTAATGTTGACCTAGAGATGTCTTGTCTTTTGCGAATTTATTCCTCTTCATGCCATTAACAACATATGTTAATAACAATAGAAACGGACCAGTAGTTTTTAAGATATTTAGAAAAGTAAAAAAAACTTTCAAGTGACATTGCAAGGAAACTGTCAATAATTATGAGATAAAACTTGGCAGATTAATAACTAGTATTATTACCAATACATAGGGTACATTCATTGGCTAATACCGTCAGGGGCATATTTTGTTCCCTTACACGGGTATAGCCTTTACTCTTGGACAATAAAAAAATGCATATTTTTTCTAATCTTTCAAATTTCATATCTTTTTACGATGGTAATAATATTATATAATTTATACTTTATTACGATAATTTGATGGTTTACTATCCATTTAGCATCACTACTTTATCAATTTGAACATGAGGCATCATGCCTATTGCGACGAAGCAACACGAAAGACAATTAGTATCCAATTAGTCGAAGAGAATTCAAATAAATCACCACTTAAATATTAGTGAGTTCTATCTTATTTTTGTACCTAATGATAAACTGGATTTTCTTTTCATCGTGACATCTTCATTAGCCTTTGTACGTCCCACTGCTGGTCACAGTGGGTACAGTGGGAATAGGCAGTATAGTCTCCTCGTCCTCCAACTTTCTACGTATCTTGAATAGTGCCATGAGGTTTGTGGGCACGGGAGCACGATTGTGAAACTATTTCATACAAAAATGATACTCCGAGACCTTATATTAAAGTATCTTGATTTATATCACGTTAGTTATTAATGGATTGCAAAGCTAGAGTTGTGTGGCGATTGAATGTATAAACTGCGTGACGATTAGTCGCTGGCGGCTCGCCAGTCAGGCTATTCAGCGGCCATCCTGCACTTGGCAGTGTGCGCGTCCCTGCCCGTCCCTGGTATAACATGACCCCCACTTTCCTCCCAACTTCTTGTTAAGACTAATACTAGCTTGCTTGTACAGATGAAGTAAGGAAGTCTTGTGAATATACAGGCCGCGGGACCTTGCTCTGTAGCCTCTGCGTCTCCAATCTCCGCAGACAAAACCTTAACTTTTATTTTTGCTAACGTACAATAGTAAAACCGAGGCATTCATGTTTAATGCAGGCTGCGATAGTTTAGAGGTCAATTTTTAATTCATGTGGTCCATAATGTTTAATATTGGAACGTGTGGGAGACCACTTACGTAATAGTACATTACGTAACTAGGGCGGTGAATTCGTGAATGCCCCAGAGCGCAGGTGTTTGTGGCCCGAACCGAAGGTGAGGGCCATAAATATGCGCTCTGGGGCTTTACGAATTACCGCCCGTGTTGAGTACAAAATTTTACGTCTTCATCTGGCCGCAATGCGAGTTTTCCTGTACGCGCAGCGTGCAGTAAAACTCGCATTATGGCCAGGTGTGACGTAAATTGCATTAACGCTAACATCACTTAAAAATAAATCGTTCAACGAACAACGGCGCACCTCTCTCCTTTTAATTGCTTTCCAGTTTGCTGTATAGATATAGTCAGTAGCAGAAAAAACTACGCATACAAAGAGATTAAAATAATGTACACATCTTTATTTAAAGGTAAAACGCCTTCTTTAGATTGTTTTGACACCTCGCCCGTGTTTTTAGCTAATTTTGCTACTGCCTAGTTACTTTCATAGTTACATATTCGATTATTGCTGACTACAGTAGGTAAGTAGTTCTTGTTTCCAACTTTAAATATCTAACAATTTTTGGAGTAGAGTCACACCTCGTGGGAATATTATATTACGATGCATAGGTCGGTGTAGTTCGGTTGGCCTTCGGCCCATTCAATGAAGTCTCTTGAGCTACATTATGATCAGATTTAAGATGCAGACTCTTCTAAATTCCAAAATGCAATATCCTTTTTAGCAAGTGTAAAATTAGAGTGCTTTTTCTATCATGTGCGAGTGCGAAATACACTAAACAACAGATTGGTCGAATTAAATTCATTTCCGCTAAATGATGGCTTTAAATTTGCAAAACTGCACTTTAATTTTACGGAGCACGTCATGTTAAAAAGCAATTATAATTTGGTAAACAGCCACGTCCACGCTGTGTTGAATTATGTAGAATGATATGACGTACGTAATTTATTTTACGTCACATCTGGCCATAATGCGAGTTTTACTGCACGCTGCCCGTACAGGAAAACTCGCATTGTGGCCAGGTGAAGAAGTAAAATTTTGTACTCAACACGAATTCACCGCCCTAGTTACGTAATGTACTAATTGAACCATACGTTCAGTAACGTAATTGACTTTTTGCTGTCTGTGGCATCGCAACTTTGAAACGAACAAACCTATTTGGATGCGGTTTTTGTAATATAAAGTTTTGTCTATCGTGATGGTTCCTCGGGTTAAATAAATTATCTTTTTGCTAATAAATGGTTCCCTTAGGTGAGCTAAAATATGCTCCCTTAAACTCATCGGAATTCAACACACACATGGTATGAATTATTAATTGTAACCGCGGCGCTTAAAATCATTAATTTTACGCATATTTTTAAACTAATGCATTTAATTGGATAAGATTATGTTCGTAGTACCAGGAAGTAAGCACAAGTTAAAGCTGGTAGCTATATCGATCGCACTACAGCGTTATTTAAAGCTCTTTGTTAGGTCCAGGCCATCAGATAACGCCCGAATGGTAAATCGCACGTAATGCTCAAGTGTTGGATAAGAAGGCATCGCACGTAAGCCTGGTAATTTACATTCGTTCAGCCACTGACGGAAGTAGTTGTACAGCGGTTGTCGCGCCGTGTGAACTGCTTATCGTACCACTCGGCTACCACTTTAAAATTACACGCAATGGGCTTGGCTACGACTTAAAGCGTCAGCTACAGCGACAACGGTACTCCATACGTACGAGTGAAAGATCGGACCACGCACCGCTGCCGCTGACGGTTTAAGTCGTGGACAAGTCCATTGTGTGTAATTTTTCGGACGCGTAGGACATATCGGCGTTCATTTTTATCTTTTTTATATACAAGCAGTTAACGTAGCCTAAGTAACTCCAGAATACATGCGCGTTGCTGAACCCCATACTGTAGTCACTCGGGAAAACCGCGGCAGGGGGTGTGTGAGAGGATTTTCCTCTGGAACCCCGTGCACCGTGAACTACTATTTAGGTTCCATGGTGTGAGGATTCATCCTCACCCTGCCGTTGACTAGTGGTACGATGCTAGAATGTGGCTGTGAGCATCATGATCATGTTATCAAACATCTTCAAACACGACGAATACTCTAACACTCACTCGAAAGGTTAGGTACACAAAACCTACAGGCTACAGAATAATGCAGGCTATGGTTTGGCAAACGTGGTTTTGTATGCTCTCCGGCCAAGTGGATCGATGACTTGAGGAAGGTAGCTGGTTTGGTAGAGACTGGATGGCAAAATCGGGAGAGTGGTTCTTGTGGCGTGCCTTGTGGGAGGCCTACGTCCAGCAGTGGACTGCAATAGGCTGATGTTTGTATGTTAGTGGCATGTTACACAAAACACGCTATACATCCATATTAAAGCCTATACTCGTAACGCTAAATTATTTGGCTATTAGAATTTGAAAAACCACGACTTCTGACCCTTTACAGTACCGAATCAACGTAAACCAACCTTTGGGCAGTGTGGAGTGATCCGATCATATCTCCAGCCAAGTTGTTAATAGTCTTTTAAGGTCAGGCATCTACTTACAACAATGATAGAGTGGGGCGCTTTACGGCCATTTTATGTCGTGGCTATTCTGGCTCTTCAATCCCTCAAGGAAAAATAAAGATATTCTTAGATGTTGTGATATGCGGTAATTTATTGTGATAATCCATTATAAAATTAAATGGCACCTTGCACGCACCTTGTAACGTGACTTACTTTTCCAAAGTGGATACAATCGACGACAACAAAGTGGTCACAGACGTGTTTGTTCACTATGGGCCTCATTAGAAGGCTCGGTCACCCAAAAGGCAATAAAGAGCTGCGTGATTACTGATTACATCAGAAGTGAGGCAGCAGAACCAAGATAACCGATACAGCCCTCCGAATCGCTATACTTAATTACAGCGGGAATGACATATTGCACGTAGAAGCGATGGCCATTGGGGTGGAAAGGCTAGAGTGGCGACCACGCACCGGAAGGCGCCGCGGGGGAAGACTAGACCCCACAAGGTGGGACCTGGCAAAGGTAGGCAGAGTCCAATGGGTGCGGGTTGCGCTGGACCGGTAATTGTAGCACTGTTTGGGGGAGGCCTACGTCCAGCAGCGGACGTCTATTGGTTTATATCATGATGTTAATAATGGTAATGATGATGATGACGATAATGATGGTGATGATGATGGACCAGCATTAAAATTTTCCAAACTAAAACTGGCAAAAATATTCCACACGGCCTAACGGCCCGAGAAATAGAGTTGTGTTATTTAAGTTGTTGCAGATATTGATTTTGGTCGCGGTAGTTGTTGGCTTTTATTTTCTAGTAATTAACTAACTAAATACCACAATTTTAAAATTATCTTAGCAGTTAATATTTAGGTTAGACACGGTGAAACAAATGTAACCAATACATGCTTGTGTAACGTCAGGGGATCGATGGTTTATCAATTATCACTTTTCCATCCCATTTGTATGTAACTAATTGAATGTGTTTCGAGTGCCAGCTTTCACGCGTGCCAGGCTCAAAAATTTAAGCAGTGATTCTAAAATATTACCCATGATTTCTGAACCTCTTATGTTTACAAACACCATGTAGCCCCATTACTACAAAATGATAACTGCTAAAGTACTTCTTTATATCGGTGGATACATAAATAGATTAGTAGGTACTAAAACTTATCTACACAAAAATGGCAAATAGCATTCCCACCCCGGAAAGAGGTAAATTGGCTAAACACACGTACTCCCACTATCATGATTGGCAAACTTTTGATCTAGGTTAGGTACGAAATCGATTGCTTTGGAGGGATAAGCCCGTTTGCACCTTTAACAAGTTTGCTTACCCACTTTTGACCTGAATTCCGTGACGTAGTGCTAAATACTAGGTCGGTTGCTGTATCTACATAACATGCAATAATCGTAAGGAGTGCGCACCAAAACACAATTTGTGAACTTCCTAATTCTGACAACAATGAGGCATTTTTATTGAGAGAAATCTCACTTTAACACAGGCAAGGCCTATGCTTAAGTGAGATTTGAGCCATAGGACTCGCATATGAGTCATGCCTCTACGAGTGTTTTCCTCTACAAAGCGGATGAATGTTGCTACGTGCAATGCGGTAGCACACGGTGTTCCAGGGGGGGGTCCTGTTTACAGTTGAGAATTGATGATATTTATATAATAACTAATTAGGAATTTGCTTGGCCTAGGAGATGCCACGAAAACCGGACTCGACTCTCAGTATCAGAGGGGTAAAACACGAACGTTTTCGAACAAGCGATAAGTGCAAATTACACATGCAAGAAATTGCATGCAAGTATAATACATTGCGGGGTTTGATACATAAAACGCAGTATAAATACCTCAGTAACCCGCAATGTGTCCCGTGTGGTGTCGGGTTAGAATTTCACCACCCCCTTTCTTCCCGTGGGTGTCGTAAAAGTCGTCTAAGGGACCAGGGTTGAAGTGTGTTGTGGGCAATGGGCTAGCAACCTATCACTGCAATATCATATTTAGTCGATCTTTTATACCCACTTTTATGCTAAAAGTGGCGCTGGAACATACGTTTCATGTGCTCTGCCTACCCCTTTTCGGAATAAAGGCGTGAATGTATGTATGTATATATGTAGCACGCAATGTACTCGTAATGACACTTGTAATATATAATTTGTCACACCTTGGATATCGCGTTCCTTTTCTTTCCCTTGTTAACCTGCTTTTGCCGGTGTGTTTAGTCTGTGGTTCGGTGTTGCCGGATCGTTAGTTCCGATTACCCTGATCGCTGGAGGAGTTAGCATAAACAGCTTTCGTTATTAATAAACTTGACAATGCGATTGCCAAGGAGGTTTGTATTATTTTCGTTTCAGCTGTCCGAGCTCTTGTGTGAGGAGCGAGACATTTTTTGTCACACTTAGACTCGGCGTCCATTGGCGTTCGCTCGGAAGTCCGGGGAGTTGCGATTGAGAGGCTGGCAACCTAGGAGTAAAGAAAAAAAAAGGAAAGACAAAGCGAACACGTGGCGAGGCCCCTCGCTTCCGAATTAAATCCAATTTTAATTCTTCCTCTCTAACCAGCCCAAGTGACGGGCATACTAATTGGGCCGCGTGGGCCGCATCGGGCTTCCGAGTTGTGAGGAGCCGAACGCTCCAGCGAGCTGTTTTCTCGATAACCTTTGGCGCGACGGCAAGGCGTCACAGACGGATCCGAGGGAATCCTAATTACACACTTGCATGCAATATCTTGCATGTGCAAATTGCGCTTTAGGAAAATGCAACTGTCATTTTCCCATTCAAAAAGTGACATTTAGATGCGGTTTAAGACCGGTTCTTGACAGAACAGATATAAAATTTAAATTCAAGACTGTAAAATCAGCCTACGATAAAATATTTAGGGTGAATAGGACCTTTTATATCATATGTTTGTATGATGTATTTACCGCTTTTGATTATACCTACGTTTCACCGTTCAGCATGACCGTTTCAAATATTTTTTATGACGAATTGTTTAAATCGGGGAATATCCCATGTCGTGACATTTATTATTGGAGGGCGCGCTTGGCAGTGACCAAGCATTCATTTTTATTGGCAGCAGAGTTCAACCCGCTTTTTCCATCCATTTTTAGGGTTCCGTAGCCAAATGGCAAAAAACAGAACCCTAGATAGATTATAGATTCGTCATGTCTGTCTGTCTGTCCGTCCGTATGTCACAGGCATTTTACTCGAAAACTATAAGGTGTATTTGAATAAAATTAAGAGGATAGGTGTATTTTGTTAACCGCTACACAGTTAATTTAATGAAATTACAAAAAAATATTTTTTAGGGGTGCACTCCATACATACAACAGAAAGTCTTTATTTTTCATTGCAAGCCCACGTGTGGCACATCAATCGATAGGCATTTCAAAATAAATATGAGGTTTCATTGTGTCCTATACCCCTATAATTTTAGAACCGTATATTTTAAAAATTTTAAAAAAATCGTGCAAATAGGGCTTATTAAATTCTATCAACGAAAATAGTTTTGAACAAAATCTAAAAAACCGCCTTCCTTAAAGAAAAGGACGTAAGTGCCATAAGATTTCAGTAACGATACGACCTTTTTAATAGGCACGGAACCCTTGTAGTGCGTGGTCCGACAATAGGTGTTATTTATACTTTCTTTAGCAAGGGCAGGTTACAGTAGTGGCATTTTGTTTTTGCTAGATACATAGTAAGTAATAGTCAGGAATAACATTGGCATTTAACAATTTTCATCCAAAACGAATAATCCTAAAACTAATATTATTCGTTAGCTTCCGCCCGCGACTTCGTCTGGGTGGACCCGGGATAAAACTATTCTATACTTTAATTCAGACTACAGACTATTTTCGTCCAAAATTCATCCAAATCGGTTGAGCCATTTAAGCGTGATTACGTAACAAACATCCAAACATCTAAACATCCAACTTTTCCCATTTATAATATTAGTAGGATAGAAGGATTAGTATTTTATGACTTGTTAGTTATCTGCTAGGATGTGATTTAAGTAATGTACTTAGTTGAAAAACGTTTGCATGGAAAGTTCAAATATGAGTTTCCGCTACAAAGCGGGAAAATGCTGCTACGTGCTACGGTGTAGTGCCGTCAGTTGCAGAGGATCGTGACCCCCTCTTGCATAGAATTGTATAAGTCCTCTGCAATCTCTGCATAGATGTACGTGTACGCATGGTTGTTTGGCCTCGAATGACTTGTATCAATTATCTTGCAATCCATGCGTGTTCTCCTCAACAGAGCGTGATGTATCAATCTACATGGGCTTAACAGTAATTGCTGTTTATATATAGCCAGCAATCTACATTAATTATCCTAAGCCAAGCCCTTGCGTAGCTTATCTTGCTTGCATACCTTGTTATCGTGTTACCTACACGTATAGGAAATACGGCTTTATTGCATCTTGAATATATTTTGCATGTTTTAACTAACACGACGGTGGCAAATTATCATATGGCGGGCCTGATGGGAAGCTGACGACGTGAGTTAGTAAATGGACTTTATGGAAAGTTGTGCCTTTTGCAGGATTTTAAATTTTAGGTTATTCCAACGCAGAATCGATACATAACCTTATTCATCCTAATAGGAAAAAAGTGTACTTAAATCAAATATTTATTGTGAGCGACGTCCGCTCTCGGCGGCGTCGGCCGGGCGAGTGAGCGCGCGCGCTACCGGCCGCGGCAATGCTCGCCCCTCACAGTCACCTAAGAGTGACCTAGTGCCGAGACACAAGTCGGCGACGGACGAGCTCCGCCCCTATGTGCTCGGACAGTGCGTCGACCACGCTCCGTGACACAAGTCGGCGACGGACGAGCTCCGCCCCTATGTGTACGGACAGCGCGTACTACCACTCGGCGCCCGAATGGTGTGTTTGGGCTTCGCCCGTGTCCTCAGACACTTTGGGTAAACGATGTTACCAAAATAAAAGAAGGAATAACGAGAAATAGACTTTTTATTTACTTTTCCCTAACTGCCCTATCACTGCCCTAAGTGACTTGATTACAAGTCCCTAACTTCCTATTACTTTGTAGTTTTCTTCTTCTTCTTGTTGTGACTTCCAGGAGGCTCCGATTGACACTGATTTGCTCCGGGCCGTACCTGCTATTTATACCTGCTAGTGGGTGAGCAAGACGTGCTGAGTGAGACAATAAAGGTTACGCCCACTTTGCCCACGCCCCGAACAGCTCATCGATGAGGAGGTTATTCTCAGCCGTAAATCTGAGAATTCTCGTGAGAAGGATCCGCTCATATAGCTTTCCAAGGGAGCTAAGTAAGCTGATCGGCCTGTAAGAGGCAGGCGAGGTCCGGGGTTTGCCGGGCTTCGCTATCCCTATGACCGTTGCACATTTCCACGCGGCTGGAAAGTGAGCATTGGTCAGTGCGGCATTGAAGATGCCGACCAAAAGGAGGAGGAGGGTTTCGGGGAGAAGTTTCAGGATGCGATTGGATAGACCATCCGCACCCGGAGCCTTCCTAATACGGAGACGCCTGACAAGGTCACTGACTTCCTTAACCGACACCGGTAAAATGGGTGAAGTTACGGGGAGACGCGATCTCCTGTCCACCTCGGAATCGACCCTACTAATGTGGGCTTCGTCGGTGTTGAGGAGGTTGGGCGAACATTGGGACTCTAAACTACTCGCAAAGCATTCGGCTTTCTCACTGTCCTCGAACGCGGGGGTTGAGTGATCCGGTCGATCCAAGGGAGGGATGGTCCAACAGGCATCGGATTTGAGAGATCTCGCTAGTTTCCAGTAAGCCAGGTGACTAGGCGTTATCTCCCCCATCAGATCCCTGAACGAGTTCTCCCGAAATTCGGCAATTCTCTGTTTGGACTCGTTAGACAAGTCCCTCAGGATTTTCCGATTTTCGGCAGAAGGGTGATTTGAATAGGTACGTATGGCGCGATTTTTCCTTGTCACCAACTCTCTCAGTTCCGTAGGTAGAGGTCGGTTTTGGATGTCCTCCGCCGACACCTCCCTTGAGGCTTCGCTTCGAACAGCGTTGAGGTAGTTGGTGAAAGAATCGATCGCTTGGTCTGTCTGTTCGGTTGTAGTTATATTGTCTGGGATATCTCTAAGCAGGGGGGAGTCCGTCTGTAGGAGACCTGATTGTACCTTGTCCCAGTCCACGAGTGTCCTGGTTCGAGGAGTACTATTGGGGTGAGGGCCTAGTCTCAAGAGGACTGGCCTATGATCCGAGTCTAGTTCGTGTAGCACTTCTATAGAACGCAGAGTTAACGCTACGTTCTTTAGTAGTGCTATGTCGAGTATGTCAGGTCGGTGGTCTACGTTATGAGGGAAGTGAGTCGGCTCTAAGGGAGCGAGGAGATCGAAAGGGAGGCTATCGATCAAAAGGTGATGAAGCCGATTGCCGTTGGGATTGGATGCTACGCATCCCCAGCTGATATGCTTACTATTTAGGTCCCCGGCCACGATGACCGAAGGACCTAGGGAGGCTAAAGAGTTGAGGTCAGTCAGAAGTAAGTCTCGTTGAGGTGAAAGGTAGGTTGACGCAATCGATATCGGGGGGTGCCCCTCCATCGAGATGCGACAGACCGACACTTCCATATTAGTCAGGGGCGGTGGATTGAGACTTATGCAATGTAAGTTACGTTTGTAGAAAATGAGCGTGCCCCCGAATGGCCTACCATCTTGCCTATCGTCTCTAATCTGAACGTATCCAGGGACGCGAAAGGCTCTAATGCCGGGACGATAAAAGGTCTCTTGGACCAGAAGTAAATCTACTGAGTGATCGCGAAGGAAGTTCATCACCTGGTCCTTCATACCCCTTAGACCATTGGCATTATAAATGCCAATGGTAATCGAAGCAGGTTTAAGCTTCTGGGATGTACTATCCATACTAATAGGCACCGTTAACCTGGCTGCCGCTTGGTGCGGCGAGATAGCGAGTAGCTGATGCGAATATGTGGGTAGACAGGCCGCTCGCCACCTCCGGTGGGAGTACCTGTACTAACTGCATAAACGCATAGAGTGGGTCCATAGCGGGCCGGCCCGCTTGACTGGCGGCGGGTCCCCATACAGAGGGGCCCGCCTGGGATTGGGGTGCAGAAGGCACCGGGCGGGGACCTACGGCCGCTGAAGGCGGCGGGTTCCTAGGGGCTCCTAACCCTACGGCCGGAAGGGCGGGGAAGTTTTGCGGAGTGCTATGGGGAGCACCCCGGCCCGCGCTTTGCTTGCGCCCAGAGGGAGGCGAGGACTTCGACTTTGCCCCGGTGTCGCGACTCTTTGGGCGGCAAGGGCATCCCCCATAATTGGCAGTATGCCCATGGGGGAGCTTGCGACCCAAACAGTTGCAGCACCGTATGCCGTTCGGGTCCTTGCAGCCTTTTGGGCGCTCGCAATCGCGAGTCGCGTGATCCCCAGCGCACTTGACGCAACGGGGGGGAGAGTGGCAGCCACGGGCGCCGTGGCCAAACCGCTGGCAGTTGTGGCACTGTGAGAGGTGGGTCCTCTTTTTGGGAGTCTCCACTCTCACCGCCATTTTAAGGACCTCCTTAAGGGAGTGGACGGCTTTGCGCTGGTTCGGGTCGGTGACTATTAGTACGATATCGTACTTCCCTACTTGCTTATTGTAGAGGCGATGAACCTCCCTGACGGCGATCCCCTTGCGTTTGAGGTCCGCGGCTACCTCGTCCTCCGGGATATCCTTGCTGACTGATTTGCTCCGGGCCGTACCTGCTATTTATACCTGCTAGTGGGTGAGCAAGACGTGCTGAGTGAGACAATAAAGGTTACGCCCACTTTGACTTGACTAATTTACATTGCAAGATGTTATTGGGATGTTATACATATTAATGGGCGGAAGACTAAGCTTATTTACAAAGTTCTAATATGGCTTGAGATCTTATAAGTACAGTAGGGTTCGTAAATATTTTCTTATTTGAATAATCGTACATGGAAATCGGGCAAACCGTAATTCGGTCCCTTTCTTAACACTTATTCATCATTTGCGCTGAACCTACTGAGTTTACTTATTTGTAAGTTTAAACATCTAATAGAACTTTTAATTAGCTTTCTAACAATATATAAATCATTCTGATACGATGAGCCGTTGTAAAGGTATAAACGTAAACATATTAATTGCAAAGTGAAAATGCGCCGTACTAAGTTCTAATTCAGGCTCGGTGGCCGCGGCTCTCGTTACGGTCATGTTGGCGCGATACACCCCTCCCCTCCATGGCGGCCAGTCTGCGCTGCGCTCGCGCATAGGCAACATCTCCTCTCTCTTTCTAATGCAATTTGTACTGGGATTTTACTTTAATGTTTACAATATCAAATGAATGCTATGAGAGGGTGTTTTATGTAAATAATTACTATGGGGATTCTAACTACTGGGTTCTTTATTTACTCTAAACAATCTAAGTCTTTATAAATAATCACATATTTCTCTTACGTATAATCTCCGTATGACGCGATGCGTAGCTCTGCCGTCGCGTGTTGATGTTGTCGTCCATATTTATTATGTATCACCGTATCACATTTTACGTGATTACGGAATAGAAGTAAGTGTAAGTATAGCACATGTGACGTCCTGCAAGGTTACAGTAACGCATGTTGGCTGAATAGGGTTTTCGATTCTGCGTAGATGTACCCAAAAAACTACGAAATTCTGAGAAAAAAGTCGATGTACAACTTTTCTTAAAATGGCCCAATTTCATTCAACCAAATGAAGCCTACAACGAAACAATAAAACACAGGACATGCCAAATGCAACCCATCAAGCGCAGCTGCAAACCGATACAGTTAATTACAGATCGGTACAATCCACGTCGGAAGCCAAAGAGCGTCGCCAACCTTCTAGTCACAGTGAATATATTTGCTAAAGCAGACCTTTTCAGGGTCGGCTTTATCTGGTGCAGGGTGTGCGCAATGCACACGGGCGCATGGTCCAAGGGGGTTAAAAAAAAAAAAAAAAAAAAACTGTTTATTTTTAACTATTATTTAAATACATGGTGGGTTATGTTTAGTACAATCTTTATTATTTAAGATTATTTACTAAACTTTATTCTTACTAACTAATTATAATTATCTATATATCACTGGGGGCCTCAATGAACATTTTCTTCATTATAGTTTTAGTTTGTGCAGGTTTACTCTTTATATCACTTAAGATAATTTTGGGAAAGCTGTTCAAGACACCAGTGAGGTAGCTAGACCATACTCTTTGACCATATATGTTGTTATATTTGTTGACTACGTATGTTTTCTTGCTAGTGAGAATTCTTAGATTGCCTTTCCTTGTGCATTTGACCAAGTCTCCCAATTTATGTTTATATTGGTTCGGGGCGCCACTCACCGGGCGCGCTAACACTGCGCTAGCGCGCGCTAGGGGGTGGGGGGCTAGAGAGCGCTACATGGGCTGCGCTCCATTTAGAATCAGTACGCGGCACACACGCGGGCTGACGTACTTACCGCCGATTACTCCGACTTGCACTTACTCTATTATAGCGACGTGTTTTTCTGTGAACGGATCACGTATGTACGCATTCGTTTTACTGCTAGAAGCTATACTTTGTATCTACTGTGGTCTAGTTTAGTTAGAGGTTCATTTGGCTGCGAGACTTGCATCTGGTAGCTTGGCGGGGCCGGCTGGCACGGAAGCCGCGTGGCAGCGCCAAACGACTTCAGTTACGTGTTTAATTTGACATGTGCTGGATTAGACAGTAGGTGTTAAGATTTTTAGTTTTGCTATGTATTTCTAGGTACCATAGACAAAATCCTAATCACACAAAATCTGATGGTTACTGACGAGATTGAGGGATTCTAAATGTCGTAGTCTAATAGTCGGGCTCATCGATGAACATCAAACTTCACGATTTGGATACTCTGCGATGCAAACGACAGGCACATGTAGCGAACTTGAATCAAAGAAACGTTGCTTTCGTAACTATCGTTATTTGAAATCGTCCTTTGTAGAAATACAACTTTTTTTTAATCATGTAAACATGACATTACTGTAAAACCAATGCGTCATGAATCGAGATTTAAAAAAACAATAAAAAACATATGTAATTACATTGATCCATTTTCTCACAGAAGCGCAGACACTCACCGCACACATAGATCCATCGTCACGTGAAGTAGTGGCACGGCCGGGCTTGGACCGCGCAAAAACGCCGTCGTTTTTCTGAGAAAACGGCCCGGGCCGAACACGGCCCGTTCTAGCGTGAATCATCCTTGTCACACTTCAGTACAATAAATTGTCCCTGCTTGCCTATAAGTACACATCACTTTAAGGAGGCAAATTACGGGTGCAATTTTTACTGCCCCTGCAGCAGGTGTGTGAGTTGCTTTACGTAAACGTCCTAGTGTACACTGTACACTGGCCCTTAACTTAACAAATTCAATCTATTGCATGTATTGCGTTACAGTACGGCACTATTACGGGAGCTACCTACGTTGTAAAATGTTGGCCCGTTTGCCTTGTTATTTATTTATTACATGATTATTAAAATTGTAAAGACAGTCGTGTACTCTATTATTGACAAATATGTATGGCTTCAGAATATTATTAATCAACTAAAAGGATAAGCTTCTTTGTACCTTATCTTAAGTAGATATATACCAACTACCTATTACATCATAATCATCAGGTATACAGCTGAAAGACGTCCACTGCTGGACACAGGCCTCCCCCACATACCCACTAGTAACTATTACATACTTGACCTACCTAAATACTACCGAATAAATCCTTCATATATGTGCTATAACTGAATCGGACAGCACTGATTGATTACTCCGGCATTCAAGGCACAAGGGCCCAAACGGTAATTTTCGCCCCTAAACACGACCAGTTACTTCCCTAACCTTGTATCTTTCTTGAAGTGATCTTGGAAAGAGATCTCTATGCGATACGAATTAAGATTTCTTTTATTGTTACCGATAAGTAAAATACGAGGTTGTGCAAAGCCAATAAAGAGAGCAATTTTATCACCCTTTACGACTAGTCCATTAATAACGGAATGGATGTACCTACATCCACTTTATTACGATGACAACATAATAGTACCTTACAATCGCCGACTATTTATTGGAACGCCGAAGATTCAGCTCGTATTTTTGGGATATAACCCAGGGGTTAGAGGCCGAGTTGACTTATGATAAAATACACTAACCGCGGTGTTTCTGGAACTTGGTAGGTGCAAAATTATCGGACCACCTTTGGTAACATTTTTGCATGTCCCATTCCAAACACTTTTAAACGCATCGATCCTCGAGCAAAAACGTAGTTATTTCGCCCTTTTGAGTGCACCCTTGCGGCTAGCATAAATCATCGAGTTAATTTTCATAATTGACTTCAATACTCAATCATGTCATTAAACCAAATTGATAAATTATGTGAATAATCAGAAACCATCTCGCATTCCACTAAAGGTTTTTGTGCGAGTTATGGTGACTAAGTTGCGTGCTAAACAGTTTATATAATTACAGAGCTACATCCTTCGGTAACCAAAGTGAATAACTTTAAAACTTCGATGAAGACTTCACTACCTTTAATGATGATTGATAGTGTCTCATCACTGAGGAAACATGTTATTAATCTTCTCGGAAATGAGCGATAGTCTTTACACTGGGACTGTGCCAACGAACGCGGCTTTTCCAGCGTACCTATTAAAAGTGGGAACCTTATATAGATTTACCGTTGACTGCTCAATCAATCATTCCCACCAGTGTTCTCCCAAAGAAGATCGCTTTTAATTACAGACACGAGAATTAAGAAACCTAGGGCAGGTATTCGTTATGTGAACGTAGGTAATGAAAGTGTTAAATAAAAGTCAATCCAACAAGTCCACGTGTGTCTTACTGAAGAAAATATCTTCCAACAACCTAAATTGCTACGCTAAACTACGCAATAAGCTACGGTAGCCCAGTGGTTCAGGCATGCGGCTGTCAAACGGCGGTCGTGGGTTCGAATCCCGGCTCGTACCAATGAGTTTTTCGGAACTTATGTACGGAATATGATTTAATATTTACCGTTAGCTTTTCGGTGAAGGAAAAACATCGTGAGGAAACCTGCATACATCTGCGAAGAAATTCAAAGGTGTATGTGAAGTCCCCAATCCGCACTGGGCCAGCGTGTGGACTATTGCCCATTCCCTCTCATACATGAGAGGAGGCCTGTGCCCAGCAGTGGGACGTATATTGGCTGATGATGTGTGATGTGATGTGAACCCAAATTGACGTACAATATTTACCTATTTAGCATTTTTTTGTTAAGTTTTTCTTTACGTCATTATGAGCCAACGCAAACTCTACTTTATAATACATTCAAGTGCTTTTGTATTCTCACCTGCATAAGTTCATTACTGTGGTAATATGTAGAATCATTCCATTCTTCAGTTTTCTTCTGTTAAATCATACATGATAAAATTGATAAATGTACTTTCTTTTACCCGCGTCTAGGTCTGCGGATATACAGGCTGACACTTAATTCGTTTATAGAACAGATAGTTAATAAGATAAATCATGGATAGATTCACATTTTGCTGTTTCGATTCACTAATTAAGTGTCAACCCGTATAATAGTCCTTAATTGCCTTAAATAATTAATACTAGGCCTGCCAACATCGAATAGCAAATATGCTTTCCCCAGACTAGCCTCCGAATAGACTTCTCTCAGGGTATTTTATCATGTCCAGGATTTCAAAATATCTCCATACCAAGTAGATCGATTCAGCATTTTAAATACAGACAGATAGGTACTACGGTTAATATGGATGGCGTAAAGCAAACAAAGCAATATTGTTGTTTTAATCTTTTATTATTTCTTATATTAGGTAGGTATCTTAGAGATTTTAATGAGAAACATCTGCCATTAATTTAACATTTGGCTAGAATTCTAATTAAAACATGTCCGAGCGAGTTTAAATTACGCTTGGATTCGGCATTTGATGAAGACACCATGAATTTACTGCGTTAAGTTTTGGCTAAGCGCCATAGTAACTCCATGCTTCCTGCAAGGCGTGTATTGCAAATGCAAGTTTCACAGTAACGTACAAAAACTGTAAGACATAAAATGATAAATGTATATTATGTCTTTTTTTTTACTGTCATCTAGAAGCAGTTTATGAAGTTTGGAAGTGATCAATATTAAACTCATTCAACATTACGCTCAGACAAAAGGAAATGAAAAACAGGCTTAAACCATGGTAGCAAAGATAATCAGTGTTTTAGTGCTTTATACTTATTAGGTCAGTGACGGAGATTGCAAACTAAGCCACTTATTCACGATGCGTTTCACTACTCCTCTCTTCACCTCTAGTATATATAATAACAATGCGTAATCGTAAGTCTGGCTTATGCTGGGCATTGACGACCAGTTTACGAGTAACAAGCCGAATGTACAAGCGACTGCGACGTGAGGTGAAGTGAAAGACATCAATGTCTTAATTCATCATCAGTCTCAACCGCCTCGCAGCTGTGGTATTTAGACGAGGTGTCGGGACAGCTCTCCGCAACGGACAGGTCGTCGGACGAGGCTGCCGGCGCCTCGTGCTCAGCCAAGGGCATCAGTTCTTCGTCGCCGGAGTATTCGGAGCCGTCGTGACGGGTGTCGCTGCGGTCGGGGCGGTCGTTGCGGTTCATGCGGTCGCTGCGGATCCAGCAGGCTGCGGAGAGGTAAGGTATTTGAATGCAGCAGTGGTCGCAAAACAACACGCGACTATGAAGGCTTGAGCACGTGAAGTGTGGATTAGGTGCATAGTAAATACATTTAGCAAGAGCACATTGGTTATATTGGATTTTACAGAGAGTTGAATCATTAGGTATTCTTATTTTACTACCAGCATACATAATACAAATAGGGTTCGTTATGTCCAAGTGAAATCATTTCTAACATCACAAATATATTGTACATATATGTTAAAGAGGTCATTTTTATTTTGAATACATTTCGTTTTATTAGGCATTTATTTCCTTTATCGTCTGGGACATTTTCTAGATTTGTTTCTACGGAAGAATTGCTTCAACTTTATACCAAATGTCGGGTTGTGATGATTAGACACAACCACAGACATTTGAGGACGGCCGGCCCTGTGAGCGTACCATTAAAACTATTAACGCGACTGCAATTATGCAATCAAACTGGAACATGAAACGAAAATACCAACCCGCTCCGAAACTGCACCAAAACGGTCTCGCAACGGAAGCCTGTTTCTGCATATTCAAAAGTTATGATTTACGGTGGTGCAAAGTTACTAAATGACTTACACGGTCGTTTTTCCGGCGGTACAGGTTGGACCGTTGTCGGTGGAGGCGGTTTCGCGGCCCGAAAACGCCTTGGACTCTTCGCTAAAGCGTGAGAAATGCTCGGCAATCTGATGTCCAAATGTGAGCCCCTTTCCGTCACGATTTTGTTGTTCATCGCGTAGAGTTTAGTAGTTATGTCCCGGGCTATGAGCGTCGTGATGACGCAAGCGAGATACGGCTCCTTCACGAATAGGTATTCCAGCGAGCTGCGCTGCCAGTATACGTAGCGGCAGGAGGATGCGGCCAAGATGGATACCTACGGGATTAAAGCCATGATTCAAAACACCATCCATTTAAAAAAACCACTAAAATAAATACCTACCTCACTCTATGCTCTATTGCGGTGGTGCGGTACAGCATTATGCCAATCATTGTGTGCAAATACCTACTCGGTTATTCATACCACTGGGAGTTAATTCGGTTGCTTGAGCGCGTACTAGATCTTACTTAGCACGTGTGCAACACATTGATATGGTATTCTACTCGTGTGTCACATGTCGAACGAAATAGATCTCCTGAATAAAACTGTCACGGCATATTTTGATGTGATAGCTCCTCAATACATCCAACATGTCAATACCTAACCCAAAGTGTTAGTTTCAAACATTACAAAGTGGCTATATTCCACGTAACATGTACTTTGCCGATGTTTAACCCAATTTGCCAGTTTTATAGCCACCTTGGTTGTTATTCGACCGTATCAGACAGCAATTAGGTCAACGGAAAGGGGTAGGTAATGCCAAAGAGCGAAGTGACTTACGGCCAAGCAAACCGGTCGTGAAATGAGAAATGGATGCCTAAAACACGCCCGACAACAAACCTAGGGGCCTATTCTGCTAAACGTATAGAATTCGACTAGACTTGTATTTGTTTCGCGTCTGCGCTTTTACGAGCGTCAAGGTGTATGTGTTAAAACGAGTGCTATACCTATAATCTAGTCAATATAGTGGGAAAAAGTGTATACAAATAACTAGGCATTGTGAAGTTTTTTTTTTATTTCAATGTTAATTCGAAATTAAACTAAATGAGTAATTGTTGAAGAAGGAACGGAACCTCAGTAACCATACGTAGATAGAGCGCTTGTGCTTCAAAGTCCTCGATTGTGGAGTAATATGTTAAAAAGCTTTGCTTGCAATTTTGCCATTTCTAATAGACTAATAAACAAATTCAAAACCGATTCCAATTCAATAGCTACGTTTAGAGGAATACGAGTAGGTCCCTTTCTCATTTACAATATACAGCCACTCAAACCCGGGCCTGATCCCAATAAATATTTTTCTATCGAAAGGAAGTCAGAAAAGATAATGGTTTTTGACAGAGCATGTTGTTATCAGAATTTTTATTTGCTCAGTTCGCTGTATTTCACGGGTCGTTAGGTTTGTTTTTACCAAGAGCGTGCGGTGATTAATTCTGCAGTTGACTTCGAACGTAACGATAATTTGATTAAACTAGGTATGTAAATATGGTTTGTTCCTAATGGCTATGTTATTATTTTTATTTGCAATTGATTTATTAATGTACCTACTTTTTAGGATTCCGCGTCCTAACTAAACATGAAAACTTATGTCTTATAGGTAGCACAAGTACCTACGGGAATAAATCCAAAAACCTTGCAGTGGTAGTTACTTCACTTTTTTTTGGAATGATATTGCTTATTTGTTGTTGGTACACACATCGACGTATAGGGACAACCGAATTCCAACGGCATAATTAAGTACTCAATTTCTCTGTTATCTAGGAACTCTATCCGTATTATGGCCTTGGGTCTTAAAATGCCTGTATTTATGAAATTGTCCCATATAGTGTTAGTTTATGACGAAAAAATACCCGCTCATTACTTACGATACTAAGTTAACCAAGCAAACAATGCTTATGGGCATTGTTGGCGCGGCGTTCACCAATTTCCGCCAGGCTGGCTGGCATCGCCGCCACAGTCACCGCTTGTGTTTTGTTTTAGGAAAACGTTTGAATATTTCTTTTTCAGGGTAAACGACGCAGCGTAAGTACAAAGCGCTAATACTTTTCATAATATTGTGCTAGGACTAAACCCCTATCAACCACTAAGCTCATTCGGATCCTTTCAAAGTGAGTAAGTCGAGTTTTTTGGCATGGTCGTCAGTTGTATACCTTCGCCAAAACGTTCTTACATCAAAAGATCGTCGATCAAACCAAATCAATCTACAGAGCAGACATTCCGACCGGCAACCTTTGTTCACGCCACAAACCCCTTCTTCGTTAATATAGGTCACAGCTTTCCGGAACGCTGCAAACCCCCCTGAATAATGAACCCATCAGTGTGTTGAAGCGTGGTAGTTGGCCTCATTGCCTTATTCTTATTTAACAAGGTGATGATTGCTGTCATCGTTAAACTGGTGTCATTCGAAATGATGGCAAAACGGATTGATACAAGAAAGTCATGAAAATGTTTTGATTTTCCCATAAAAAAGTGAAATAGGAGGTTCTCAACATGTAGATCTGTATATTTTAATTAAATTACCTATTGTGTACCATGTTTTGAGCAAATAAAGTAATGTTGGTTCTGGGTCTGGTTCCACTCAACATTTCTTCTTATCCTCGAGGCAAACAGAAAGGTCGCCACCCCAGCTCCTAAATAGATGAATCAATATCAAGGGGCACAAGTGTTTTTCTTTATTTGTAACGCTATTTATTCTTCGTGTGACGCAGCTAGTGCCAGTGGGCTATAATATTGATTGGCCAGCGTTTTCGACTTGACGCGATGAGGTCGAACCCATCTCACATTTACGTCGGCTTTCAGAAAACATTTGATTGCTGACACGTGATGCGCTCTGCACGAACGCGATTGGATAGTAGGTACCTACTGATAGCACTTGGCAAGTTTCTTCAAATTGAGCGATAGCATTTCTTATTAAAGTTCAGCAAGGGTAGCAATCAAAGACGCGATTAAACTTCAACTATCCCTCAAAATGCACGTAAGTCGAGCGCGCCCGGTGAATTTTAGGCACAACAATAGAAACCAAACTCGACTGTATTAAGAGTGTGGTAGGTATTAGAGTCCAGTTTGTATTGGGATGGCACACAAAAAAATAGATTTCTCTTTTTAAATGAAGTCAGTTTTGATGTATGTCAACAAACAAAAAAATCTATGCCAACAGCATCGTTTATAACCGTGCCATTGCAATCTTCTCAAAGCTGACAACACATACAATAAACTAACGTCCCCATAAAATAATGTGTTTTAGAATGCTGCATGTTCTATTTTCGTATTTGATACTCAAAGAGCTCCCGTTAAAATTTCCTACTGGCCTACCTGAGCTTATTAATAATGTCTAAGTGGGTAGACGGCACTTTAGAGCCAGCTGCCGGTAGTAACATCTCAAGTTTAAAACGTCATCGGCACGACCGTTACTTACCCGACGGAGGAGCAATACTATCTGAATTTTGTATGCTTCGTGGTTCCTAGCCTAGAATGATGAGAATTTATATTTTATACAGCCTAGTGCTACGTGGGCTACGTGGTGCTGTTTCATAGTTTTGTAATATAAAACAGAATAAGTTCAACTTTATTTTTGTTGGAACGTTCTTTTCTGAGCATTTTGTTAGAGTTTAATAGTGTCCAAGAAACAGAACAGACAAGGGTCTAATTTGGTAAGTATTTTTTGAGGTTGTATTATGTATTAAATAATAGTGTAAAATATAATACATGTATAACAATAAAGTACAAAAAGCCGACTTATGTCATAATGGATGGTTTGCCCTTATTTTCACCAATAAATATGACCTAAGCCATAAGTATGACATGTATTAAAATAACTCTATCTGTTGACGTAGCAAATAAATTCAAATAAATAAACATATTGTGACCAATATATTTATACGTATATGCCGAAAGGCACCACATAGTGACACGAAAGCTAATGTGACACCTTGTACATACCTATGTTGGACAAATACAATCTTTGAATCTGGTACGTAATACAAGGTAGGCGGTAATTATCAACTCACTTTGAATTTCTCATCAATAGTAGCTCGACTTGATTCAAACTCCGGTGAATCCAGGAACTCGCAGGGAAGAATTGGGTGTAGAAACTGGTGTCCACTCATGACGTTGACCTACGGAGATTACAGATTATCAATGACCCGTCCTAGAATTCTAGAGTTATAACTATAAGGTTTCATTAAAATAAAACGCAACCAAAAACACGATATTCATTGAACCCCTAAAAAAACATTTTTTAGGAAGAATTTCCATCCGACCACCCTTCACTTGTTTTTCAATCTTCCGTCCCGAGGCTATCTTTTATGAGTACACCTGGAGCCATATGTAAATTCAGTATGAAGGATGGAACCCGCAACAAATGAAAATAAATAGGTTCCTCAGGTGTCCGTTTGTCGTTATATCACTAAACATGTATATACAAAGCTATAGCTGGGTTACCCTAGTGGGTAGTGACGCTGCCTACTAAGCTGAAGGTCCTGGGTTCGAATCCCGTTAATTAAGGAAAAATATTGTATGATGAGCGTGGAACATTTATTTTGTTTCGGAGTGTTGGATGTTTTCTATGTACATTAAGTCGGTATTTATATTTATTCTTAATTTGAGTTTACTCTGTAACTTAATATGAATTACATATTTTTTAATTTTACATCAGAGCACAATACAATTTGGTACCTACATAACAACTTATTAAATAAATCGTCGTCTAGTATGGGCATATATTTGTGTGAGGAGCACGATGTTTTCTATGTATTCAAGTATTGATTTATCTATAAAAGTATGTATATCATCGTCTAGCACCCATAGTACACGCTTTGCTTAGTTTAGTACTAGGTCGATTTGTGCAATATTGCCCCCAAATATGTATTTATTTATAAATTGCAACCACATTTATCTTGAGAAAACAATTAAACTTTATCTGAAACTCTCGAAAAACATAAACAGAAGAGGGCGATTGAGTGGGCAACTTTCTGAGCAAACCTTAAGTGCTACCAGATTTATTTTACGTTAGTTTGACTTCAAAGTTGGAGCACCCAGTAATTCTACATCCATACGAGTGGAGACTTTTTAAATGACTATGGTTAGTACTTATTAACAAGTAAATTTCACCAAGCAACCTATCAGGCTATCACTGCAATTCTCACTACAACATTTTATCAATCTTTCAAACCCACATTTATGCTAAAAGTTGCACTGGAACATAAGCTATGCCTAACCCCTTTGGAAATTAAGGCCTGAAAGATGATACCTAACATTAACTAAATTAAATTAAGTTTAATCTAAAAAAGGCCATCGAGGCATTGTACCGAGGATGCTGGCGGCATTTCCTCGCTGAATTGCAATGCTGATGCGTTGCGCGAGAAAGCCGCCGGCTCTTCTGTCACCAGTTACGTCAACCAGACACGATTTCCGCAAATAACTTTGCCGCACTGAGACCCCACGGACCGAGGGTCTCAACGCCAAATGGTACAAATTTTTATATTTCCTCTCTATTTAATGCGTTTGAGATTTTCGGCATTTTCCGCCGCTGCACCCGCTTTAGAAGTAGTCCGTTGGACAGTGCCAGTGTGTCCACACAGGTAGCGTCCCACACAAGCACTCCGTCCCAAACTCTACGAAAGTAGAGACACTCCATCAGGCCTTTTGCCATCTCTAACAATGCCAGGCGGGTCAAAAAGAGCAGGCACATTGTTGGTGGCAAGAGACCGGCGGATTATGTCATTAAAAGTCGCAATTTTTGATTTCTTGATTTCTAAAACAAACAAGGTAATAACATACATTACCTAGATAGCTATTTATTAGGGGACAATCTTACACAAATCGAACTGGCCCCATAGTAAGCTCAATAAGGCTTGTGTTATGAGTAGGTAGAATATAAATCGAAACTCTTCCACAGCAAAAAGTTGTGAGATATTTTGTAGAGCCAAGTCCCACGCATTCTTATTAATCTTTATTTCCTTGCTAAATATAATTCTGCAACTCATTTTGCTCGAATTGGCGTCATCGTGAAAATGATTACGTATAAATGATGGGATCCCTTTATCTGGCATAATATCGATTGTCCGAAATACACTCCGCATAACAGTTATCGCAGAAACATTTTTAGCCGAATGATACTTTAGCATAATTATATACTTAGCATAACTATCATGTCGCATAACACTCATTTGGCAGAATTTTGAATTACAGAATAGTAATAATGGCCGAATTTACTTCGCTGAATTTTACGTAGCAGAACGTATACCTATTCCGCCGAATTTCTTGAAGCATACAACTAATATCGCCGACTTTATTTTTGCAAAATTTTATGTGCCAGAATATACGTTTCGCCGAAGCCGTACAAATATTGAACCATGCTGCTCTATGTGACAACTAGCGCGGAAAGCGTTCTAAGGCAGGTCGGTGTAGGTACGACGAGCGAAGCGACGACCCTAAAACGCACGAGCTAAGCGAGAAATTGTACAATACCTATTACTACGGAATTTCACGAATCACGTAGACAGTAGGGAACAGGGACTTAGTGGCAAAACCGACTTGGATCGCGGATAGTATAGAAGACGAAAGCGGGAGCTTTGCTCCCGCTTCCGTCTTCGAGGTTGTTTTTTTATAAAAGAGCAGAAAACTTGTTTTAATATCAAAAAACATATTTAAACAAGTTTTCTGCTCTTTTATAAAAAAAGGAATTGTCATTATTTTTGGTTTAACTTTTAAATATTTTCACGAATCACGTAAGCAGTAGGGAACAGGAACTTAGTGGCAAAACCGACTCGAATCGCGGATAGGTTAGAAGAGTTATTAGTCTTCGAGGTTATTTTTTTATAAAAGAGTAGAAAACTATGACTATTATTCTTAACAACATTATGCCATTGTACGGTTCTGCCAAAGAACGTTGTGCCAAATTACACTATGCCAGCTAAATATTATGCGATACAAATTTCGGTGACACGATTATTGGATCATAGGACTATTATTACGATCGTCATTATGCAAATGTGCTATTCTGCCAAAGGAAGTTATGCGAAATGACTATATGCAACGAAATTTATGCGAAAAGTAGTTCTGCGAAATGATGATTCTGCCAAGGGCTGTTATGCAAAATAAAATTATGACAATCAATTTTATGCAACACATTAGTAACCCATAAATGATTACCTTCAGAGCAATAGGATTAAACTATCTTGAAATAGTCAAGTCAATCGGAATCGGAATGCAGTTTCTCATTAGATAAAACTTTATAAACCTCCGTGAATAAAAACGTGTTTTTCCTTTTCGCAAAAACAAAACGATGGTAATATTATGGCAGATAAAGCCATGAAACCATTCATTCTTTTTATTTCACGGTCCTAAAGAGAATACGAATTCTGCAAAGTATATTGCAGTAATTTAATGGCAAATTTGATGGAGCAGGAAAAAGGGACAAATAACTTATTATTCAAGAAAAAACATACAGTTTCCTAAACAGCTCTTCGAAATAGGGAAGAAAGCTACACGCATTTTTTATTATAACACGACAGTCAAATTCAAAACACGTGGGTAACTACAATTAAGATAATGATCAAGACTTTAAACGTAAGTACATTATGAACAAGTTATCTTTGAGCCAGTATGAAACGTCTTGAACCTGCAAGTAGTTTAAGTTCACTTCCATATTCTTCATTGCGGGCTCAGTACGGTAAGCTGTCAGTCAGGTCTGTCGAGATTATTTAAGGCGCACCCAAAGAGAATATAACTACTACGTTCGAGGCTCACATATATTTAAATGAGTGTTTCATAAGGAAGCTCTCGGTAACTAGAAAATACCGCATGGCGATTCTATATACCGATAAGTCCAAAGACAAACATATTTATAGTACAACCGCTTCCCAGTCCTCGCCTGCGCGGCGCGCGGTGGGTAAAATGTACGATTCCCACCGAACGAGCCGGGCCGGGTCGCCTGGCGCCGCGTCGCAACGGGGGCGCGAGCACCCGGCGGCACCCGACCGCGTTTTAATATAGTGCAGTAGGCAAAAGCCGGACGGAGCCCGTCACATGTGACGACGGCCGACCACAGAGGTCCACGTCCCCGAGGAGCTGACCGGCCGCAAGCACATTCAAATATGAAATTCAACGTCTATATTAAAGCTTCAAATTCCTTTGGCAACTTGTAAAGTGCGCAAAGGCGCGCACCGGACCGGCCGTCAAGCGGTCGGACTATATTGCTTATGACTGTTCATAATAAAGAAATGGAAATAGACAGGTCACATCCTAAGAGACCCAAAAGACAAGTGGGCGAAAGCGAAAGAGGTCAGTCTGGTACCCCACAAGAACAGAGAAGGGAAGGAAGACCCCACAAAAGATGAAAAGATGAGCTAAGGGCCATACCATGGCCTACATGGAGAACAGTTGCGAGGGGCAGACAGAAATGGAGACTGATAGGGCGGTGTGCTACTAGTCCGGAAAAGAGCACTCTCCGTGCATATGTCAAAACTTTCAGAGCCATATGTACAGTAAAACGTTATACACGTGCGAGTAGGTAATTTGCAACTCGTGTCGATTTTAAACACTCCCTTCTTCGGTCGTGTTTTAATTTATCACCACTCGTTGCGAATTTCCTATTTTCGGCACTTGTATCGTAAATAACTATTGTCGTTCGCTGCGTAGAAATATGTGACATCACGAAATCGATATGCAAAATGTTATTAAAAAGTATCAAAGTGACATTAAGGGAGCTCGGGCCTTGCGGCACGCCCGTGTCGTTAAAGCGGCTATCGCAGTGTATTCATTGCAAACATTGGCACGTGTCGACTGGAATTGTTTTAAATTTCTCGACACTTTTCGAAATGGAAACTTTTCCATTTGAATAATTTGCGGACGGAGATGCATAGCTATGGTGGCTTTTCTAGACGTAGACGTATTGCTCAGTGTCATTGTTTTTTTCAAACATCTTAATAATAATAACCTGTTCAAAGCCAATGACTTATGCATGATACGAGTATGTGAGTCATGCCTGTATGAACGATTTCCGGTACAAAGCTGTTTTTTTTTCACGTGGAGCGTTGTTTGACCTTAAAGACTCTAAACATTTCATACTACTTATACCATGCCGTAGCGCGTAGCACCATTTTTCCACGCGGTGTGTGGTTTGGCCTTGAAAACTTTTGCCACAAAACATTTCATAGTACTTTACCATGCCGTAGCGCGTAGCACCATTTTTCCACGCGGAGCGTGGTTTGACCTGGAAAACTTTTGCCATTACACATTTCATAGTACTTATACCATGCCGTAGCGCGTAGCAGCATATTTCCACGCGGAGTGCGGTTTGACCTTGAAAACTTTTGCCACTAAATATTTCATAGTACTTTACCATTCCGTAGCGCGTAGCACCATTTTTCCACGCAGACCGTGGTTTGACCTGGAAAACTTTTACCACTAAACATTTCATAGTACTTATACCATGCCGTAGCGCGTAGCAGCATATTTCCACGTGGAGCGTGGTTCTTTGACCTGGACAACTTTTACCGCTAAATAGTACTTAATACAATGCCGTAACCACGTAGCAGTATTTTTCCACGCGGAGCGTTGTTTGACCTGGAAGACTGTTGCCGTTACATATCTTTGATCGTAACCTTTTATAAAATGAACTTTCTAATATGTACACCTACATGCCACCTACTCTACCTATAACTATCCCAACATTTTTGTGTTCGGTTAGATAGTACGAGTAGAATTCCTCTTCACGTATTTTGGAATAGGCCCAAACGGCACAACTACATCCACCATCATCCTCCTAGCGTCATTCCCGGTTATGCCCTATAGGAGCCTGGGGTCCGCTTTGGCATAGGTACTAGTTTTACGAAACGCATTTACAAACTAGACCTTATTAGGATCAGACCGGTTTCCTCACGATTATTTTTTTTCACCGAATAACTGACGGTCAATATTCCGAAAAACTGATTGGTACGAGCTGGGTTTCGAACCCATGACAGCCGCTTGATAGCCGCATGCATGAACCACTATAGGCTACCGTAGCTCTCCAACAACTACATCCACCACGAGAGATTAATTTGGATATGTTGAATAAATAAGCACCAGCAATACCAGCATACTTATTAATATCGGGAATGTTTGTGTTTAGTCCGCATATGACCCTACTAGGACCTAGCTAGGCGCTGGTTACAGTAATTATTAGGATAAACATGTAGGGGGAGGAAGCGAAATCCAAACAATTTTAAAACCCGTGAAAATATTCTCGTTCCAGGGGCCGTAGACAAGGTTACAATCGACAAGCGCTAACGCCAATAGAAAATAATAAAATGTATGGGAATGACAGATGCCGACGAAACACTTTTCGTTAGCATCTGTCATTCCCATACATTTTATTAGTTTTCTATTGTCTTTAGCGCTTGTCGATCGTAACCTTGTCTATGCCTCCAGTACTGTGTTATAAACACTGATTTAAGGCCACAAATCGCCTAGAATTAGATATGACAATATCACACTTCGTCATGAAATCCGAAACCTGCATCGAAAAGTACTCGTAATGCCAGGTTTCTTTGTCGGGGCAGCCTCATATTTAAATCAACACGCCGCGGCAACAAAACTCTCATCTCGAAGAGTAGTGTAAGTAAGAGTACCGAAGTTTTTAAAATGTTACAGAACACATCTTCGGGCATTGAATCAATGAATTCGGACGTAAACCAGTATGGCGTCGGGTTAAAATAGCACCCACCTTCTTTCTTCCCGCGGGTATTGTAAAGAGTCATGGGAATAGGGTAAACATTTACGGTACATACCATGCCGTAGCGCGTAGCACCACTTTTCAACGCGAAGCGTTGTTTGACCTGGAAGTCTTTTGCCACTAATCATTCCATGGTAGGTATAGGTACCATGCCCTAGCGCGTAGCATTTTTTTTCCATAATACTGAAGTGTGTGTGCACTATAGGCTAAGAACCTTCGTCGTCATGATCATCATCTTCTCAGCCAAAACACGTCCGCTACGGGACATAGGCCTCGCCCAAAGAGTGCCAGCAATGACAGGTCTTGCTCCACCCGCATCCAGTGGACTCCCGCAACATTTTCCATCAGTCCACCTTCCGGAAGTTCCGGTACGCGAGAACCTCTCCGACTCAACGGCTATCTATGCAATGTGCCCCGTCATCTGCCACTTAAGTTTAGCGATTCGGAGGGATAGCCCACCCGACCGCCGAACCGATATATTGATATCGGTTACCTTGGTTCTGCTGCGGTTTGCCTCATTTCTGATGCGATCAGAGAAACTCCCACAGCAAAGCTCCCTTTGGATGACATTGAGCCATCTAATGATGAGGCCCATTGTAAATGACGAAGTTTCAGTACCATATATCATCACAAGCGTTCAAAGACTCGTCTTGAGACACTTCGAAGCTATCATTACAAAATTGAAATCTTAATAATTAATTTAGTGTGCCCGTCTGCCTTCTTTTGGGAATACAGGCGTGAGCTTATGTATGGTTTGAAACACAGTTGAAACGTAATTTAGCCCGGCATGCGCAAGTGCCAACATAATGTGTGACGTCATAAGAAACACCCGTTAGCGGGAAGGAAGTTGGAATTGCGGAGGGTTGAGGCATTTACAGAGAAATGTACTGGCGCATACCGAAGTATGTGTAACTTTATCTCATAATGTTACAATGTGTATACATATACATTTATGGACGTTTCACATTTTGAACGTGTGCCTTGCTAGTTGCTATTATAACGCATTATAATTGAAAATCTTTATAGCAGTTTCGTGATATAAATGTATTTACTCAAGTAGGTCATCCCGGAGTAAAATTATACAATATACATAATAGTTATGTCAGTGGAATACACTAAGCTTGAATAAACACTTATTTTCCGGTTAGAAGGCTTGTATTTGTGGCGAAAGTAGGTACCTATAGGTGCTGATGGTAGGTTCTGCGAATCCAATGTTCTCGAAACCTATTTGCACTCGCATGGTCTGTCGTGAGTCCTAGGAATACGTCTTCTATCGCAACTAGATACCTACGGACATTTGGGTTTCAATCAAGAAAGAGTCAGCCAAGAAATTGGTCCATCATTTTTAGCCACTAAGAATCTCTCTTATTATAATAACCTTAACCATTTAACGGTCACAAAAACATCTGGTATTTCATGTAAGTGATCCCTATCACATAGAAATAAAGTTAATCCACGGTGGGAATATGGTTCCCTCAGCCTTATATAGGGTTTGTATAATTAGGGTTCTAAAGACCACTGGCCTGATTGACCTTGACTAACTCTACCAAAAGCATCCATTATAATTGACTTGACTCTTGACCCTAAGCTACGAAAAAAGATTGAGAGAGAAGTACTTCTGGTCTTAGTGAGGTGCTTGCTGCACGCAGTAAATTTGTACAAAAATATTCACATGGTGCAATCCGACCAGTGACATCTTGTTCAAACTGCAGACTTTATTTTGTAAGTTTAAAACCTTGCCAGCGAGTAATAGGCGGAGCCAAGGGTGTCAGTTTTCGTCAGGTTCTGCAGTGCACCTTAGGCCTCTTCTGCAAGTAACAACATCACGCGGGCAAAGTCGGGTGACACCATATGTTTGGAAATAACATATTCTAGGAGTTTAAATACCTACCTACTCTTGGTATCTCTAATAAAATAAAGTAAGAGCCTACCTTGCCAGCGAGTAATAGGCCAAGCCTGTCAGTTTTCGTCAGGTTCTGCATGGCGTAGGCCTCGCCTGCATGGAGCGACATCACGTGGGCAAAGTCGGGTGACACCATGCGTTTGAACTGCAGTCTCGATACCTAAGACAAAACCTATTTTCAACGAAAGGTTCCATATGCACGCTCAACTATACTTAGTAGAAATTCCACTTAATCAAAATGTATATTGGTTTTGAGTCCGTCGTTCGTAGTTCTATGGATCTTTGATTGCCTGGGAAAATAGGGATTGCCTGATGCCAGATAAAAGCGGATACGAATGGATACGAGGCTGGCAATTGCAATCCCTTTTCACGCCTAGGTATAGTGCTTTTATTAAATAAATCTTTGCACAAAAGAAGAAATTGTCATACAAAAGGCGGACTTATTGCCGTAATCATTCAAAACCAGTCAACCTTTGGGGAAAGCAGACAGGGCTAGTGCTTTTCTTAATCATGCAATGAAATTAAAACTCACTCTAAGAATTGTTGAAATGGCTGAACGCCATGATGTAGCGTCACATGTGATACTTTGCAGTCTTATAACAAAACATAACGTCAATATTTCATCGCATGTTTCAGGAAAATATGTTTGTGAAATGCGTCGATAAAGATGACAATCGAGTTTGTGTTAATGCCCTTAACCAATAACTACAGTTTCATCTACTCTCCTGATAATGTACCAAAGGGCCAAAATGCCATACCTTAAAAGGTTCAAAAAGTGTGTGGTACACTTCCTCCAGCTCCGGATCAAACTTGACAGGCCGCATCTCATACACGAGGTAGACGACCTGCGCCAAATTCAGGAACACGAATCCAAAGTTCCAGGAGAACGCATCAGGGGAACAGATAACGTGCCAAGCCCAGATGGAGTAGAGCATGAAGGCTGGAATACGTCCGTTAGTTAACTACGTAGGTATCAGGTGGCTCAAACCACCTCGTAGAAAGCCAGTCAGCCATGAACACGACTTTTTTCCAATTCTAATGTAATGTTAGGTGGGTAGGTAATTACGGGATATTTAATTAGTTGAAGGAATATCTTTTGCACCGATTCCTGGGACAAATTGTATGGCGAATCGGTGACAATTACTTATATTTCGTCAACCTTAACCGGTTGAGGCTCTCTATGTGGTAGGTATAAAGGGTCATTACGCTAGTTACGCGACCACCTGAAGGAGGTTTTTTCTATTGAAGAAAACATCAATTCTACAGACTCTATTGAGAGAACTAGTTTGTCATTGCATTTTTTTGGTGTTTTAGAAAAAAAATGTACTAAAAAACCGAGAAAATATCCTTTCAGTTCACCAACTCAGCTAAGTGGTCGGCACATGAAATTAGGTGGTCGCTAACAGGTGAAATGACCCTATACCTACCTCCCTAGGTATTATAGTTGAACTATTAGAGTTATTATGCAACAGTAATGAAATGATAAAAGGAATCTGTCTAGATACTAAAGATTAATATTTCATGTTATTTCAAGCGAACATTATTACCGAAAATTAGGATAGTGTGCATCCAAAGCTGTCCTTTTTTCGTACTCGGGGCGCAGTATGATGCTACGAATAGCATATTGGAGAGCTAAACAAACAAAGATCTTTTTTAACCGTGATGATGAACAAATAACAAAACATTGTGAAATATTGATTGTTGGTTTCAAATTAATTACGAACCTGAAAAAGCGGGTGTTGTGACATCCTCCACAGCGGGCACCAAGGCCAATACCATGGTCCTTTGAAATCGTAATATTTCTCATTAGATTTTTATTAATTCTTATTAATCGTCTCCATATGTATTTTATATAAACCATACCTGAAGGCATTGTGTAATTTACGGATCCAAAATCATGAAGTGTTCCATTTTCACCAGGCCACGAATAGTTAAATTCACCGACCTCCAAATATTCGGTTCTACCGCTAGCTAGTCCTCTTTTCGACATATTTATTAATGTTATCACTTATATTTTGTAAAACATAGTTATCAGGTTATCACCATAACGTATTCTTCTTTTGCACCACTTGCTTCGCGCCATCCAAAACAAATCAATAACATCCGCCACTGGCACGTTTCAAGCACAGATAAGAATATCCGGATATAAGCTATGCTAGCGCCATCTTTCGAGAGTTACTGTGACTGGCTAGCGTCACCATTGAATGTATTAAAAGTAAGGAATACGTGTACATTTAAATAATTTATTTCACTTTTATATGTATTCTGAAAGTTGAATTTGAATATACAATACTTATTTATATTAATTATAAAAACAAAATAGTGTCGTCTTTTTACAGTGCTTAAACAGCTTTGACGTAATTCGAAAATTTAAAAAAATCTTTGACGTTTCTCCTTGCCTATGTATTCATTCATTCATAAGGTGTGATGTGAGTAGTGGGATTTCGTATCCTGAAATTCCATATCCATTTAATATTTTGAAATGAGGTAGCACCGGTTAACAATACATTATTACAGAACATCTTAGTACTATGCCTTAATTTATTTATGCTGTGCAAATAATCAGTTTTTGCGGGAATGCCGAACACGAACAGTGCCGCTGTCGCTAATGGTAAGTCTGATATTTCACCATGCATATCCATCCTTTACTGTATGACTCACTTCAGGCAAAGGTATTTTATTGCATCTTGAGATCAGCACCCAATGTGACAAAATGTCTGCGTAATTAACGTACGCAGAAATAATTGCGTCGCTGCGTAAGATAATGAAAGAGACTTGCGTTACATTTCCACGTACATAGATGCAAATCCTATTACATACTCCTCATGAACTTGGGAATTCAAATTTTAAGGTCTTAACTCACTTTCTGCATGCTTAGCCTTGCTGGATTTACCTAAATTGCTATTCTGAAGTAGGTTCTTAAATTCCAAGAATTTCATATAACCTTGTCATTGTTTTCTTTAATTAGTTGGGTCATTCCTGTTACTGTAAGTGCTTGTCGAGATAACTGAATGCTCTTTCTATAACATTCCATAGATGGATGTCTTGTGTTTGAGTTAATTGAAGGTTAAGATGAAGAATTTCTGAATGAGGTCTCTGTTCATTTAAATAATTGATGCACAATTTATAAAGAGTGCAGTGAGTGAATTTATGTGAAACACTAGGCTGTATATTTTACTTCCGTAAAGTTACAACTTGTAGAAAGTTTTTGTATACTATGTTTTCTATAATTATTTAATACAAGCCCTAGTTTACATAGGGATATTTGACTGATTTATTTGTCTGTCTCAGTATTCTTTGAAATTTGCTTAGATGAAACATTATTCTAGGTTCTGACACATTTTCTTATGTTAATAATATTGTTTATTATTTACTCGTTTATCTCACCTATTCCATCCTCTTTGAGATGGCACTCTTTGCTGCTTGTATCTTTTTTTACATTAAGTACAAACTATTGAAACTGTATTCACCGATAGGTATTTGAATAACACAGATTTTACTGACAGTGTCTTATTTATCAACACTAGGAATTCCTGAGTACATAATAAATATTATGAAAATGGAACGTAAAATACATTTTCTGTAGGTTATTCACAAAAATTGCATTAAAATTTCACTAAGAATTTCTTTTTATTCAGTAACAACATTAATACATTTAAAAAAGTATGAAAAACTGAAGAAACATGATTTATTTTATTTATTTATTTATGAAACTTATTACATATATATTCGTAACTGAAAAAAACTAGAAAAGCATAACTTGTAGTATAGTAGGAAGCTAGATGCTAAATTAGAAACTAGGTTAAAAATAATTATAAATAAAAAAATTGCCCCAAATCCCCTTCTGATGGCAACATGCCCAGAAGGCAGGGCAGCATTGCCATGGTGTATGGCAATACTGATCTGCTGTGCAAGATATGATCCAGCCTTTCATGTGTCACCTCTACCAGTCATGCGGAACACTCCTAGTAACTCCTAATAACTTAGGAATTTGGTTTCACAAACTTAAAGGGGTTTGGGTAAAAATGTTGCATTTTTTTTTTAGATAAGTGGACATTTGTAAAAGTGGTAGATTATGATAAATAAAATAGCCTTTTATTTCTTACTTTTGACAATTTTGACATTCCTTAGTGTTTAGAGTGAGTCTTAAGTTAATTTATAATTTTATAGTGTTAGTTCTAAGTGTGTTGTGGGCGATGGGCTAGCAACCTATCACTGCAATATCACATTTGTCGATCTATTATACCCACATTTATGCTAAAAGTGGCGCTGAAACATATGTTTCATGTGCTCTGCCTATCCCTTTTGGGAATAAAGGCGTGAATGTATGTATGTATGTTAGTTCTAAAATATTTATTTGACTTTTAATATTTAGCAAGAACCCCCTCTTCGCAGGTGAAGGCCTCCTCCTTTCCCACTCATCTCTATCTTGAGCTATTTGCATCCAGTTTTGACTAGCGTTATTTTTTATTTCGTCTTCCCATCTTGTAACAGGTTTTCCTATGCCCCGTTTTCCTAGTGGCCATGACGTCACATTTTTGGTCCAATGCTGGTCCGGTATTCGTGCTACATGCCCCGCCCACTTCCACTTCAGTTGTTTGGCGTGTCTAAACGCGTCTTTGGCTTTTGATAAGTTCCTTATTTTTTGGATTTTTTGATGCCGACCATACTGCGCTCCATTCCAATGTTGATGTTGATGAACGTTATTAGGCCTGCTAGTAGACACGAGTTCATAATTCTAGTTTGTAGGGTTATGGGCATGTTACTTTTGAAGATTCCTTTCAAGTTCCAATACTTTTTCCACATGCTTTGTATTCTCCTTTCAATGTCCAGTTCGTTATTTTTCTTGTTGAAACTTATTTGCTTGCCGAGGTATATATATTGTTTAATATAGTTTAACGGCTTGTTGTCTGCTGTTATTCATTGCTGTTTGTCATTAGTATAGTTTAAGCCAAGTTCATTTCAAGTCCTACTTTTATACTTGTACTATGTAGAGATTCCATCATAATTTGAAGTTGGGAGCCCGTTTCCGCTAGTATGACGAGTTCGTCTGCAAAACGGAGGTGGCTTAGATATTTGCCTTTTATATTTATACCGTAGTGTTTCCAGTTCCAGGCTAGCTGCCCCATAATTGACTCTAGGATGGCTATAAATATTTTTGGGGATAGAGGATCTCCCTGAGATTATGTTAGATCTACTCAAAACCAACAATTTTGTTATCAAATGTAATACTCTAAAATGCATCGGAGCCGAGATATTTGCAATATATATTTTCACAGGTCATATTAAAAAGTTATACACAAAACTTCAAACTTAAATATCTAGGATCCGATATTGTTTAACGCGTTTAATTTTATATATCTATGCGTATTAAGACGTTCTCTAAACGATTGTTAAAAAAACTTCCTTGGCCGCTGCATAAAATATTTTTTCTCATAAAAGGTTACCCAATGCCCTTTTTGTTGCTGATAATTTACAAGTGTAGGAAACCACAGGTTAATCTTATTATCCTTGCAACTCTTGCACCCACCATTTTCCAGGGGGCCTAAGACCCAATACGCACTGTCGACTAGTCGCCGGCGAGTCGGTGCGACAGCACGCCGCGATCGCCCACGACAGCAATCGGCGACAGTCGGCGACCGTTGCCAGCTGCGGCTGGCGACCACCCGCGACGGTCGCCGATTGCTGTCGCGGGCGGTCGCGGCGTGCTGTCGCTCGTCTGTAAGAGCCCTTAAATGATTGGCATTTTATCACTTATCGTTGTGGATAAGACATCCGTCACTCTCGCATTCGCGGACTTGTCAGAACGTGACGGATGTTTTATAGACAGTGATAAGCAGGGTTCGTAGTTTTCGTGCTGATGACGTAAAAATTACGTCGAATTGCACACAGGATGTTGTAATCAATAAAATTAGTTTAATGAAGCTTGTTACCGAACCTCCGAATACGGAAAATTGTAACAAAATCCTTGTAAAGATGACATTGTATATCCACTATTTATACAGTACTAAAAATAAATACTACTTACATAATAATTGTGAAAATACATTAATTAAAAAAGTACTTAATTAACGAGGTTGATAAGTCACAACAGTTTACGAAAAGACTGTTTGAAATCATCCTATGTGTGATTTGACGTCATCGGCATGAAACGTACGGGCCCTGATGATAAGTGATAAGATTTAAATTATGCTATGTCTGCTGCTTGCGATGACTAGGGAGTCGCCATTCGTCAAGAGCACTTCAACTTGCTTCTTCACCGGATACTTACGCTACTGTTGGGATAGAAATAAATCCACACTGTGTAATTGTTGTTTTATGAAACATTCATACTAATTTTGTTGCTGTTATTTTATAGTTGGGGTTTTTTGCAAACAAAATATACTTAAATGTTGAGCTATAATAATTATGTTTATTCATTTCATTATCATCTTGTCTATGGTGCTTATTAGTATTATAGTAGTATAGTTGCATGAAGGCTTTTATGCTAAATAATGTATGATTGTGTGACCCTTTCGAAAAGTACTACTTTTTGTACATTAATCAGTATCAGAAAATATTACTCATTCAATATAATGATTTTAACGGATTTGATCGCGTATTTTGTAAAGGTTGTCTGGAAGAGATCACTTTAAAGAGATAATAATAATATAAGACCGCCCATTATTTATATTATGGAAATATTTTGTAAGATGTCTCTCTTGTTGTGATGCAATAAAGAGTATTTATTATTATTATTAATTGCGTATTAGATAAAATCGGTTCAAATCGTTTTATTTAATGAGCAATATTCGCGGACGCTGACAACAATTAAATTACAGTAGTGTAACGGTTACTTTAATAAACACGGTTTTTTTTCTTTATTCCTTCGGCTGCGTACGAAACCGCAAGTTCGAAACCAGTTACGATCGAAGAATTCTTATTCTTTGTACGAAACCAATTACGACATTTTGTTTCGTATTGCTATATGTAGTTTCGACGGACCCCTGCTCTGCGGGGCACCAATCAATGTTGTTCACCCTTCGGGCATCTGAAGCTACCTAACCTACCTAGTGTTTTGCGATCATAACAGGTTTCCAACAAGGAAGAAGAATTCTTCGATCGTAACTAGTTTCGTACAAATGATAAAAATTCTTCGAGTGTAACTAGTTACGAACCGGCGGTTTCGTACACCGCCGAAGGTCCTGAGCGCGGTGCGTTGCCGTGGTTTTGTATGCTGCAGAGTCCTAGATAGTGTTGGTGTTACCTATACAACGTGTGAATAAAATAATGGAAATCCTGAAATAATTTTCTTCAGAATCGAGAGTAGAATGTTTTTTTTACCTTTGTGTGGAGCGTTGGCCGACTGGGGCGAGCTGCTCCATACATATGTAAAAAAAACCCTATTTCTTCCACATTCTACTGTCGATTCTGAACAAACTAACAAACTGTTTTAACACGTTGTATGTTACTGTTTTTGTGGGTCTATTATAGTTTTCTAATTTTCCTTTTTTTTCAGTTGAGTTTTACTTTATGCAACAAACTGACTTATTTGACTACCAGAATTTTAACTAGGTACTTGTGTAAAAGGCATTGAAATACATCTTGCAAAAAGTCATTATCTTGATATGATCCACCTTGCATTCCCCGGGAAAAACCTACAAGATAGAGCAAGATGGGGAGATGAATATTTTTGGTTTTCTCGCTATAAGCTACGGCGGACGGTAAGAGCGAGACAAAGCCAAGTAGAGCGAGATGATTCTGATGAAGTTGTGAAGAGACGCCTGGCCGAAAATAGGCGGGCTGTCGATCGTTTGTTGCGTTTATTCAGCTCGTTTCCCTAAGCTTAAGACGCTGTCAGCACCAAAATGCCTTTGAGGATTCGGGATACGGCGCAGACTGTCTATTTGTATCGGAGTAAACGAGATCGAGTGTTACTGGGCGGCCAAGTCTTAGAAGATAATAATAAATAAATATTGAAATAAAAAAGTGGATTATTTGTGAAATATGATTCGATAGCGGTTTAGGTATTAATTCATGTTTATAATTGCAGATCCATACGTCAAAATAAATAAATACATAGAACCGTTTAATGATGATTTTAAGACCAATTTTTGCAATTATTTTCTATCGAGCCGATTTCGTCCAATTATGTATCGAATCTGTCCACGGTCTTTGAAATATCATGAATATAAGCATATATTTTTTTAAATGTACTAGAACAAATACTTTTTCTTAAAAAACCCTCGAACTGCGTAAATAACATCAATTTCAACAAAACTAGGTCTTGTCAGCCTTACTGTTAAGCTTACTGTCCTGGCTGCCACGTCAAATTCTTTCATTCTTCGTGTTGTCAGGACAGAACGACACCTTTAAAGTCTATACAGATACAGATGGTTGATTTCATGTTTCAATGACTTTGGTTTCATCTACGTCTCTCGCTCTATCTTAGATCCACGTACCGCTCATGCCGTCCGCCGCACTGGAGCGTGAGTATGCAGCTATAAGGTCACATCTTACAGATATAGGAAATAAGGAGATCGGACATGCCGCGCGATTTGTATTGAATAAGCCTGTCGCAACTTCTTGAATTCGTGGTTTTATTTGAAATAAATAGTATTTATAGCATTTACCTCTGAAAAGGGATCCATTGGTGTGGAAATTAATCAAATCACTGCGATGTTTGCAAGAAATTGTTGCACAACTCGGCATTTTGGCAAAAAACGGAACTTTCTCGGTGGACAGCGGACGGTAAATGTATGGCGGAGTATGCCCAATGAGCTGACATGTGCGAGGCAGCCGCCGGCGGCTTGTCCGCTCTATAGTATTTTATGCTCTGAGTCACATCTGTTTAGAGCCAGCCGGCGCCCGACCCGCACCGCCTCGCATCGAGCGGTTGGTATTCTTTATATGGATTTGTACGGGCACGCGCTCACTACATCAACTCCGTAGTTAGTACATTTACGAGGCGAGGCGGTGCGGGTCGGGCGCCGGGTGGCTCGAATGAGCTGTGACCTGTAGGCGACGTGAAACGAGCGAAATCGGCGGACGGCCAAGCAAGGAAAAGAAAATCTAGTACGGAGTGACCTTGGGTTTGACCTTATCCGAAAATTCGTCCGTGTAGCGGCATTGTAATAGGTGCCAAATGATTGCAAACACTGTCCACCGCATGCAGCCATCCCCGGTGACGATCACAACCAGACGCCTCCATGTTCCAGATGATTACGAAGTCATCGGTGAAGCCCAATGGCAAATACTGGAAAACGTGGTCGACGAAGAAATATTTAAAATATACGGCTACAAGTACTGTAAACTACGCGCTATTATATTCCACGCTATATGTATAGCACTATGTGGATTACCGTATTTTGCGTTGGGCTATTATCCTTCGCTCAACAGACTCAAGTACTTAAGATGCAGTTTGAAAATGGCTGAAGAGATTTGTGGTAAGATTACACCTTTATGCATTTTTTCTTACACTCCGTGCTCTTTTCTTGTGCATCATCATATAAGCCTATACGTCCACTGCTGGACAGGCCTCCCCCAAAGAGTACCACAATGACCGGTCCTGCGCCACCCGCATCCAGCGGACTCCCGCGACCTTTACCAGGTCATGTAGGGGTTAATCTCCGGAACAATACATCCTATTGAAACTTACACAGGTAGATAGAATATACCTTCTGAATGGACATAAGATGTATATTATCCCGTGGCTTTGCTTGCGATCTTTGTAAGCCACGGCCAGCTCATCATTTGAACATGTTAATTACAAGATTTTGACAGATGGTTTTATTTAATCGATTTTATTCTTGAAGTATCCAACCGGAAGTCTAAATGCTACAACAATCATCTATCTCCAGGTTAGGAACCGATGGTCTAGAGTCTAAACATAACCTGGATCTCGACGATTAGCAGTGATCGGAATTAAGTGATATTAATGGTTACATTTTTACTACAAACTTTACAAAATTTCTATAAGGAAAAGAATGGATGTTCAACATTACGGCTAATATTCGCAGTGCCCGGATAAACATCGAATACCCGGAATCCAAAAAATAATAATATTTCTATCCGGTTGTGTCCACTCTATATTATGTCCTCTCGCGAAGAATAGGTATTTTAGCTCACCTAATTCCGATCACTGACGATTAGAGTCTAAACCTAACCAGGTAACCGAGGTTCCTAACCAGGCAGTGATAGGGTATTTGACAGCAGTGAAAATAAGTAGTTTTGCCATTAGCAACAGATAAAAGTGTCAATCTCTCATGTATGTTTACTAATAAGAAAAAAAACATATAAACTTACAATGAGGACGTTGCTTCATTGTGGCGTCACAGACAAGTAGTACAATAACTACAACTTAGATAAGTTTTCATTTCAAAGTCCAATATCTCAAAAACGGCTCGAGAAATTTTGATGAAACATAGCAAAGAACACAGGATAAAATTATATATGACCCAAAAAAAAACCGCATTCAAATCGGTCCATTCATTTGGGAGCTACGATACCACAGACAGATACACAGACAGACACGTTAAACCCCTCTTTTTTTCGTCGGGGGTTAAAAACGTCACCTACAATTAAGAAGCTGATTTGACTTGTGCCAAATACCAATTTAAGCTCGTGCGAGTTATAACACCTATTCTTTGCGGGTAACAGAGTAGGTAACTAAACTGGATTAATAGTTATCTCTATATTAGCGTTCATTTTAACCCGAGCTAACATCTGTTTTCCTAATAGGCCACGGGGGTATTGATATTGAAAAGGTACCATTGGACTCTACCCACCATTATAATATTTGCAGTGACGGACGCCGAAGACTCATTCAACATGGAGAAAGTAATAGAGATTGATCTCAACATCGCGAACCATAACAACAAACTTCGTTACTTCATCTACCAGCACACGCGGTTCGTGTGGCTTAACGACCAGGGAGTGTTCGTGAATGTGCAGACGCTCAACGAGAAACTCACCATAAATTTTCTGATGGACAATATGTCGGGGATCAATAAGCGGCAGCAAAATGAGTTGTAAGTGTTAGTAGTTAATACATTGAATAATAAAAAAAAAATGAAAATGTGGCCAATCTTACTTGTACTATGGGTACACGATATACTTACTTTTATAGTTAAATAAATACTTAAGTACATTGAACACATCCACGACTCAGGAACAAATATTCGTGCTCATAACACAAATAAATGCCGTTACCGGGATCCGCTTCGTAGGCAGGGTCACTACCAACTAGGCTACTCAATGTTATAAATATGCTGTCCTTTATAAAGGACTTTACTGAAAAAATCTTAAAGGCCAATGCAAATTACTCGGTGTTTAGCCTAGACGCCGATACGATAAGATACATACAGTGGTACCGCAATTATAAGTTACTTACAACGATGTACCTGCGCAGAGAGCATTTTTTGAAAACATTTTAACCATTTTAACCAATAAAGGCAACGCGTTTGCGCGGGTAAAATCCTCAACGCCCATTGGTCAAAATTTTGCGCGCCACGCCGGCAGCTCCGGCGCCCGCCATTTTGTCTGGCGCCATGAGCACGAATTCACCTGTCATTGCATATTGTACCTTACGAATACTTCAACAAGGTCTTTATTGAAATGGTCATACGTTCGATTTCATTCGGTATTTGTCAGCACTCGTCGGTGTGGATGAAGATTGCCGATGTAACTTATATTAAAGTGGTACTACTGTACTTAGTAGTTCGAGAAGGGGTAGACATAGCACATTCAATTAAGTTTTTACTGTCTCTTCTCACTATTGCGGGTTAGTGCAGTGGCAGGTTACTAGCTTAACACCCACAACACTTCTTAACCCTATCCCATCGAGTCGACTTTTACGACGTCCACGAGAAAAAGCGCGTGGTTCTATTCTAATCCGAAATCTCGTGGGGACACTTACAATAAGTTATTTACATATATTTGCAGCGTAAATAAATGTAATCATTCATCAATCATTCTTGTGCATCTTCACTATATCTTTTATTCATGATAACATCAATCAAGATAACACAAAATAAAATTTGATACAGAAATCAAGATTTTACGAGTACCTTGATCATGTCTTGGTTCTTGATCTCTGTATTGAAAGAATGAATGAGTTCCATGTTAAATTAGTGTGCATTAATGATCAAATAATGAAATGAATACGTTTCGAGCCCATCGCCCACAGCACAGTTCAACCCGGTTTCCATAATCACACGTGTTATGTATTTTTTTTTAGAATCAAACTTTACGGCACAAACTCCGTAGAGGTCGAAGTAAAAAGCTACTGGACACTGTTCGTGAACGAAGTGTTCAACCCATTCTATTTGTTTCAAATATTCTCGATCATTCTGTGGTCGCTCGACGAGTATTACCAGTACGCGGCGTGCGTTCTGATACTCTCCACGGGCTCGTGCATGCTGGCTTTATATCAAACTAAACAGGTAAATATGAATCTTTTAGGTGAGTAACTTTACCAGAGACGTCTCTTCTATTAGCTACCTCATCTCATGTTAGCTCACGGGCTATACCAAAGCATAGCTTCTAGTATAGCTATACTCAACTTGCTACTGGGGGTCGCATGCGAGTGGCCCGCCATCCACCATGCGATCCTAGTATAAAAACCCCATAAATTTACTCCTGCTCCCTTAGTCGACTCTTACGACACCCACAGGAAGAAAGGGGTGTGGTGCTATTCTAACCCGACACTGAAGTTCCAAACGAACGATCGTCATTTGTTCCCAGATGAGCATAAACCTCCACAAGATGGCCGGCTCCACCAGCTCGTTCACCGTGTCCGTGGTCCGGCCGGCGCGCGCGGGCCGCGAGGAGTGCGTGGTGAGCGCGGCGCGGCTCGTGCCCGGCGACGTGCTGGTGCTGCCGCCCGACGGCTGCGTCATGCCCTGCGACGCCGTGCTGCTCACGGGGACCTGCATCGTGAACGAGAGCATGCTCACAGGTACTTACCTCTAGATGAGCATACACCTCCACAAGATGGCCGGCTCCACCAGCTCGTTCACCGTGTCCGTGGTCCGGCCGGCGCGCGCGGGCCGCGAGGAGTGCGTGGTGAGCGCGGCGCGGCTCGTGCCCGGCGACGTGCTGGTGCTGCCGCCCGACGGCTGCGTCATGCCCTGCGACGCCGTGCTGCTCACGGGGACCTGCATCGTGAACGAGAGCATGCTCACAGGTACTTACCTCTAGATGAGCATACACCTCCACAAGATGGCCGGCTCCACCAGCTCGTTCACCGTGTCCGTGGTCCGGCCGGCGCGCGCGGGCCGCGAGGAGTGCGTGGTGAGCGCGGCGCGGCTCGTGCCCGGCGACGTGCTGGTGCTGCCGCCCGACGGCTGCGTCATGCCCTGCGACGCCGTGCTGCTCACGGGGACCTGCATCGTGAACGAGAGCATGCTCACAGGTACTTACCTCTAGATGAGCATACACCTCCACAAGATGGCCGGCTCCACCAGCTCGTTCACCGTGTCCGTGGTCCGGCCGGCGCGCGCGGGCCGCGAGGAGTGCGTGGTGAGCGCGGCGCGGCTCGTGCCCGGCGACGTGCTGGTGCTGCCGCCCGACGGCTGCGTCATACCCTGCGACGCCGTGCTGCTCACGGGGACCTGCATCGTGAACGAGAGCATGCTCACAGGTACTTACCTCTAGATGAGCATACACCTCCACAAGATGGCCGGCTCCACCAGCTCGTTCACCGTGTCCTTGGTCCGGCCGGCGCGCGCGGGCCGCGAAGAGTGCGTGGTGAGCGCGGCGCGGCTCGTGCCCGGCGACGTGCTGGTGCTGCCGCCCGACGGCTGCGTCATGCCCTGCGACGCCGTGCTGCTCACGGGGACCTGCATCGTGAACGAGAGCATGCTCACAGGTACTTACCCCTAGATGAGCATACACCTCCACAAGATGGCCGGCTCCACCAGCTCGTTCACCGTGTCCGTGGTCCGGCCGGCGCGCGCGGGCCGCGAGGAGTGCGTGGTGAGCGCGGCGCGGCTCGTGCCCGGCGACGTGCTGGTGCTGCCGCCCGACGGCTGCGTCATGCCCTGCGACGCCGTGCTGCTCACGGGGACCTGCATCGTGAACGAGAGCATGCTCACAGGTACTTACCTCTAGATGAGCATACACCTCCACAAGATGGCCGGCTCCACCAGCTCGTTCACCGTGTCCGTGGTCCGGCCGGCGCGCGCGGGCCGCGAGGAGTGCGTGGTGAGCGCGGCGCGGCTCGTGCCCGGCGACGTGCTGGTGCTGCCGCCCGACGGCTGCGTCATGCCCTGCGACGCCGTGCTGCTCACGGGGACCTGCATCGTGAACGAGAGCATGCTCACAGGTACTTACCCCTAGATGAGCATACACCTCCACAAGATGGCCGGCTCCACCAGCTCGTTCACCGTGTCCGTGGTCCGGCCGGCGCGCGCGGGCCGCGAGGAGTGCGTGGTGAGCGCGGCGCGGCTCGTGCCCGGCGACGTGCTGGTGCTGCCGCCCGACGGCTGCGTCATGCCCTGCGACGCCGTGCTGCTCACGGGGACCTGCATCGTGAACGAGAGCATGCTCACAGGTACTTACCTCTAGATGAGCATACACCTCCACAAGATGGCCGGCTCCACCAGCTCGTTCACCGTGTCCGTGGTCCGGCCGGCGCGCGCGGGCCGCGAGGAGTGCGTGGTGAGCGCGGCGCGGCTCGTGCCCGGCGACGTGCTGGTGCTGCCGCCCGACGGCTGCGTCATGCCCTGCGACGCCGTGCTGCTCACGGGGACCTGCATCGTGAACGAGAGCATGCTCACAGGTACTTACCCCTAGATGAGCATACACCTCCACAAGATGGCCGGCTCCACCAGCTCGTTCACCGTGTCCGTGGTCCGGCCGGCGCGCGCGGGCCGCGAGGAGTGCGTTTGTGCGTTTCATGTAAAAGATGCTTATTTTGACGTATTCTATACGTAACAATCATTTTATAATGACACCACTTTGGTAAAAAAAAAACTAAGTGCTGAAACTTCCCTCCATGCCCAGCCATCCATCAGATGCCATTTTTTTTTATTTTTTATTTATTCATTACTAAAAATTCTACAAAAACACTAACTACTTAAAGTCCTGCAAAACTGTTTTAACAGTTTGACTGCAGGAAGACTTATTATAATAACTTATCTAATTTTCAAAACTAGTTAATAGTCGACTTAAACATAATTCTACAGTAGTAATATGTACATGCTTTGGTAATATATCGTATATCTAATGGTATGTTTATGTAGGTATGAATAAATATTTAGGGTAAGGATTCTAGAAAATGTTTTTTTAATTTTCTTTTAAATACGCGTGCATTTTGCTCAAGTCTGATGTCTTCAGGCAAGTTGTTATAGATATATGGCAAACGTTTTTTTAATGTTCTATCTCCATAGTAGTTATAAACTCTTGGCACATCAAATTTCCCAGTGGACACCGACCTAGTGCTATGAAGATGAGTAGTCCTTTGCAGGGTTTGCTCCCGATTGCTATGGTTGTTAGTGGCCAAAAGGTATTTATGTTTTAAGGATACAGGAAGGATTTTACAAATTTTATAAAGTTTTCTATAGTCGTGTTTACAAGAATTTTTTACTTTTTTGGGTACTAGTAGTTTTAAAAATCTTAACTGAAGGGATTCTAGTTTGTCTAAGTAAGTTTTAAATGTCAGGCCATAGCAGTCGAGGGCATAGCCCAGCAAAGAATCTACCAGCGCGAAGTACAAACATTTTAATGTACCGAGAGGAACCTTATAACTTAGATGGTAAAATTTACTTAGTAACAGTCTTAGTTTTTCGCATACATAATCAATGTGCTGAGACCAAGAAAAGCTAGTATCAATCCTTACGCCTAAGTAAGTTACACATTCTACTTTATGTATGGGTTCACATCTACAGTTGACTAGCTTATTATGCAAACACTGGTAACTATGGGCAACTAGACTGATAGTATAGTCGGGTAATTTTAAATATGGTGAATGAATTACGAGTAGGTTAGTTTTTTCTGCATTTAGCATTGTAAATAGGGGTGTAGACTCAAAATGTATGATTAGTTCAAAAGAAAAAAGCGGCCAAGTGCGTGTCGGACCACGCACAACAAGGGTTCCGTGTCTATTAAAAAGGTCGTATCGTTATTAAAATCTTATGGCACTTACGTCATTTTCTTTAAGGAAGGCAGTTTTTTATAAATATCTCGAAAACCTTTGAACCGATCTTGTTCAAAACAAATTTCGCTGAAAGAATTTTATAAGCCCTATGAGCACGTTTTTTTTTCATATTTTTAAAATACACGGTTCAAAAATTAGAGGGGGGGGGACACAATTTTAGTGACCTTCGGGGCGATTATCTCCGACTCTATTCACTTAATCCAAATAATTGCTTAGAAACCTTATATTTGTTTTGAAAGGCCTGTCGATTGATGTACCACAAGTGGGCTTGCAATGAAAAAATAATTTTTGACTTTCAGTTTTATGTATGGGGTGCACCCCTAAAAAAAAACTTTTTTAGTAATTTCATTACAAAACTATGTAGCGGTTAACAAAATACACCCTATCTTCAATTTTTTATTCAAATACACCTTATGGTTTTAGAGTAAAATGCCTGTGACATACTGACGGACAGACAGACAGACAGACATGACGAATCTATAAGGGTTCCGATTTTTGCCATTTGGCTATGGAACCCTAAAAAGGTAAAATCTTAATCAAATATCTCAAAAAATTACGAGGCTACAACCGTTTTAATGTTGCTTGTGGGTAGAGAGAGAAAACGCTCGCAGATTGTGACGTCACGATCCTCGAGCGTCACAGTAAATAACAATCGTTTCATATGAAGGTGCGTTTCGTTTTGTGGAGAAAGGGCAGAACATACTCCTCTTAAAACTTTGAACACTTACAACTTGGTGATTATTTAACTTCTTGTGTTGCGTTTTTCTCCATTTGGCTACATTTTTAATCCTTTTTCCATACATGAGAGGAGGCCTGTGCCCAGCAGTGGGACGTATATAGGCTGATGATGTGTGTGTGATGTGACTTATAACATTGTTGATTATTTTATTTAGTTTCTACACCCATATTGGAACGTAGTTGCATTTGTTTTGTTTCAATCGATTTTGAAACAAACTAAAATATACTCTATTTGTATTCACCAGGGTGCATAGTCATCTCAGCAATGTTGTTACAGGTGAAAGTGTACCAGTGATGAAAGGCCCACCCTGCATATCCACTGAGGTTTACTCCACAGAAGGTCACAAAAGGCATACGCTTTTCGCGGGAACTCACGTCATCCAAACACGATTCTATGGCAACAATCAGGTGCGTTCTAATTTGGACTTTGATTGTATTTATATAAAGTTGAGAGTGGAAGTGAAGTTTACCAGGTCTTCGGTCCACCTTGTGGGGTCTACACTACGGGTACGCTAGGTCTTCCAGTACATGGTCGCCACCTGAAAACGTTTGCGCCCCTACGGCAAGTTCTACGTGCAATGTGTCCCGCCAATAGGGATGGCTAAAAAATTTTTATGATGTCATTCGAACCAGTTTTTGTAGAGGAACAAATGTTTGTATGGGAGCAACTTCTATTAAATAACATAAATACCCAAAAAATTAAGACAAAGACTGACCTCGCTGGCGGCAGCGCAAAACGCTTCATACTGATAGACAGACAGGTATGACGTCACAACCGACATTTGTTAGTACAAAGTACATGTATTGTTGTATGGATAATCAAGTAAACTGTTGTATCGGTCGCGAAATACTGTGTTTAAGTACATAGTTGTCATACAATTTTGTTTCTATCGCGTAAGGATTCTATAGGTAACTTTAAATTTACTCTTGGACAAAAAAAAAACGATTTTAATTATATTTTACAATTCAATACTTTATTATGATAATTTGAGGATTATCCATTTAGCATCACTACGTTATCAACTTGAACACGAGGCATCATGCCTATTGCCACTGTTTATGATCCTATACATATGTTTTGTTATATCCCCAGGTTTTAGCCAAAGTGGTACGCACTGGCTTCTATACGGCCAAGGGCGAGTTGATCAAGAGCATCCTTTTCCCCAAGAAGTTCGATTTCCAGTTCTATAAGGACGCCGTCAAATTCGTCATCTTCATGTTTTGCATAGCCGCCATAGGCATGGGTTACTCCATCTGGCTGTATTTACAAAGAGGTGTAAGTATGTATATCTTACTAGCTTCCGCCCGCGACTTCGTCTGCGCGGACCCGTGATAAAGACTTTTCTATAATACTGATAATTCCACGGTTCAACTCACGTATTCAATGTCGGGCGACATGTTTCGAACTCTTCGGGAGTTCTTGGAGGCGGTGTCGCTTGAATCACCGCCCCGAAAACACTCATCCTGAAGAAGAACTCCCGAGGAGTTCGAAACATGTCGCCCGTAGTGACATTGAATGCGTGAGTTGAACCGTGTAATTATTAGTACCATTTCAACGTGTCTCACGAAAGTTTAAATTCGTCTATCCTATATTTTAATCCAGGCTATAATAAACTAACTTCGTGCAAATTTTCATTCAAATCGGTTAATTCAGTAAGAAACATGTAAACATCCAAACATTCGCATTTATCATCATCATCATATCAGCCGAAAGACGTCTGCTGTTGGGCATAGGCTTCCCCCAAAGAGTGTCACAATGACCATTTATATATATTCGGTATTAGTAGGTCGTTTATATCGTAGCTCCATAAAAATGTTCACCCCCCTTAAGCTAAGCTTTCCTAGGATAGCGGTGCCTTCATATGGCGGCGAGATAGACTATCCGTCTCTTTCTTATTAGACCACTTGGAAAGAGAGCCTAGTAGCTTTAGAGAGTGAATTCCGGGATAAAAACAATCCTATGTACTTCCCCGGGACCAAACTTAACTCTTTAATAACTACAATTTAGAAAAGTTGAGAAACGTCAGACATTCATTTAACATGGCTAAGAACACTCGGTATAAAATTACTTATCTATGACACGAAAAAAACTAAACGGAAATCGGTTCATCCGTTTGGGAGCTACGATACCACAGAACAGATACACAGACATACACGTTAAACTTATAACAGTTTTACCGCAGAACCGTTTTACCCCCCGACGTCTTTGCGTCGGGGGGTAAAACGGTTCTGCGGTTTAAGCTTTAAGAGGTAACTGAGAGACACTTTAGCATGTATAATATTATTATGGATTGACCGACCATACTGTAGCGTTTTCAGTTTTTTTTTATCCTACCAACAGAGCCACGCCGAAACCATAGTGCTCCGTACCCTCGACATCATAACCATAGTGGTGCCCCCGGCGTTGCCCGCCGCCATGACGGCTGGCATCGTGTACAGCCAACAACGGCTGCGTCGGAACAGGATCTTCTGCGTTTCCCCACCGAGGATCATCATATGCGGGAAGCTGCAAGTCATGTGCTTTGATAAGGTAACATCATCAGACTATTCATCCACTGATGGATATAGGCCGCTTATCAAGAGCAACTTACGATTAAAGACCGATCGACGTTAAATATGACGCCGGCAGCTGTCATTCCATAACACTTGTCAAACTTGCCATATATTCAGATTTTAAGAGGAAACGAAAAGGTCGAGATAATTGAGAAATAGGTATTTGTAAAATGTATTGCTGTCGCGCCAAACTCAAGCCGGGGAGGCCCAGAGCGCGATAGAGACAACTGCATCTTGGACCGGAAATACCTATTAAAAGAACATAAAATCAACGTTTCGTTATCCCCTGATTTCTTGTCCAAAACCTGACATATTTAACTATTTTTTTAAATTAAAAATCAAAGAAATGCTTTGGCCGTGTTCCTGTGTATTCCTTTTTTTAAATAATTTAGTCAATATTGCTTTCTGGATGTTTGAACACAGCGGAAAATCTGGCGTTTTTTTTAGGTTTTTGATGGTTAATATCTCTTTAAAGAATAAATTTGTGAAAAAAAGGAAAACAGGAACGTTTCAATAGTGGCTATATTTTTTATTATAATAAAAAAAAATATTGCTCTACTGCCATTATCCAGGGAGAAAACAGGGGACTACGTTTGTATGGAAAAACGGCCGTTTTGTTTCCTCTTAACGAACACCGCTTACGATTACAGACGGTTTGGTGCAACCCATACTTAGAGTGCTTAAGGTCCACTATACATATATGGTTACTTAAACAATATTCATATACATTTATTTCGTATTCATGAATCACATTATAAATATCATAACAAAATTAATAAAGGGTTTACAGCGGGCTTTTCATTCGTTACGAATTGCAAGCGTTGATATGCTACGGTATTTGCTCGCCATCTGGCAGATCGTATCCTGTTTCCTAACGGCGACAGAGCGACAATTTTTTTCAGTACGACACTGCCCTAGTACTTCGCATCGCTAAAGATGCGACGTTTGAATCCCTCGCTGCGCTTGGGAGTCCCTCAATCATGTATTAGGCTCTAATACCTGATTGGCAACGTGTTATTTCAGACTGGAACTCTTACCGAAGACGGGCTGGACCTATACACCGTGGTCCCGTGCCAGGCGGGCGCCGGGTTCGGGCGCACGGTGGCGGACGTGGCCGCGCTGCCGCCGCGCAGCCCGCTCATCCAGGCGCTCGCCTCCTGCCACTCGCTCACCAGCATCCAGGTATGCACCGCGACCCTGCCAGTCGGCCGGGTGTCACTACTAATAGGGGTGTAGACACTATACACCGTGGTCCCGTGCCAGGCGGGCGCCGGGTTCGGGCGCACGGTGGCGGACGTGGCCGCGCTGCCGCCGCGCAGCCCGCTCATCCAGGCGCTCGCCTCCTGCCACTCGCTCACCAGCATCCAGGTATGCACCGCGACCCTGCCAGTCGGCCGGGTGTCACTACTAATAGGGGTGTAGACACTATACACCGTGGTCCCGTGCCAGGCGGGCGCCGGGTTCGGGCGCACGGTGGCGGACGTGGCCGCGCTGCCGCCGCGCAGCCCGCTCATCCAGGCGCTCGCCTCCTGCCACTCGCTCACCAGCATCCAGGTATGCACCGCGACCCTGCCAGTCGGCCGGGTGTCACTACTAATAGGGGTGTAGACACTATACACCGTGGTCCCGTGCCAGGCGGGCGCCGGGTTCGGGCGCACGGTGGCGGACGTGGCCGCGCTGCCGCCGCGCAGCCCGCTCATCCAGGCGCTCGCCTCCTGCCACTCGCTCACCAGCATCCAGGTATGCACCGCGACCCTGCCAGTCGGCCGGGTGTCACTACTAATAGGGGTGTAGACACTATACACCGTGGTCCCGTGCCAGGCGGGCGCCGGGTTCGGGCGCACGGTGGCGGACGTGGCCGCGCTGCCGCCGCGCAGCCCGCTCATCCAGGCGCTCGCCTCCTGCCACTCGCTCACCAGCATCCAGGTATGCACCGCGACCCTGCCAGTCGGCCGGGTGTCACTACTAATAGGGGTGTAGACACTATACACCGTGGTCCCGTGCCAGGCGGGCGCCGGGTTCGGGCGCACGGTGGCGGACGTGGCCGCGCTGCCGCCGCGCAGCCCGCTCATCCAGGCGCTCGCCTCCTGCCACTCGCTCACCAGCATCCAGGTATGCACCGCGACCCTGCCAGTCGGCCGGGTGTCACTACTAATAGGGGTGTAGACACTATACACCGTGGTCCCGTGCCAGGCGGGCGCCGGGTTCGGGCGCACGGTGGCGGACGTGGCCGCGCTGCCGCCGCGCAGCCCGCTCATCCAGGCGCTCGCCTCCTGCCACTCGCTCACCAGCATCCAGGTATGCACCGCGACCCTGCCAGTCGGCCGGGTGTCACTACTAATAGGGGTGTAGACACTATACACCGTGGTCCCGTGCCAGGCGGGCGCCGGGTTCGGGCGCACGGTGGCGGACGTGGCCGCGCTGCCGCCGCGCAGCCCGCTCATCCAGGCGCTCGCCTCCTGCCACTCGCTCACCAGCATCCAGGTATGCACCGCGACCCTGCCAGTCGGCCGGGTGTCACTACTAATAGGGGTGTAGACACTATACACCGTGGTCCCGTGCCAGGCGGGCGCCGGGTTCGGGCGCACGGTGGCGGACGTGGCCGCGCTGCCGCCGCGCAGCCCGCTCATCCAGGCGCTCGCCTCCTGCCACTCGCTCACCAGCATCCAGGTATGCACCGCGACCCTGCCAGTCGGCCGGGTGTCACTACTAATAGGGGTGTAGACACTATACACCGTGGTCCCGTGCCAGGCGGGCGCCGGGTTCGGGCGCACGGTGGCGGACGTGGCCGCGCTGCCGCCGCGCAGCCCGCTCATCCAGGCGCTCGCCTCCTGCCACTCGCTCACCAGCATCCAGGTATGCACCGCGACCCTGCCAGTCGGCCGGGTGTCACTACTAATAGGGGTGTAGACACTATACACCGTGGTCCCGTGCCAGGCGGGCGCCGGGTTCGGGCGCACGGTGGCGGACGTGGCCGCGCTGCCGCCGCGCAGCCCGCTCATCCAGGCGCTCGCCTCCTGCCACTCGCTCACCAGCATCCAGGTATGCACCGCGACCCTGCCAGTCGGCCGGGTGTCACTACTAATAGGGGTGTAGACACTATACACCGTGGTCCCGTGCCAGGCGGGCGCCGGGTTCGGGCGCACGGTGGCGGACGTGGCCGCGCTGCCGCCGCGCAGCCCGCTCATCCAGGCGCTCGCCTCCTGCCACTCGCTCACCAGCATCCAGGTATGCACCGCGACCCTGCCAGTCGGCCGGGTGTCACTACTAATAGGGGTGTAGACACTATACACCGTGGTCCCGTGCCAGGCGGGCGCCGGGTTCGGGCGCACGGTGGCGGACGTGGCCGCGCTGCCGCCGCGCAGCCCGCTCATCCAGGCGCTCGCCTCCTGCCACTCGCTCACCAGCATCCAGGTATGCACCGCGACCCTGCCAGTCGGCCGGGTGTCACTACTAATAGGGGTGTAGACACTATACACCGTGGTCCCGTGCCAGGCGGGCGCCGGGTTCGGGCGCACGGTGGCGGACGTGGCCGCGCTGCCGCCGCGCAGCCCGCTCATCCAGGCGCTCGCCTCCTGCCACTCGCTCACCAGCATCCAGGTATGCACCGCGACCCTGCCAGTCGGCCGGGTGTCACTACTAATAGGGGTGTAGACACTATACACCGTGGTCCCGTGCCAGGCGGGCGCCGGGTTCGGGCGCACGGTGGCGGACGTGGCCGCGCTGCCGCCGCGCAGCCCGCTCATCCAGGCGCTCGCCTCCTGCCACTCGCTCACCAGCATCCAGGTATGCACCGCGACCCTGCCAGTCGGCCGGGTGTCACTACTAATAGGGGTGTAGACACTATACACCGTGGTCCCGTGCCAGGCGGGCGCCGGGTTCGGGCGCACGGTGGCGGACGTGGCCGCGCTGCCGCCGCGCAGCCCGCTCATCCAGGCGCTCGCCTCCTGCCACTCGCTCACCAGCATCCAGGTATGCACCGCGACCCTGCCAGTCGGCCGGGTGTCACTACTAATAGGGGTGTAGACACTATACACCGTGGTCCCGTGCCAGGCGGGCGCCGGGTTCGGGCGCACGGTGGCGGACGTGGCCGCGCTGCCGCCGCGCAGCCCGCTCATCCAGGCGCTCGCCTCCTGCCACTCGCTCACCAGCATCCAGGTATGCACCGCGACCCTGCCAGTCGGCCGGGTGTCACTACTAATAGGGGTGTAGACACTATACACCGTGGTCCCGTGCCAGGCGGGCGCCGGGTTCGGGCGCACGGTGGCGGACGTGGCCGCGCTGCCGCCGCGCAGCCCGCTCATCCAGGCGCTCGCCTCCTGCCACTCGCTCACCAGCATCCAGGTATGCACCGCGACCCTGCCAGTCGGCCGGGTGTCACTACTAATAGGGGTGTAGACACTATACACCGTGGTCCCGTGCCAGGCGGGCGCCGGGTTCGGGCGCACGGTGGCGGACGTGGCCGCGCTGCCGCCGCGCAGCCCGCTCATCCAGGCGCTCGCCTCCTGCCACTCGCTCACCAGCATCCAGGTATGCACCGCGACCCTGCCAGTCGGCCGGGTGTCACTACTAATAGGGGTGTAGACACTATACACCGTGGTCCCGTGCCAGGCGGGCGCCGGGTTCGGGCGCACGGTGGCGGACGTGGCCGCGCTGCCGCCGCGCAGCCCGCTCATCCAGGCGCTCGCCTCCTGCCACTCGCTCACCAGCATCCAGGTATGCACCGCGACCCTGCCAGTCGGCCGGGTGTCACTACTAATAGGGGTGTAGACACTATACACCGTGGTCCCGTGCCAGGCGGGCGCCGGGTTCGGGCGCACGGTGGCGGACGTGGCCGCGCTGCCGCCGCGCAGCCCGCTCATCCAGGCGCTCGCCTCCTGCCACTCGCTCACCAGCATCCAGGTATGCACCGCGACCCTGCCAGTCGGCCGGGTGTCACTACTAATAGGGGTGTAGACACTATACACCGTGGTCCCGTGCCAGGCGGGCGCCGGGTTCGGGCGCACGGTGGCGGACGTGGCCGCGCTGCCGCCGCGCAGCCCGCTCATCCAGGCGCTCGCCTCCTGCCACTCGCTCACCAGCATCCAGGTATGCACCGCGACCCTGCCAGTCGGCCGGGTGTCACTACTAATAGGGGTGTAGACTCGAAAAGTATTATTACTCCAAAAGAAAGGAGGCAAAAAAATATTCCTAGTGACGAAAATCCCATTCAAATATCTCAAAGAGTTACGAAGCTACAACCGTTTTAATATTGCTTGTTAGAGAGAGATAACGCAAACAGTGTGTGACGTCACGTTACGGGATGCTGCCAGCGGGCCGCGTCGACGGCGGCGCCGAACACGAGGGTCTATTTGTGACGTCACAATCTTCATATGAAGTTGCGTTTTGCGAAAACGGAACGGAGCATACCCCTCCTTAAAACTTTGGACACTTATAACTTAGAGATTTTTGCGTTGATTTTTTTTCAACTTTTTTTTTACTACATTTATAATCCTTTGTCGTGAAAATATGACATTATTGATTATTTTATTTAGTGTCTACACCCCTATTTTGTTTAGTCGAACCTTGATGCTTTTTCGATCGAGCGTTCTTGTACTTACCATTTAAAATTGATATTGTGTTAGGAGCATAGTAACAGTATTATATTATAATACAAATGTACACAATTATTTTCTCCTCCGCCTGCGTGCTTGTGCTGGAAACTGATCTTGTTTTTACCCCAATAAAGGCGATGTTACCTTTATTGGCCTAAAATCAAGAGACAAACTTTAGAAATAACTTTGGTGGCTGTTTTTTTTTAAACCTATTTGTTCATTTTGATTTATTTAATCGTATTTAAACATTATTTTGGCCTTCAAAGTTTGTCACTCTTTAGTACCACCCAGGAGACACGTGCAGCGTTGTTGTGGGTTGCTCCTTCGGACGCGAGTAACAGTTTTCCCCCCTTTGTCAAGTTAGTGGGCAACTCGACTGTTAGAAGTTCTTAAGCCGCCCAAAAACCTCTAACTCGGCTTAACGACTACTGTCATAGACAGCAGCCGGGATCAACTGGTTAGCGTGCCTCCCAAGGCAAGGAAGCGTTCATTTATATTAACCACTCAAACATCAGGCGGTTACCCATCCAAAGACTGACCGCTGCCATCTTTGCTTAACCCGTTTCCGACACGCAGGCGCCGCTAGGCTATGAGCATTTGATTCTGATGTTGACACGGTTTAATTTGTGTTTTTCTATTTTATTCAGGGCCAACTGAAGGGCGACCCCCTCGACCTCAAGATGTTCGAATTCACACAATGGGTAGGTATCCTCACTGTGTATGATCGAAGCGAATTCGGGTCCCATTATTGTACAGCCCAGTACGACCGCTATAACATTTTTCATCATTAAATCCCATCAAATCTACCAGTGTGGCCATTGAAATGAAACGTTCAATTAAGTCTAGTCGAAAAAATGCACGTAAGTAACTAATTTCCTATCAGTATTGAGACATAAATATCGGTTGCGGGAGTCCGGTGGATGCGGGTGGCGCAGGACCCGGTCACTTTGGCACTCTTTGGAGGAGGCCTATGTCCAGTAGTGGACGTCTTTCGGCTGATATGATGATGATGATTATGATTTAGGCATAAATATTATTGTTTGAAGATTTGTGTATATTATTATACAGGGTGTGGCCTGAAACAGGGGCAAAATATTAAACGGTTGACTATTGAGCTTGTGGGTACTTATTTTCAGGTAATTTTAATTGATAATAAAAAAAGTTTTTTTCGTTTATTTTTCTTTCTAAAGTAACTTCACGTGTATTTTTTACCCTTCCGGGGTGACACAAGTAGTTTATTTTATTTTAAAAAACACTAAAAAGATAACAAAAATATAAAAATCAGAAAAATATCTTTTAAAAACGAAAATGCAAAAACTAGTATCACCCAGTACATTATGTTACCTCAAAATCTCAATTGACTGCTGTGCTATGATCTCGTGGTGCCAAGATACATTACTGAAGGTCATAACTTTAGATCAACATTACTCCGAATTAAAAAAAAAATTGGGCACAAGGGGTTACTACAGATGCTCTAAAGAAGCGTCCTTTTAAATATTTGCCCCTGTTACAGGCCACACACTGTATACGTTTGGTATTTCAATTTGAAAATACGACGACTAGCCGCGTGGGTGTGGTGAAATGGTGGCGATATTTTTACTCACTTCATTTTCAGTATCTTCCGTCCGTATGGAGCGAACGAATGTTTGCTTTTGAATTATTTAGCTCATTAATTTATTCAGAATTGGATAAATAAATGAAATATTGATGTATTTCCGGTCAGTCTTTAATCGATTCTGACGATAATATTCCGTATTGGCATGATAAGGTTGGATATATCTTGAACGTCAGACTGACAATGGTAGGTTTCACTGTGACTATGACATTTCTTGGTTGATTTGATGGAATTTAAGTATGGTTCTGGGTATATCTCCCTTATTGATACTGCTCATATAGTCTTCATAGCGGAACATACAAAAAATCCGACAGCATTTGTCCGAAAGGCATCATTATTCCGAAATTTAAAAATTCCGTGTGCCATTTACCGCTTAATGAAAATTTGGACGCAGATGATTAAATGAAAATTAAATACAGGTTAGGTTAGTATTGTATCCTGCGGAACATGCTTTTCGGAATTATGAAATTCGGAAAAAGCTTTCGGACAAATGACTCGTCCGAGTTACGTAGTATACCTACCCCTGTAATAGCCGATAGCGAGGCGATAGATGATATGTATATATGTATATATATGTATCCGTCTCTTTTCAACCCAAGCTTAAGGGGATGCCTTGATTTGAGTCGCACAAGCGCCCCCGAGATAGAGACACGCTGATGCCTTCCGCCCACGAGAAAAAGAGAACACTATTTGAAAATCGCTGTTTTGGAAAAATTTCGATAAATACCTAACTTAGTGAAGTTTTATTAAAATTTCATAAAGTAAGATTTTAGATGAGATAAGTATAATAATGTATCGTTTGAGTAGCCTGAGTAAAAAAAGGAAAATATCGATGAAATTTTAAGCAATTATGTAGCGATAAAATCAGATAAACAATCATATAGTCAAGAATCATATATCTGAAATCAGACCTTATTGTTTCTTAATCTAGTCAGATCGGCGTTTCAAAGCACGCGATAATTTTCAATGCACCACCTTATTTGTGTAGTTTTTTAATTAATGTAGTAACTTTTACCTCTTGTCAATGCCATCTCTCACTAGATCTGAATCCACCATTAAACCAGACCACTATACCGACAGGTGCTTGAAGAGCCGGGTCCAGAGAACACTCGTTACGACAACCTGACTCCAGCCATCGTGAAGCCGAAGTCCGCAGGCAACGAGCTACAGGACTTGGACAACTATGATCCACTTACCATGGAGATGCCTTATGAGGTACACAATAGTAGATTGTATGACAAGGGTCTAAAGTAAGCCATATGACCACGAAATGGATATTTTCCCGAACGAAGTGAGGAGAAATAGTTCGAGGGCTAATATGGCTTTTAGACCAGAGTTATACACTCTACTTTTCACTTCGACTGCGAGAAAATAGTAAAAACAAAGATTATCCATCCACAATCAACAATTATACCAAGGCGAAAAGATTGTTCATTTTGGCGCCATTCTTTTTAATAAACTGCTTTGACACGCGGCGTCGAAACGGCCGAGCGCGGCGGACAGCATACGCGGGGCATACGATAAGGCGAGATAGACAGCAGTCTATCCCGCTCAATCTTCATAGCTTGTGTCATGTATGCAGTCAACCACGCTTGAACGTTTGGGCGGAGCTATAGTCGGTCAGAGGTGTTTATTTTTTTAATTATTGTGAATTAGGGAATAAAAAACACCTAATGTTTGAATTGAGTTCTGTTTACTGATTGGTCGATTTTAATGTCTAGCTGTATTCTGGTTAGTAGATAGAAATACTGTGATTGGTGGATGTAACATTGAACTGTTGTGATTGGCCAAACTAAAATGTTTTATAAATCATATATGTATACATATTTTCCCTAGGGGCTAAATGTACTACTTTAGCCCCGCTTGCTAAGCCTAATATGACGCAACTTTTGAGCATGAGAAGTGAAAACATCATATTTATTTATTTACTCAAAAATCATCGGCAAAGGTAACTTTATTCGTAAAAAACAGGACGTGAAGTGCATAGTTCATGGTTAATCAAAATTTAAAAAATAAACACCTTGCCGGCTTGATTTTGCTCGACTACAATGTTGCATACAAATTCCATTATTTGTAGTGGTACCTACAAACTTTAAAAAAAGTTAATACGGCCATATAAATAAAAGGTATAGGTCCTAAACTTGAAGTGTCGATTTTTTCTAGTAATACCGCTTTGTAATCATAATCGTCACTCTTCATAATGTTTTTCTTTGTACCTTTTATGTTCCTAAATTTCTGTTATATTCAGAGCAATAACGCGTAATTCAATGTCGGAGAGGCAACCTGAGGGCTCGCGGTATTTGAGCTCCCGAAGTGTTGTGGAACCTCCCTGTGCAACCCGAATTGAGCCAACTGGTGGTGGGGGAGTGGTGGTAATAAAAAAATTGTCGCGAGGCAACCGATAGAAATGCGGTAGCCTGAAAATGTGTACGCCGATTATATAATGTAATTTTTATGCCATCCCTCCAAGTGTGACCCGAGCCGAGTAAGCGAGCGAAGAAAAAAAAGATAAAAAAATTGGCAAGCAACCGCTTGAAAATTGGCATGCTTGTTCTTCATCACATACAGACACTGTAAAAAAGGCCATCCCTCCCGTCCGGGCGGTTATCGAGCTGTCAGAGTTGGAAGCCGGAAAAAAGTGGTGATGGACGAGAACGTAAGAAAAAGGCACTTAAAATCATTGAAATCGGAAGGCATTTGTTTTTTGAGTCTTGTATGATGTGATACATGATATGCACAAATGTCATCCCTCCCATGAAATTTCATCCCGCTGTGGCCACCCTTACCAACGCGAAATTCGTCAAATTGGAATACGCGCAATAAAAGGTTTTACAATCAATAGGGAATATGCATGTGATTCAGAAATGGACAAAAAAAAACATGAGTAATCTTTATTGCTTAGTAAATATGCACACATGATTATTTTTACAAATAATCATGTTTCTATTAACAAATTTAATTATTTAAAAGTAGTAATTTTCAAATTCTCTCGCCAATTTCCAAAACGCAACGCTATTGGCGGAGCGAATCGTGACGTCACCGTACACTCGGTGTCTACTGTCAACAGGTCGTTTGTATGATTATTGAAAGTTATTCGCAATGTTTAGCCGTTGTTTATGATAAATAAACAGTGTTTTTTGGGAATTATTAACTGAAAGCAGTGACTCCTTGTGAAAAAAGACTCGCTACAATGACTGGAAGCGGGTTTGTCAAGGCACAGTCGGATAATCTGCCTAAAATTAATGTGTTAATGATGACTAAGTACGTAGGTACCTCGGGTGCGTCCCACGAGATATAACAACAAAATATATAATTTCATATTAATAACGTTCACAAGATATAATGAACGTTAGCTATAACAACAATACCAATACTTTTATAAGGAATAACGGTCAGTTGCCATAATAATCATATTATATAACATTTTTTTCTATAAGACTCAAATTGACCAATTTCATTTAGTATAACATACATAACGTATAACGATCAAACCATATAATATCTTTTCGTATAACAAACATAACGTATACACATCATACGTATATATATTTTCGTATAAGGATTATAATACGGAAAATTAAGCGGAACGGAAGCGGAGCCCATATCAAAGGGGGCTCGGGGGGCAAAGTAAAAAACAACTAATACTCTTATAAATGGTATTACTTGTAGGTTAGGTTAGGGTTGCCTTGTGTCCCTTAGAGCGGAATTAGACACCCCGCCAAGCGGGGTGGCGTCGACACGCTGGCGATTGGGTGAGGTTAGGTTAAAATAATTGACGTGTTTGATCTCAAAATAAATTTGATTTCTATCTTACAAACGGTATTGTTTTTTTTTTCAAACTCAAGTTGAGGCTATCGCTCTAAGAAATTCACATATTTTCTTCATACGGCATTGCTATTAAAATGACTGAAGCCAATTATACTATACGAGCATTATACATTTTGATGTTAGATAAATTGAACAATATATGTTATAAACCTTAGGTGTTATGAATATTATACGCTTTAATCGATATATCAATTGATATTATTTCTAAAGTACGTTATACTTTACGGGATTATATGTTTTGACATTATATCTTTCGTTCGTTATGTGCAATGAACGTTATACTAAACAAAGTTATATAGAGTGAGCGTATATATTATGACCCTTATATGATAAGTTGTTATACCTCGTATTACTTACCCAGGTACCTCGTAGAGGTGTCTTTCTTAAATAAGTGTAATAACAAACTAGTACATATCTATATTATATAATCAAAGATATGTAGGTATCAGGTATGTTGCATGTTGAGAACATCTTTATGAACATAACAAAGTTAGGTTGTTTTCGTCAAGAGTTATAAATAAAACAAATTTGTGTAGGGCACTCAGCAAAAACAAAGAAACTTAGCTAAAACATATCGTGATCAAAATCAACACACGTAGTCAACTGTTGATCAACAACAATCATACTATTTGTAACATTAATAACTAAAAAATTGGGACTCAGAATAGTTTTATGAATAAGTACCTATATTATTAAATTTTTAGGTTAGGTTATTGTTTATATTGTTCGCGAGTCGTAATAAAATATAAACTACTCAAGCACGATACATTATCTCTCCTCATCGCCTTACACCGCTTTTTTCTTATATTTGCATCTTTGGGCATATGAAAATATATCGCGTCAGGTGCAGTTTTAATGTTATTTTCACACATAGGGGCAATACAATATTTATAATATGCTTTTGTGTGCTCTTCCGTTACAATAAGTTGATCTTACAAGCTTTAATCACTCACTTAATTATTAAAACTGAATCAAACCACGTCGTTGTTAATTTATTCTAAGTGCACGGTGACGTCACAAAATGAGCGCGCCAAAATGGCGGCGTTTCAATCGTCCGAAAATGATAGTAGTTTTAATTATTTTTTTTAGCTCATTTAATGATAGTGTGAAAGTGTAATATTTTTTTCCGGTTTTATAATTACTTATAGAATCGTTTAAAAATATAAAAAAAAATACATGAATATACCATATTGCCAATGGCCAATTTTCGCGTGGGAGGCACGGTGCGGAGTCTCTAGTTGCTGAAATATTCACCTATATTTACGCGAAAGCTCGATAACCGCCCGGACGGGAGGGATGGCATTTTTTTTACAGTGTCTGTATGTGATGAAGAACAAGCATGCCAATTTTCAAGCGGTTGCCTGGCAATTTTTTTTTTCTTCGCTCGCTTACTCGGCTCCGGTCACAATTGGAGGGATGGCATAAAGATGTCATTATATAAACAGCGTACACACTTTCAAGCTACCGCGTTTCAATCGGTTGCCTCGTGTCAATTTTTTTTACCACCCCCCTCCTATTTCCGAACCAGTCACAGTTGGCTCAATTCGGGTTGCACAGGGCGGTTCCACAACACTTCGGGAGCTCAAATACCGCGAGCCATCCGGTTGCCTCTCCGACATTGAATTACGCGTCATAACGCAATACGGTGCCAGTGTGTCTACACGGGTAGCGTCCCACACAAGCATCCGTCCCAAACTCCACGGAACCAGAGACACTCCATCAGGTCTTTTGTCATCATCTCTGACAATGCCAGGCGGCTCAAGAAGAGCAGGCACATTGATGGTGGCAAGAGACCGGCGGATTATGTCATTAAGAGTCGCATGTCTTGAAAATCGCTATTTATTTATTTATTAAGTACAACCTCATCATATTTATTACATTTCACTTAAAGCTAGTATATTAGGAGGTATTTATTTCTGATATATACAACAATTACGGAAGTACATAACATTGGCTACGCATGTTGCAGTGAGAACAATAAAAGTTATAGCTTATGCAATACAAAATAATGCTATGATATAAAAGTATATAAACATAAATAGTAGTAACAGAGATACGTTGAATAACATTATGGATATAGACAAGTCGAAGTTACAATAGTTATTAACACAAATAATTATGAATAGTGATCATTATGAGATAAAATTGTATGAGAGAAATTCTCGGAAATCCAATAATCAAAGTTGCAATTTTATATGAACTTTGGCGCACCCCCTCAGATCAGTAGCTGTGAATTTTTAGTTTTCGGAAGAAAAATACACTTCCAACTTATTAAAAAAAGGCGGCAATGCAAAAATTATTCTGTTTTTACATACAGTGGCTGCGGGTGGGTTGTTTTTACGGAAAACATAGTAAAAAAAAAGTCAAACGAGACAGGTCTGACGGCTATCTTTTTCCAGGTCGGTCTGCTGCGGAGATTCCATTTTTCGTCGTCCCAGCAGTCGATGGGCGTCATCGCTCGAGTACTGGGCCAGCCTCAGATGGTTTACTTCGTCAAGGGTGCGCCGGAGAAGGTAAATGTCAAACTTCCCAACTGTGTCCAATCACATGATTTGGTGTGAACAGCGACACAAAAAATCATAGAATGAGAGCTTCTTACAAATTTCTGCCCAAACACGAGCCCAAAACCAGGTATGCGCATTTTCGAACTAAACGGGTGCCTGGCATCGTTGACTCTCCGCCCCCGACCCGCATAATCGCAATAGCCCCATCCTGTTGGGCCATTTTAAGGCGCTACTTGGACTTCTATGGTTTTTTCGTTCCCTGGGAGCGACTATTATTGTGGACGAACTCTATGAGAAGCGATGTACAAAAAGACGAACAGCAACGAAGAGAATAACTATAATAGTCTTTATTTGCAGACATTCATTGATCTACTTTGGACCATATTCTTGTGGACACATTACAGTGTGTGACCTGTAGCAGGGGCAAATATTTAAAAGGACGCTTCCTTGTCTGAAGTAACCCCTTGTGTCCAATTTTTTTATTTTTTTGTTAATACGGAGTAATGTTGACCTAAAGTTATGACCTCTTGGCACCACCAGTAATGTATCTTGGCACCACGAGATCATAGCACAGCAGTCAATGCAGATTTTGAGGTAACATCATGTACTGAGTCATAATAGGTTTTGAATTTTTGTATTTAAAATATATTTTTGTGATTTAAAAAAAAAAAATTTTTGTGTTTTTTAAATAAAAAAACTACCTGTGTCACCCCAGAAGGGAAAACAATACACGTGAACGTGCTTTAAAAAAAAAACTTTATAATTTTCAATTAAAATTACCTGGAAATAAGTGCTCACACGCCCAATAGTCTACCGTTTAATTTTTTGCTCCTGTTTCAGGCCGCACCCTGTTTAACTAAACCCATTGTAAGCTAAAAAACCAATTTCGTGATCAAACCAGCAGTTAACCTAATTCGGCTGGCGTGATTACAAAGAAATAGAAAATTAACCAATTGTAATCGTTACAGGTCGCCGGCATGTGCAACACGGACACGCTCCCAGAAAACTTCAGCTCCGTCCTAAACGAGTACACGTCGAACGGCTTCCGAGTAATAGGGCTCGCGTACAAGAAACTCGATCGCAAGATGAAGTGGGTGGACGCACAGCGCGTGAAGCGAGAAGGCATCGAGTGCGACATGACCTTCCTCGGCTTCCTTGTGATGCAGAACAGTCTGAAGCCGGAGACTACGCAGGTTATTAAGGAGTTGCACGAAGCGAATATCAAACAGATTATGGTTACAGGTAAGATAATGTTAGTTAGGTAACTTCTATAAATGTTAGGTACCATCTATAGATGCTAGGCAACTACTATAAATGTAAGGTAACTTCCATAGATGCCAGGTTACTACTATAAATGTTAGGTAACTTCAATAAATGTTAGGTAACATCTATAGATGCTAGGTAATCTCTACAAATAATAGGTAAATTCTATAAAAGATAGGTAACTTGTATACATGTTAGATAACTTCAATAAATGTTATATAACTTCTATAAATAATAGGTAACTTCTATAAAAGTTAGGTCAAGTCAGACACCCAAGGTAAATTGTATACATGTTAGGTAATTGCAATAAATGACAGGTAACTTCTATAAATCGAAGGTAACTTCTAGAAATGATAGGTAACTTCTATAATGTTAGGTTAGTTAGACTCCCTCGCAGAAAACTACAGCTCCGTCCTAAACAAGTACACGTCCAACGGCTTCCGAGTAATAGGGCTCGCGTACAAGAAACTCGATCGCAAGATAAAGTGGGTCACGCAGCGCGTTAAGCGGGAAGGCATGGAGTGCGACATGTCTTTCCTAGGCTTCCTTGTGATGCAGAACGGTCTCAAGCCGGAGACTACGCAGGTTATAAACGAGTTTCACGAAGCGAATATCAAGCAGGTTATGGTTACAGGTAAGAGAATGTTATTTAGGTAATTTATATAAATGTTAGGTAACATCTATAGATGCTAGGTAATCTCTATAAATAATAGGTAACTTCTATAAAAGATAGGTAACTTGTATACATGTTAGATAACTTCAATAAATGTTATATAACTTCTATAAATAATAGGTAACTTCTATAAAAGTTAGGTCAGGTCAGACACCCTCCCAGAGTACTTCAGTTTCATCCTAGACGAGTACACATTCAATGTGGTAACAATAAATATGTAAATATCTGAGAGGGTTTCAGTTCTAACCTAACGTACTTTTCTGGTAACAGTTCAGTTTGTGAGGGTCTCAGTTATATTACAATCTACATATCTGGTAGAAGCTTGGTTCTGTATGGGTCGCAATTGTAACAGTTGCCATCAATTTATTGACTTCAGAATACTATAGGAAGTGTAGGAGGTATACTAATATTGCTAGTGTTCTAGAAGACCATAGCAAAATAGTGTCCAATGATGACAACTCATGCTAGAGGGGGACCGCCGTGGCGTCGTCGGCCGTGCCGGCCTCGTCGCGGCCCTGTGTCGTCACGGCTCCGTGTCGTCACGGCTCCGTGTCGTCACGGCTCCGTGTCGTCACGCGTCACGACGCGTGCTCGGCGCTGCGGCGGGGGTGCCCGATGACCCAAAGATTATGAGAGCTGAGGGCTAGATAACAATTTACTTCTGTGTAGTGGAACTAGGGGGATACCGAAGAAAGCATCTCTTTACGAATTAATTCAAACAAACAGTGAATGAAACAGACTCTGAAATTACTCAGGTTAGAATTTAGTTAGGCCTTGTGGGAGGGGCTTGAATTCGTTAGTGTTCTAAATGTGAATATTCTGTTCATATTGTATATCCATGTCCTCACAGGCCATGACCGCCAACGCGGGGGACTTCGGCGACTATTCTGACTATTCTGAGTGCTGTAATAATAACTATATTTTTTTCCTTAAGTCCGTTAATTTCTTTTTTAATAAGTAAGTAAGGACTTACTTATTAAAAAAGAAATTAACAGAAAAAGTATTTTTTATACAAACTAAATACTTAATTGTCGTCTCAAAACTGACACTGAGTACATTTATTTTAACAGCTCACGCTAAAAGGTACACGATATCAAGCGGCAGACACTCCGCGATTTACGTTCATCGCTATAAGTACATGCCGGTGCCCCAACGTTGGGGAACCGGCATGTACTTGTAGCGATGAACGTCGACGACGTCAGAGGGCCATAAATCTTAATGTTTTGGCTGAGAAAAAAGCGCCTTTTGTAAAGATCAAAGGAGTGTCCCTTCTGTACTTGTACAGTCACGTCTATAAACATGTACACGTTTAGGGACGTATGTCAATGGAATAACGTTGAAAATCGTATACATGTTTATAGACGTGACTGTACTATTATCTATTCTGTGACGATATTAAAAATTGCCCAATTACCGCTTAATGGCCATGATCTGACGTAAAAACTTGTTGCAGGTGACAACATAATGACAGCGATGTCCGTGGCCCGGGGGTGTTTCATGGTGCAGCCGCACCAAAAACTGGTGCTCATTACTGTGGGGCACCAACAGACTGACGATGCGCGACCGCCACTGTGTATGGAAGTGAGTGATCTTTCATCACATCTAATATTTTAGTTATCGTGGTAACTTCTCCTGTGGTGCTAGCATCATAGGGTTTATGGTCAAGTTTTACAGCCCAAATGGACCTAACGTCACGTAAAATATGAGCATAAATCTCATCATATTAGGTCTCATCATACCTAGAAACTAGAAGACCCTTATAAAAACAATAATTTCATGGGTATAAACCACCAAATGTAGGGTTTCATAAACATGTTAAAAGCCCATGTAGATTTTTTTCGAAGATTTTTTCTTTTTTTAATTTGCCGTAGGAAGGAAAAATACGAAAATGTATTTGGACAAATAACGCTAAGTGACGTGCCAGCATAAGTATCGAGGTGGACATTTTCTAACACCGTCTGGGAGACGCATACATCGGTTTTATAAAGTAAAACACCGAAGTGAGGACGTTATTTATCGGCTCCGTTACGGCTCGTCCTTTAACATTTGTCTTGCATTCCATTGATCCATTTTCCTCTTTCTGTTCCATTTTGTTCATTCCGTTGATCCATTTTAATCATTCCATTGATCAATATTGTTCATTCCGTTTATCCATTTTGTTCCTTCTGTTTCATTTTGTTTATTCCACGGATCCATTTTGTTCATTCTGTTCCATTTTATTCCTTCAAATCATTTTTTTCAATATATTGGTCCATTTTGTTATTTCTGTTCCATTGATCTGTTTTCTTCATTCTGTTCAATTTTCTTCATTCCATGTATTCATTTTGTTCATTCCCTTGATCCATTTTGTCCTAACCTGACCCCCTAGCACACTAAGTTTTATGTCGGACATAAAGCATTTGTCCCTCTTGCACTCGCATATTTGCCAGAATGCGACGAATGCTTTATGTCCGACATAAAACTTAGTGTGCTAGGGGGTCTGGGACTGACGAGTTATATTTTCTGGAGTTTTGTTTCAAGTTGTCTTATAAAAGCTTGTTCAATTCAATTACCAGGTGGTCGGCGAAGGCGGGCCGCCGAAACTCGCGAGCGATATCTACGTGCTAGCAATGGAGGGAAAGACTTGGTCTGTCATCCGGACTTATTACCCAGAAATGATGACGACTGTACTTAACAGGGGTAAGTTTTTGTACCATAATAGTGGGGGAATATATTGTTTATTGTATGATGCTAAATCCTGAGTGAAATTTCGAAAAAAACTAATTTCAGTAACTACAAGTAAACTTCTTTGCTGCTTCACTATATTAAACTTTCATTTAAATGCGCATGATTATTTTGTTAGTACATTCTCCGAGCTTTTGTGTCATACGAGGCTGCGGTATTCTTTATAATTTTCGTTAGCAGTCAACACAACATTAGAGAATATCCCGAAAAGATAGTGGTTGTTACGTGTGATAAATCTTCTTTCATATACCACACACAAACAAATCTATCAGGCCAGCGTTCTTGCCAACGAGTTTCCATATTTGAATGTTTGTTTTTGTTTAGGCATCGTCTTCGGTCGCTTCGGTCCCGATCAGAAGACGCAGCTGATAACGGCCCTGCAAGGCGAGGAGCGCGTCGTCGGCATGTGCGGGGACGGGGCCAACGACTGCGGCGCGCTCAAGGCCGCGCACGTCGGCATCTCGCTCTCCGAGGCCGATGCCTCAGGTACCATACACACCTACTCATAGTAGAAGAGCACGTCGTCGGCATGTGCGGGGACGGGGCCAACGACTGCGGCGCGCTCAAGGCCGCGCACGTCGGCATCTCGCTCTCCGAGGCCGATGCCTCAGGTACCATACACACCTACTCATAGTAGAAGAGCGCGTCGTCGGCATGTGCGGGGACGGGGCCAACGACTGCGGCGCGCTCAAGGCCGCGCACGTCGGCATCTCGCTCTCCGAGGCCGATGCCTCAGGTACCATACACACCTACTCATAGTAGAAGAGCGCGTCGTCGGCATGTGCGGGGACGGGGCCAACGACTGCGGCGCGCTCAAGGCCGCGCACGTCGGCATCTCGCTCTCCGAGGCCGATGCCTCAGGTACCATACACACCTACTCATAGTAGAAGAGCGCGTCGTCGGCATGTGCGGGGACGGGGCCAACGACTGCGGCGCGCTCAAGGCCGCGCACGTCGGCATCTCGCTCTCCGAGGCCGATGCCTCAGGTACCATACACACCTACTCATAGTAGAAGAGCGCGTCGTCGGCATGTGCGGGAACGGGGCCAACGACTGCGGCGCGCTCAAGGCCGCGCACGTCGGCATCTCGCTCTCCGAGGCCGATGCCTCAGGTACCATACACACCTACTCATAGTAGAAGAGCGCGTCGTCGGCATGTGCGGGGACGGGGCCAACGACTGCGGCGCGCTCAAGGCCGCGCACGTCGGCATCTCGCTCTCCGAGGCCGATGCCTCAGGTACCATACACACCTACTCATAGTAGAAGAGCACGTCGTCGGCATGTGCGGGGACGGGGCCAACGACTGCGGCGCGCTCAAGGCCGCGCACGTCGGCATCTCGCTCTCCGAGGCCGATGCCTCAGGTACCATACACACCTACTCATAGTAGAAGAGCACGTCGTCGGCATGTGCGGGGACGGGGCCAACGACTGCGGCGCGCTCAAGGCCGCGCACGTCGGCATCTCGCTCTCCGAGGCCGATGCCTCAGGTACCATACACACCTACTCATAGTAGAAGAGCGCGTCGTCGGCATGTGCGGGGACGGGGCCAACGACTGCGGCGCGCTCAAGGCCGCGCACGTCGGCATCTCGCTCTCCGAGGCCGATGCCTCAGGTACCATACACACCTACTCATAGTAGAAGAGCGCGTCGTCGGCATGTGCGGGGACGGGGCCAACGACTGCGGCGCGCTCAAGGCCGCGCACGTCGGCATCTCGCTCTCCGAGGCCGATGCCTCAGGTACCATACACACCTACTCATAGTAGAAGAGCGCGTCGTCGGCATGTGCGGGGACGGGGCCAACGACTGCGGCGCGCTCAAGGCCGCGCACGTCGGCATCTCGCTCTCCGAGGCCGATGCCTCAGGTACCATACACACCTACTCATAGTAGAAGAGCACGTCGTCGGCATGTGCGGGGACGGGGCCAACGACTGCGGCGCGCTCAAGGCCGCGCACGTCGGCATCTCGCTCTCCGAGGCCGATGCCTCAGGTACCATACACACCTACTCATAGTAGAAGAGCACGTCGTCGGCATGTGCGGGGACGGGGCCAACGACTGCGGCGCGCTCAAGGCCGCGCACGTCGGCATCTCGCTCTCCGAGGCCGATGCCTCAGGTACCAAACACACCTACTCATAGTAGAAGAGCGCGTCGTCGGCATGTGCGGGGACGGGGCCAACGACTGCGCCGCGCACGTCGGCATCTCGCTCTCCGAGGCCGATGCCTCAGGTACCATACACACCTACTCATAGTAGAAGAGCGCGTCGTCGGCATGTGCGGGGACGGGGCCAACGACTGCGGCGCGCTCAAGGCCGCGCACGTCGGCATCTCGCTCTCCGAGGCCGATGCCTCAGGTACCATACACACCTACTCATAGTAGAAGAGCGCGTCGTCGGCATGTGCGGGGACGGGGCCAAAGACTGTCGCGCTCAAGGCCGCGCACGTCGGCATCTCGCTCTCCGAGGCCGATGCCTCAGGTACCATACACACCTACTCATAGTAGAAGAGCGCGTCGTCGGCATGTGCGGGGACGGGGCCAACGACTGCGGCGCGCTCAAGGCCGCGCACGTCGGCATCTCGCTCTCCGAGGCCGATGCCTCAGGTACCATACACACCTACTCATAGTAGAAGAGCGCGTCGTCGGCATGTGCGGGGACGGGGCCAACGACTGCGGCGCGCTCAAGGCCGCGCAAGTCGGCATCTCGCTCTCCGAGGCCGATGCCTCAGGTACCATACACACCTACTCATAGTAGAAGAGCGCGTCGTCGGCATGTGCGGGGACGGGGCCAACGACTGCGGCGCGCTCAAGGCCGCGCACGTCGGCATCTCGCTCTCCGAGGCCGATGCCTCAGGTACCATACACACCTACTCATAGTAGAAGAGCGCGTCGTCGGCATGTGCGGGGACGGGGCCAACGACTGCGGCGCGCTCAAGGCCGCGCACGTCGGCATCTCGCTCTCCGAGGCCGATGCCTCAGGTACCATACACACCTACTCATAGTAGAAGAGCGCGTCGTCGGCATGTGCGGGGACGGGGCCAACGACTGTCGCGCTCAAGGCCGCGCACGTCGGCATCTCGCTCTCCGAGGCCGATGCCTCAGGTACCATACACACCTACTCATAGTAGAAGAGCGCGTCGTCGGCATGTGCGGGGACGGGGCCAACGACTGTCGCGCTCAAGGCCGCGCACGTCGGCATCTCGCTCTCCGAGGCCGATGCCTCAGGTACCATACACACCTACTCATAGTAGAAGAGCGCGTCGTTGGCATGTGCGGGGACGGGGCCAACGACTGTCGCGCTCAGGGCCGCGCACGTCGGCATCTCGCTCTCCGAGGCCGATGCCTCAGGTACCATACACACCTACTCATAGTAGAAGAGCGCGTCGTCGGCATGTGCGGGGACGGGGCCAACGACTGCGGCGCGCTCAAGGCCGCGCACGTCGACATCTCGCTCTCCGAGGCCGATGCCTCAGGTACCATACACACCTACTCATAGTAGAAGAGCACGTCGTCGGCATGTGCGGGGACGGGGCCAACGACTGCGGCGCGCTCAAGGCCGCGCACGTCGGCATCTCGCTCTCCGAGGCCGATGCCTCAGGTACCATACACACCTACTCATAGTAGAAGAGCACGTCGTCGGCATGTGCGGGGACGGGGCCAACGACTGTGGCGCGCTCAAGGCCGCGCACGTCGGCATCTCGCTCTCCGAGGCCGATGCCTCAGGTACCATACACACCTACTCATAGTAGAAGAGCGCGTCGTCGGCATGTGCGGGGACGGGGCCAACGACTGCGGCGCGCTCAAGGCCGCGCAAGTCGGCATCTCGCTCTCCGAGGCCGATGCCTCAGGTACCATACACACCTACTCATAGTAGAAGAGCGCGTCGTCGGCATGTGCGGGGACGGGGCCAACGACTGCGGCGCGCTCAAGGCCGCGCACGTCGGCATCTCGCTCTCCGAGGCCGATGCCTCAGGTACCATACACACCTACTCATAGTAGAAGAGCACGTCGTCGGCATGTGCGGGGACGGGGCCAACGACTGCGGCGCGCTCAAGGCCGCTCACGTCGGCATCTCGCTCTCCGAGGCCGATGCCTCAGGTACCATACACACCTACTCATAGTAGAAGAGCGCGTCGTCGGCATGTGCGGGGACGGGGCCAACGACTGCGGCGCGCTCAAGGCCGCGCACGTCGGCATCTCGCTCTCCGAGGCCGATGCCTCAGGTACCATACACACCTACTCATAGTAGAAGAGCACGTCGTCGGCATGTGCGGAGACGGGGCCAACGACTGCGGCGCGCTCAAGGCCGCGCACGTCGGCATCTCGCTCTCCGAGGCCGATGCCTCAGGTACCATACACACCTACTCATAGTAGAAGAGCGCGTCGTCGGCATGTGCGGGGACGGGGCCGACGACTGCGGCGCGCTCAAGGCCGCTCACGTCGGCATCTCGCTCTCCGAGGCCGATGCCTCAGGTACCATACACACCTACTCATAGTAGAAGAGCGCGTCGTCGGCATGTGCGGGGACGGGGCCAACGACTGCGGCGCGCTCAAGGCCGCGCACGTCGGCATCTCGCTCTCCGAGGCCGATGCCTCAGGTACCATACACACCTACTCATAGTAGAAGAGCACGTCGTCGGCATGTGCGGGGACGGGGCCAACGACTGCGGCGCGCTCGAGGCCGCGCACGTCGGCATCTCGCTCTCCGAGGCCGATGCCTCAGGTACAGTACAGCTTTAATTTGTGACCCACCTAAAGCTGAATATCGTGTAGCAAACTTACGCTATTTAGAGCTAATATTTTAACGCAATGTCAATGTCATAATGTTTACCATCGATAACTTTACGTTTCTAGGGGCAACTGGAGCGAGGGCAAACGATCATTTCCGATTAATTGTTACTTGGGTAAGCGGGATTTTGGTCCTGTCTTCTATCTGTTTCCTTCACTGACACTGACACGACATATGTTCGTAATTAGAAAACTGTAGTGATAGCGTTTGGCAAAGAGGTTATCATTTCAAGGGTCGATTCGATAAGACATTATATGTCTTAACTTGACATCCGTCAGTATCAAACTAAAATTTCGACCTTATTGCACTATGAATGTTCTAACAACATTTAATGGAAATGGGTCCCAAATAGCAACCTATGACGTCATACTTTTATGACAATTAGTATGAAGCGTTTTGGTTGCCAAGAAGTGAAAACTTGCGAAATGCTTAAAAAAAACTTAAATAATTTTAATTTTGCAAAACAAAACTAAGCCTCGTGACGAAAATCTCATTCAGATATCTCAAATAAAAACGAAACTACAAACGTTTAAATATTGCTTGTTAGAGAGAGAAAACGCAAACAGTTTGTGACATCACAAAATGACAGGCGCGCGGCAGGGGAACACCCAAATAGGTACTCCGGAATATTACATTCCTAATTTGCTAATTCCGATTTTCAAAACTCCGAAATTCATAATTCCAAAGACTTATAATTACGATTACTAAAAAACACGAATTTCGTTTTACCGAATTTCATAATGTCGATAGTTTGTTTTTCCGATGTTTATAACTCCGAACAATCAGAAGCGCGAAGTGTCATTAGCCCGAAAAACAGTACTCCGATTATCAAATTTCCGAAATTTCATTACTTATTCGGATATCTGATATTCGGGATAATGGACTTCGTGTTTTCAATATTCGGAACTTAGGAATAATGAAATTCGGATTTTTGAAACTAAAAATACAATACAAATATTCTTTATTGTTCACCAGACATAGTAAAAAGAAAAAAGAAAAATAGAGGTAATTTAAACATAAACAATGGTAGACAACAGGCGGTCTTATCGTGTGTAACTAACTACACGGGAAATAATAAAATCCGAAAATATGATTTTTATTTCCCGTAAAGAATAGGGTTCTGCCTTTTCTCCGAAGCCCCTCGCAGTAAAAAAAACAACAAATAGTCATAACAATGGTATTATTAGTAGGTTAGGTTAGGGTTAGCTTGTGTCCCTTACAGCGGAAATAGGCACCCCGCGAAGCGGGGTGACGTCGTCCCGCTGGTGGTTAGGTTAGGTTAAAATAATTGGCCTGTAAGTCTGCCTTTATACGCCCATCTTTTTTTTTTATAATCTTCTTATTCTTAATCTTCTTTTTATTATATGTATATTTACGAGGATAATACACATGATGTTGTACACAATTTGCTCACAATATTCTGTATAGGAAATGCTTGTAATTCGTTTTCCATCTACCCATCTTCCCATAAATGGTTAACTTGTTCCTTATGAATGATGTCGATTAATTGTGTATTCATGTGATTTGCTATTCAGTTTCTCCACTCCAGCCGTTTAAAATGCGGATCTTAGGTACTTAATTCGTGTGTGTTAGCTGCGGGAGTGATCTTAGACGTTGGGCGTTGTTTTAATGACTAATTTGATAATAATTAGTAACAGGAATTCGTTATTCAGATTTTTCGGATTTTTGTTAATTCGGGTTTATAATTGGTCGGTGTAATGATATTCGGATTTTTGAAAATCGGTATTTTGATAATCGGTGTTGTAACCGTTAGACTTTTTGAAATTTCGGATTTATGAAAATCGGATTTATGAAGAATCGGAATACTTATATTAGGAGTTTTAATACATTCGGAATTATGAAAATCGGTATTATGAAATTCGTGATTTCGACTATCGGAATTTAGTTTTTCGTATTTATGTAGTGTACCCGCGCGGCAGGGCGCGTCGATGGCGGCGCCGAACACGATGGGGCACAACTGCGAGCGGCAATTGTTTCATATAACTGCATTTTGCGAAAAAGGGACAAACATACCCCTTCTTAAAACTTTGGACACTTATAACTTCGTGATTTTTTAACCTTTTGCGTTGATTTTTTATCCATTTGACTACATTTTTAATCCTTTTTCGAGCAAATATGACGTTATTGATTAATCTATTTTGTGTATATATCCCTCTTATAAATGGTTTGTTTCAGTGGCGGCACCATTCACCTCGCAAGAGCAGAATATCCGCTGCGTGAAGCTTCTAGCCCTCGAAGGGCGGTGCGCCCTGAGCACTAGCTTCGCCATATTCAAATACATGGCTCTCTACTCGCTGATACAGTTCTTCTCCATACTCATACTCTATAACGTAAGTATTTTTAGCATGTTGCATGTGGGTGAATCAAAATTTTCTTTTACAAGGAAAATATGTCTGGATCACTTTTTAAAACTGCAATGTTACGGGTCAAAATCTGTCGTAGTGCTTTCTGAACATTTCCAACCTCTTTTTTTTGGGTCATTTTCTAGGCATGTTAGGAATCGATAAAAAAAATTCTCAGAAACTCTGTCATATAAATACAACGTGTTTTTTAACCGTCTTACAGCCGAAGCCCACTTAAAGTATCCAAAACCTACTAATCATTCGTGAAAAAATAGTATTAGTATTAGTTAAGCTTAATTAAGTTTGAAAAATCCTGTATGACGCGTGGTGCGAAGTTTGTCCACCCGGTTAGAGTTTGTACCTATTTACAAAAGATGGCGGCTAGCGGTCACTCGGCTAAATGATTGAAATAAATTTTACTACAAAAAAACAAAATTAATACTTACATTAACAAAAAAATTAAATAATCCTTTATTATATTCTTTGTAATGTATACATTCACTGGGCTTCGGCTCTAAGACGTAACCGTAAAAACACTCTGTATATGTTCGTTCAGATTCCCTTTTAGGTATTTCATAATTATAATAGTTACAAAAAAAACACATTAACAAGTAAAGTAATAAGAACTACTAGCTTAAGCCTAGTCAAAAAGTCCCCCACGTGTTGTCCCGGGCGCAAAGGTACCCATCACACTGGCCGCGTTACCACGTTGAATGGCGATGGACAACCTCTGCACCAGGTACGAACCCGCGCGGGCATCAGACCCCCTCTCCGTAATTCGTCGTCCCACCTCCCTAACAAAATCAATAGCCTCCGACCCCCAGCACCCAGTAGTCTCAAACGCAAGGGGTACAAAATAGTTATTTGTGTCACAAGGGAGCAAAATAGTATATTTACGGCGAGGGCGGTGTATTGAATCCTGAACGCAGCGAGGGATCCTACAATAGAATCCTGAGCGTAGCGAGGGATTCTAACGTAGGATCCTGAGCGTAGTGAGGGATACAAGTGTTTACGCCCAAGACGAAAATAATTTTGCTACCGAGTGACACATACTATTTTTCACACCGACTATGAGGAAATTTAAAAAAAGCTATTGTTAAAATATATGTAAATTATCTTAATTTTTATTACTAACTTTTAAGTATAACGAAATATTTATAAATTTTTATACAACATTGTTATAGTTAAAACTTGAAATATGTTCGTTTTGAATCGACTACGATGAAATTACAATCGATTATTTTATTAACATCTGTGTTCAATTGGCACATTGCGTACAAATGTTCCAATGCCAATGTATAAATTAAAAAAGTAGCTTGAACAGAAAAGTAGCGTTTTGGTCCCTCTCGTCGTGGAGCAAAACTTACTTTTCCGAATGAAAGGTGTGAAAAAATAATTACCGCCCAGGGCCGCATACTTAATACGTTTCCTGGCCGCTGCAAAATCTGCAGCGGCACCGGCTGTTCGCACAGTTCGGCTGAGATGCGAGGCGGCAAAAGTACTGACGCACGTGGCGTCCCACAGCAAACACTTTCCCCTTTAAGGTTGGAACATGTCTAATAACAATATCGTGTGTTTAGGTAGTAGGCACGCTGTGAATTTTGCGATGATTTAGTAACGATGCAATCGCAAGAAAACCGCAATACAGTAGTGATTGTATATCTTGACATACTATGCATGGCACCGGCAGTTGTCATTCCATATACACTTGTCAAACTTTCCATACATTCAGATTTTATCAAACACAGCTTACGATTACAGACGGTTTGGTACAACCCAACGTACGCTTTTGAGACAGGCCTTGAGGCCCTACCGAGAAACAAAACCGAATTTCGTTCGTGTATCTCCCTCTCTGTTGCACTTGCCAGTTCGAGCGAAAGGGAGGGAGATACCCGAACAAAGTTCGTATTCACTTCGCGGTAGCCCCTCTGATTACAGGTGGCGGTGCGTAGTATTTTAGAATGGCCCCACAGAATGGGTGCCATTGCCATTATGCGGGGATAGGGGCGGGGCGTCAAAACGATGCCAGGCAGCCGTTTAGTTCGATCATGCGTATACCGGGTTTTAGGCACTTGTTTGGGTAGAAATTTGTAAGGAGCTCCCATTCTATGGTTTTTTTCGCTGTTCAAAAATAGTAGACGAAGGAGACGAGTCTATCTATTGCACTTTTGGCCGAGACATTACATAGTGCTTTTCACGTCTACTGCGAGGAAATTGCAAAAAATTAAAAATAATAATTATAAGTCAAAATTAAGTAGAGTACCTAATTAAAGATCATAAATAGCATAATATTAAACACTTTAGCGCGGCCGCTCGCGTGTCGCGAGGCAGCGCGCGGTGCCCTCCCCTCCGTCACGCGCGGGGCGGGGGCAGCTGTGATCGAGCGAATCGCTGTTCAAACTGACCAACAATAACATTGTTGGACAGTTTGAACTCATAGCTGGCCTGTTCTTGCGATGTCCAACTAACCCCAGCTTTCCAGCCTGAATTCTGACCATATTTTGCCACATTTCCGAGCAGTGGCGTGAAAATTTATTTTTCTCAAACATGCTCTGAAATGTATGCGTTAATATCACGAAATGAAGACAAGAAGTTCCTTGTTTATGGCTCCCTACATTACTTCTTGGCCTTACGCCAAGAAGTAATGTATGAAAACCCTAACTAAAACTATTTTCATCACACTTGCTCGTCAATGGCGTTATTACTTGCGAGCGTACAGAGCAGTTATAGCCGTTTTAGCTCAAATGTTTGCTACAACCAACTTTTAATACGTATAAAACATATCTTTATATTAAATTTAACTGCAATTTAATGTTTAGTATTTATTACAAATAATTTTAAATGTTTTTAAATGTTTTCAAACTGTGGCTGTAAGGCTGTATACCGAAGGGTCTTTGCCATACGCGCCTCACGTCAAATTCAGCAAAATGAACGACTGACATGTTGCAGTTTTTATTACGATTTGTATTAATTTCATCTAAAATTTATTTGTTTCCTCGCAAATGTGATGAAAAACATTGTGTATAACACGGGCGTAAGAATATTGCAAACTCGAGTCATCAAAAGCCCTCCGCCTTCGGCGTCGGGCTTCTGATAGACTCTTGTTAGCAATATTCCACTTACGCCCCTCGTTAAACAATGGACTATATTGTCCTCTACTCTTACTTTTTAAATTTGCTTACTAATACGAGTATTAAACAGACCAAGGAAAAATTACATACTGCCAACCACCACTAGACTCTGTTAGCATACTTGCGACATAAAAAAAAAACAAAATCTATGATACTATACTTATGTGCGGTTAAACATGGTGCTCGACGGCTTGTTCAAATGGTATGTTTAAAAAATAAAAAAGGCGGCAAATTACACAATTGTTTTCTGAACTTTCGTTCCGATTGTAATTTCAACGAACTATTATTTAATTGATTATATTACCTTGTATTAATTTTAATTTTAATATTTCCTCACATCGTTTGAGAAAAGCACTATACAATCCTCGGCCAGACCAGGGATTGCTGGACTCGTTGTATCCGGCCTCGTCTACGACTCGGCCGTCTACCCCAAGCTCGTCCACCAATCCCTTACTTCACGGCCTCTGCAGTAATGTACTATTTCTTTTCAGTACTTCTCAATCCTGGGCAACTACCAGTTCCTGTACATCGACCTGGTGCTGACGACGCTGCTGGCGCTGTCGCTGGGCCGCGCGGCGCCCGGGCCGGTGCTGGCGCCGCGCTCGCCGCCCGTCTCGCTCGTCGCGCTGCAGAGCATCCTGCCCCTCGTCGCGCAGGTCACTGCCACCCTTATGTACTATACGATAAGGTTCAAGTTCCTGACGCTGCTGGCGCTGTCGCTGGGCCGCGCGGCGCCCGGGCCGGTGCTGGCGCCGCGCTCGCCGCCCGTCTCGCTCGTCGCGCTGCAGAGCATCCTGCCCCTCGTCGCGCAGGTCACTGCCACCCTTATGTACTATACGATAAGGTTCAAGTTCCTGACGCTGCTGGCGCTGTCGCTGGGCCGCGCGGCGCCCGGGCCGGTGCTGGCGCCGCGCTCGCCGCCCGTCTCGCTCGTCGCGCTGCAGAGCATCCTGCCCCTCGTCGCGCAGGTCACTGCCACCCTTATGTACTATACGATAAGGTTCAAGTTCCTGACGCTGCTGGCGCTGTCGCTGGGCCGCGCGGCGCCCGGGCCGGTGCTGGCGCCGCGCTCGCCGCCCGTCTCGCTCGTCGCGCTGCAGAGCATCCTGCCCCTCGTCGCGCAGGTCACTGCCACCCTTATGTACTATACGATAAGGTTCAAGTTCCTGACGCTGCTGGCGCTGTCGCTGGGCCGCGCGGCGCCCGGGCCGGTGCTGGCGCCGCGCTCGCCGCCCGTCTCGCTCGTCGCGCTGCAGAGCATCCTGCCCCTCGTCGCGCAGGTCACTGCCACCCTTATGTACTATACGATAAGGTTCAAGTTCCTGACGCTGCTGGCGCTGTCGCTGGGCCGCGCGGCGCCCGGGCCGGTGCTGGCGCCGCGCTCGCCGCCCGTCTCGCTCGTCGCGCTGCAGAGCATCCTGCCCCTCGTCGCGCAGGTCACTGCCACCCTTATGTACTATACGATAAGGTTCAAGTTCCTGACGCTGCTGGCGCTGTCGCTGGGCCGCGCGGCGCCCGGGCCGGTGCTGGCGCCGCGCTCGCCGCCCGTCTCGCTCGTCGCGCTGCAGAGCATCCTGCCCCTCGTCGCGCAGGTCACTGCCACCCTTATGTACTATACGATAAGGTTCAAGTTCCTAATTGTGTGTGACGTATTGCTCGAAGCGGTATAGATTCTTCAATTAGTAGCGCAGGCGACCCTATGCGGAAAGGATCCAATTAATGTCGTTGATCAAGATTTCCACGGCACCGTGTCGGGTAGGCATGGTTGCTCTAAAAAAAGTCAAAGTCAAAGTATCTTCCATTGAGGCATATTACATGCACTTTTAAATTATGATAAGGAAAGGTTCCCGGCCAAAGGGTACCGGTTCGGAAAGAAAACCTGACCTCGAGAAGAACTTGGCGAGGTACAGTTTTTTTTTTCAAAACAGTATTCAATATATAATTTCATTTACATTGCTACATGAGAATGTTTATTTATTTAATTTGTGATAGATTTCTAGTGCAGGACTGTATCACTGCCAAATGTCCGTGGTGTAATTGTTTATTTCATAATATGCTTTTGAAATAAGTGTCTGTTTCATGACAGATTTGAATTTAGTTCACTATACAGACGACTATAACCCTCATTTTCACACAGAAAAAGAGTCAGATTCCCATTGAAGGTGATTATCACTCCCCTAAGGGAATGGTTTCGGTTCCCGATTCCTTCTAATCCACTTACGCTCACAAGAAACCTTAAATAAATTGACGTTTGTTTTTGCAGGTGGCGCTTGTCCTACTGCTGCAACTAGCTGCTTTATATCTTCTGCGTGCACAGGACTGGTAAGTGCAATTTAAAAAATGTAATCCGCTTCCGTCACCCCACGCACTGCCGGCCGCGGACCAGCAATCACAGTCCGCTATGTTGTATCTCTCGATAGTTTATATAAACTGGTGGCTCTGTAAGCTGTACCACACGCGACCCTATTTTTTATTTTCATTTAGTTTAGTTTTAGGTGTTTCGTCAAAAAATCTATATGATAAAAGAGTTGAATTGGTTTTTCAAAATACAATGTACTGTATTTCCTATTACATTTGTTTCAAATTTTAATCGTAAAAGACAATGATGCAATATAAAAAGTAAGTCGACTATGGGAGGAGGGTTGAAGTGTGTTGTGGGCGATGGGCTAGCAACCTATCACTGCAATATAACATTTTGCCGATCTTTTATACCCACATCTATGCTAAATAGTGGCGCTGGAACATAGTTTCATGTGCTCTGCCTACCCCTTTTGGGAATCAAGGCGTGAATGTATGTTTGTATGTATGTAATATAAAATACCGGCCAAGTGCGAGTTGGACTCGCGCACGGAGGGTTCCGTACCATTATCAATAAAATCGTCAAAATAAAACCACGTTTGTTGTATGGGAGCCCCCTTCATCATATCATCATCATACAACAAACGTGATTTTTTGCCGTTTTTACAGATAATGGTACGGAACCCTTAGTGCGCGAGTCCGACTCGCACTTGGGCTGTTTTTTATTACATCATTGGTAGAAGACAGGGACTGCATAACCGAAAAATACCGGTATTATTCATAACCGATATGACGTCATATCGGTTTTGAAATAGCGGTTTCGGTAGCGGAACCTTTATATTTCGCTATCGAAATATAACGGTAACCTTTATTTTTTTCGGTACCTCAACCGATTTTTAAAGGTTACCGATATTTAGATTTTGGCGTCGTTGCCAAACCGCCGGCGCTGCCGTTTTGTCTTTCTTTCCACGACATCGTCGCATCGTCAGTAGGAATATTACATTCAGTACATTGGCACAGCAACATAGCGTGACGTGCCGGTGTGCGGGCGGGGACTCGGAGAGTGCGGAGCTATGATGACAATGTACAGCCGGATACCAAACAGGATGATGTTTTCGCTTCATTATGAAAAGAAAAGAAAGCGTATACGGCGTTCTTTCGTTTTCTTACCATTGTAGATTTTATTTTTTATATTTTAATCGAATCGAATAGCTCGCGTTTGCACTGTCGAGTGTCGTTGTCGGTGAGCATCAAAGAAGCGTATGATATGCCGCTGCCGTTTCGCCCGCGCCCGCGACGACGCCCCCCCGCACGCCTCTACTACCGCTCGCTCCCCGTCCCCCGTTTCTCACTGTGCGCCGCGGCCCGCGCCATTCCATTTATCATGCCGCCGACCCCCCTCCCCCCCCCCTCTCCCCACCTCTACTACCGCTCGCTCCCCGTCCCCCGTTCCTCACTATGCGCCGCGGCCCACGCCATTCCATTTATCATGACGCCGACCCCCCCCCCCCCCTCACCTCTACTACCGCTCGCTCCCCGTCCCCCGTTTCTCACTGTGCGCCGCGGCCCGCGCCATTCCATTTATCATGCCGCCGACCCCCCTCCCCCCCCCCCCTCTCCCCACCTCTACTACCGCTCGCTCCCCGTCCCCCGTTCCTCACTATGCGCCGCGGCCCACGCCATTCCATTTATCATGACGCTGACCCCCCCCCTCCCCCCCCCCCCCCCTCACCTCTACTACCGCTCGCTCCCCATCCCCCGTTTCTCACTGTGCACCGCGGCCCGAGCCATTCCTTTTATCATGCCGCGGACCCCCCCCCCACACGCCTCTACTACCGCTCGCTCCCCGTCCCCCGTTCCTCACTGTGCGCCGCGGCCCGCGCCATTCCTTTTATCATGCCGCGGACCCCCCCCCCCCCCACACGTCTCTACTACCGCTTGTTCCCCGTCCCCCGTTCCTCACTGTGCGCCGCGGCCCGCGCCATTCCATTTATCATGCCGCCGACCCCCCTCCCCCCCCCTCTCCCCACCTCTACTACCGCTCGCTCCCCGTCCCCGGTTCCTCACTATGCGCCGCGGCCCACGCCATTCCATTTATCATGACGCCGACCCCCCCCCCCCCCCCCCCTCACCTCTACTACCGCTCGCTCCCCATCCCCCGTTTCTCACTGTGCACCGCGGCCCGAGCCATTCCTTTTATCATGCCGCGGACCCCCCCCCACACGCCTCTACTACCGCTCGCTCCCCGTCCCCCGTTCCTCACTGTGCGCCGCGGCCCGCGCCATTCCTTTTATCATGCCGCGGACCCCCCCCCCACACGTCTCTACTACCGCTTGTTCCCCGTCCCCCGTTCCTCACTGTGCGCCGCGGCCCGCGCCATTCCATTTATCATGCCGCCGAGCCCCCCCCCCCCCCCCTCTCCCCACCTCTACTACTGCTCGCTCCCCGTCCCCCGTTCCTCACTATGCGCCACGGCCCAAGCCATTCCATTAATATGATGCCGACCCCCCCCACCTCTACTACCGCTCGCTCCCCGTCTCCCGTTTCTCACTGTGCACCGCGACCCGCGCCATTCCTTTTATCATGCCGCGGACCCGCCCCGCCCCCCCCAACCGCCTCTACTACCGCTCGCTCCCCGTCCCCCGTTCCTCACTGTGCGCCGCGGCCCGCGCCATTCCATTTCTCATGCCGCCGACCCCCCCCCCCCCCCCCCTCCCTCTCCCCCCACATTTACTACCGCTCGCCCTCCGTCCCCCGTTCCTCACTGTGCGCCGCGGCCCGCGCCATTCCATTTATCATGCCGCCGACCCCCCCCCCCCCCCACCTCTACTACCGCTCGCTCCCCATCCCCCGTTCCTCACTGTGCGCCGCGGCCCGCGCCATTCCATTTATTATCTTTTTAATTCTTTCATAGATTAGTTAGTTGGAAATTAGTTAGGTAATTAAAAATATCGGCCGACGGACAACATTGATAAATTTGATACCAAACTCAATCAAAGTACGAGTAATAGTACATTACGCGCGCACACCAGCGGAGCAGAACGGGAATCGAACCCGTAATCAATCAATTAATTTGCCATATGAAATTACGAAGTATAATAATGATTCCATTTTATATTATCTCTATCACATGACGTGATTATCGCTAACAAAATACCTAACGCGGTACACAAGCACTGCGCAGTCATGCACACGCAATGAATGAACCGGCGCGGCACGGCGTGATCTGACCTGACGGCGGCCGCGGCGTCATCGGCAGGCGATGCCAGCTCGCTTATTTTTTTCGGTAACCGTTATAATACCGGTTTCGAACCGGTATTATAAAGGTTTCGGTTACCTTTAAATCGAATAGCGGTAACCGATATTTCAAAACGGTTACGGTACCGTTATGTTGGCGCGGCGCGCGTAACCTTTACACCATTACGGTACCGTAATGGAATACAGGTTTCATACCGGTAAAACCGTAACCGAAATCAGTCCCTGGTAGAAGATATACAATTCGGGCGATGAAAATGAATCCACACACTTGTCCTCAGGTTTCACCAAGTGGAAGGCAATCCAGAAATGGAAGTGGTGCTGTGCTGGGAGAACACAGTGATCTTCCTCGTCTCCTCGTTCCAGTATCTCGTGATGGCGTGCGTGTACGCTAAGGGCTGGCCTTTCAGACAACCCTTCTGTGCAAATTGTGAGTAAATAATAATAATAAATCAGCCTATATACGTCCCACTGCTGGGCACAGAGGCCTCCTCTCATGGATGAGAGTGAACGGGCAGTAGTCGCCACGCTTGCCCGGTGCGGGTTGAGGACTTCACATACACCTTTGAATTTCTTCGTGGATGTATGCAGGTTTCCTCACGATGTTTGGTGAGGAATGACAACACTCATTGCAACCACAAACAGTCAGAATCGGGTTACTAATGTGTTGCATAAAATTGATTGTCATAATTTTATTTTGAATAACAGCCCATGGCAGAATCATCATTTCGCCGAATTACATTTCGCATAAATTTCATTACTTGCAGTCATTTCGCATAACTTCCTTTGGCAGAAAAGTACATTGGCATAATGACGATTGTAATAATTGATCTTTTATAAAAAAAATAACCTCGAAGACGAAAGCGGCAGCCAAGCTTTCTGCAATTCAAAATTCTGCCAAATGAGTGTTATGCGAAATGATAGTTATGCTAAGTATATAATTATGCTAAAGTATCATTCGGCTAAAAATGTTTCTGCGATAACTGTTATGCGGAGTGTATTTCGGACAATCGATATTATGCCAGATAAAGGGAACCCGTCAGAATCTAGCCCGTTTTACGTACCTACTCTCCGACATAAAAATTTGTAGAATCTTACACAAATATACTTAGTCCCAAAGTAAGCGAAAGCTTGTATGGGTACTAAACGACAGTGGCGGCGCGTGAGAATTTTCACTGGAAAACCCGGAGCAAAAATTGGAGTGGCTTTTGATGATTTACGAGTTTTATAATATACAGGGTGGAATGTTGAGATGCAGGAGCAGTAAGGGCAGGTACTAAATCCCTTGCTGCTACGTGAAAATGCTCTTAGGAGACCTTTACCAACTTTTAAGTGTTGACAATCGACATACACAGATTTTCGATAAAATGTACAGTCGGCGAGAAAATCGCCAGATTTGACTATTTTTTTAATGCCAATCTGTCCAATTTCTATCAATGGTTAAAATACCTTTTGAGACCAACTAAGGTTGGAGTACTAGAACACCCACAAATCAAAGAAAACTTTTCCCCATCATCCATCGGATGATGTTGAAGTATCTTAACGTGCTTAATATACACAGCTACACATTAACTCATCATCATATCAGCCGAAAGACGTCCACTGCTGGACATAGGCCTCCCCCAAAGAGTGCCACAATGACCGGTCCTGCGCCACCCGCATCCATCGGACTCCGCGACCTTTACCAGGTCATCAGTCCACCTTGTAGGGGGGCCTACCCACGCCGCCCCTTCCGGTACGTGGTCGCCACTCGAGAACCTTTCCGCCTCATCGGCCATCGGTTCTACGTGCAATGTGCCCCGCCCGCTGCCACTTAAGTTAAGCGATTCGAAAGGCTATATCGCTTACCTTAGATCTGCTGCGGATTGCCTCATATCTGATGCGATCACGCAGAGAAACTCCCAACATAGCCCTCTCCATTGCCCTTTGGGTGACTTTGAGCCTTCTTATGATGCCCGTAGTAAGCGACCGCGCTTCCGTGCCATACGTCATCACTGGCAACACACACTGGTTAAAGACTCTTGAGACACTGCGACACATGAACTAAATATATCCGTCTCTTTCAGATTCGATGGTGCTGTCTCTAATGACACAGGTGGTATTCGTGGTCCTCCTCCTGTTCTGCCCGTGGCAAGAACTAGCGGAGTACATGGAGGTGATGGTGTTCAAGTGGGACGCGCAGGCGCAGAACATCTTCCGCGTATACCTGCTACTGGTGCCGGCGCTGCATCTAATACTGGCCATCGCTATAGAGGTGAGGAACTTAGAATGGCCCTTCTTCACTATCGGCGATGATCGTTGGTCGTGTGATCGTGGAGCCCCGCGATGTAACGATCGTTACAATGATCACATCTTGTCATGGTACCTTGATCGCGGTAGCTCTCGATAAGCTGCGCGCGATATATCGTTTGTCCGCAGTTGTCTATTTTTAACGGTCTAAATATGTAACTATATTCTTAAACAATACTTATCCACTTGAAACACAAAGCAATTGACCAAACCGACTTAGTTGACGACCGGTGTAGTCTAGTCGGCAGTGACACTGCCTTCGAAATCCGTTATACGAGTAGCAGTCTCCCACTCACCCATAACATAAGCCTCATTGAGCGTACTCTGTGGCTGGAGTCCGATCAGGGAATCGTGTCACAAAAAATGCTGCAAATTTGGAAAAAAACGCATGCTGGTGACCTTAAATGAGTAGTAAGGTACTTATAACTGAGAGCTTATTTCATAGATGAAATGGTTGCCATGTAAAATATTTGAAAAAAATGCTTATGGCATAGAGACTAGTTCGATTTCAAATTCAAATAAAATTGAATTTCAATTTTTTTTATATATTTATTTAAACTTTATTGCACAAATGAAAATAATGGCGGATTTAATGCCTGGAGGCATTCTCTACCACTCAACAATGCCAAGTTTCGTAATATTGATTAACTCAACTTGTTCCAGGCAACGCTCTCCGACATGGACAAGTTCCAGGACGTGTTCCGCGTGTTCCGCCGCCGCTGCGACAAGGACCCCGGCGCCGGGGACGCGGCGCCGCTGCGCGCGCACGTGTGCTGACGCCATATGCTGCTCTCCGTCGCACTTGGCTTGTATCCGTATTGCGGTCTCTTTTTAACGTCACCGAGCGTTGTAAACGCTTTGACGCATACCGCTGTGGGCGTCTCTGTCGCTCTACTGGCGTATCAGTATAGAGATCTCTTTTTAAAATCATCGAGCGCTCGCTACCCTCACACAGAGACCGCTGGTATCTCTGTCGCTTTAGATGCGTATCAGTACCGTGGTCTCTTTTTAATATTGCAGAGTGCTTGTAGTTTCCTTTCAAGAGTAACTGTGCGATCATACACTCATACCGTTGTCTCTGTCAAGCTAGGTGCTAGACAGCTAGCGCTGTATCTCTGTCTTTTTCCAATGATTCTAAGGCGCGTACACGAAGCAGGTAAGTTGCGAAAATATCCAAATGAACGTATATATTGTTATTACTTACTCCATCTACTTGCACTTTGTATAAGCACCCTTACACTAGAGACGCATAGGATTTATCCACAGAATACCGTTAAATTTTATAGTAATACTAGTAGAAAAAGACAGCGACACAGCTCGCCTAGTCTTAGAGTTAGATTAGGGTCTATAGATTCTCTTGTATTATATTTGAAGGCCATTGTACGTAGAACTGGCTTTGGTTCCGTCTGCTACGGAATTATGAACCTTATTTCAATGTATCCATTCAGCTGATGACCCGTACATCGCGGGTGGCCGCGAGTGACGTCATAGTTTATTGCCTCTACCAAAAACGCACTTGTTAATGAGATTATTTAATGTGGCCGACTCTTTATTAACCTGTCATTGGAATTGGAATCTTCTGCCTTGGACTTAGAGTCAGTTTTCGAATGCTCTACTTTGATGCGATTCGGCCAACTCAAATAATCTCAAGTATGCAATCTCGCTGAGACGACGCGAACGCTTGCCGTCCCTTACCAACCTATAAGGTTAGAAGAGTAAGGACGTCTTGGTGAGAGAACTGTAACTTCGCTGTGAAAGCCGAACCAAGTAGCTATTCATTATAATTATAGAAAATTTACTTCAATAAGTACGTATGGCGTATAGGCATACTTAAATTTACCTTGGTTTGGTTTCATAATTAAACTGTAGTGTTGTAACTTATGAAATAGTAGTGAATCAGTCATGTAATTGAAGAGTATATTGGTTCAGGTGTGCGTTTTTTTGCGTAAGATTTGGATAGAAGCTCCGCTTAACGAATCGCGTGCTATCCCTTTCAATCTAGTGTATTTAATAGAAGGACTTCATGTTTGCGACTGGCGAGTTTAAAAAAAGAAGTTATATGTAGATTGGAAACTAACTTTGTAAGTACTTAATTCCGGTAGTTTGAAAAAAGTTAATGCGTTAGAATTTTATTATGTGGCAAGTTGACAATACGTAACGAAATTTGATATGTGAAACATGCAAATTTGAAAGTTAACTGTGAAATTAAATGAAAGCCGTCGACGGTGTTTTTATGTACGATTCCCAAAGGAATTTGAACCGTCTGTATAGTAGCTACATTTCATATTTGAATGAATCGTGCATCCACTGCGAGGCGGCAGCTACCGACGCGGTCGGTGGGGATTGTAATCGAATATGAATTGTATCTGCTGTATAGACGGTTCAAATTCCTTTGCATGTAATAGAATGCGCGCCGGCCCGGCCCGTTCGGTGGGAATCGTACATTAGTGTTAACCGGTTCGGTTTAACGTCATAGCTCAGTAAAGCCACCCGGCGCCCGACCCGCGCCGCCTCATTCTTTATATGGATTTGTACGGGCATGCGCTCACTACATCAACTCCGTATCAAATCCGTAGTTAGTACCTACATTTAGGAGGCGAGGCGGTCAGGGTCGGGCGCCTGGTGGCTCTAATGAGCTATGACCTTTAACCTTTATTTTTGCATCCCACCATCTCCATATGGTTTCGATTTAAATTTATCTTTTCATAATACTTACCGCACTCCATGTGTTCACATACCACTACGATATTGGAGAACACTGTAAGAAATCAAATTGCGCAATATTTTTTTTGCGCGTTTAAACTATCAAAAACACTAAAGGGTTTCCCGCCATCGACACCGACCATTATCGCACGGATTATCGCGCAACATTACGCCTATGCACAAACGTGACCTTAAGGCGATACCTTGATGCAAGCCGACTCGTGAAAACCACGCCCCCTTCACAGAGACAGCTAATACTTTCCGCGCACGAGAAAAAGAGGCTTTTATGATTGTGTCGTAAAATAATGTATTGAATGAGTAGGCTCAGTAAAAAAAAGGAAAATAAAGAACCAAGTTTAGAATATTGTTCTATCGAGAATAGTTTAGGCAATCATGTATCGATTAAATCAGGTAAACAATATATCTGAAAATCAGGCGTTATTGTTTCCTAATCTAGTCAGAATGGCGTTTCAAAGAACGCGATTATTTCCTATTCACCCCCTTAAGCAGACCCCGACAGTATTTTTAATAAATGAGTTCGAATTTTAAATTACTTTTATTCGTTTTTGATGTATGTACTTAATTTTGATATAATTTAATGTACTAATTTAATACAAAGGTAGTTTGGTTTTACGGAAGTCTTCTTACGCAGAATTCGCACACTCGATCAACTATATCCGTCTTGGGAAATGGACCTTAACTAAGATATAAATGTGTTATTACTGTAATGGCAATCATTAATCCATTCCACGTCAATGTTTACGCCAAATTAGTACATAAGCTTCAAATAATTAGGATCATAATCGCATGCACTTCACTCACTCTGGACAGCACATTTTAAAATACATTAAAACGCGTCGATGCAAATTCATCTTTAAGTGTACAGTTTAAGGTCCTTTTTCCCGTGGTGCACGCCGCCGGTTCGGAGGCTCCGTTATACTATTTTGTTTTAGAAGTAGTTGCGACCTGTCCTAACCTTACCTGGCCGCGGCGTTTTGTTATATTGTTATAGAAAATTTACTTAATTTCTCTGTTGAGATATGCAGTTACTTTGTGGAGTCCCATGATAGTATGTCAGTTGATTCTCTACCTTAAAGGTATATAAATAGAGTACTTATTTCAATTAAGCTGACCGTCAAATTGAGTGAAACATTTACAGTTGCTGACTTATATCATGATGCTGTATGAAATCTTTTTCAAACCCAACTGACTAATAGAGACTTTATTAATATTAGTTTATAGTACAAAATCGAATGAAATAATATCATTGGACTAATCCACGATACACCCTACTGCAGTAGTTTTCATAATATACATGTATATTATTTCACTTGGCTTATTAGCAATCGTAAATTATTTTGCCGTCTCACAGACGTTAATTTTTAAATTATGTTTATTTTATACTTCATGTATAAATAATTAAATGAAATTAAATGTTAATTCTATTTATACAGCTTCCTAAGGCCCGATTTGACCAAACTGGAATAACGAGTGTTTGAACTGTGAAAATTGCACTTGTATAATATTCTTGGACATAGATCGAAAACAATGAAAAAATGTCGACCTTAGGTGTTCGAACCTGTATTCCTCATTATTCGACCGCGTTTGGTTTGGGAATAAGATAGCTGGCAACTCATACATATGACGTAATTATTTGGCGAAATTGTCATCTCCAATCATAGGTAGCTATCGCCGTCGAATAATACCGGTTTACCGGGCACGATTCCCCTTGTTCTCTATATATAACTAAGACATTACCGGTATGGCCGTTTCGCCATTTTGTTCGTAGGTCTAAAGATTCGACGGAGTCCCGCACAGCGGGGCTCCTGTTTCAGCGGCGCTACCACGAAAATCGAAACTCGAAGTTCGTATACATGCATCTCTGTCACTCGAGTTATGTAAGTGCGATGGAGATGGAAATACCCGAACTTCGACTTTCGAAATTCGTGGTTATAGCTCTGGGCGGTTTGCTCTTTGGGCATCTGAATCTACGTAACGAACCTAAGCTACCTGTGTTTCACGAATTGTATTGGTGAGGCCTGGTTATGTACGGAGTATAATGCCAAAAATCGAGTCCTGGAACCGAATTTGTCATTCGATTTACGGATTCTTAAAAAGATTATTGTCAGTAGAATTCACCTAGAGAACTAATAAATAAAATAACACTAGTGAAATATCATAGTAGTAGAATATCATTCCCGTAAAGTATTATGTAAATTAATTCTTGTTTGGTCTTCTCGACACTGAGCTGGTTTTCCGATAGATTGCATAACTTTTTCGCCCCCAAACCCATGTATTTGGTACCCATGTATGTAAATTACTCTTACAAAATTACGCTAACAAAACAGTCGAATTTGTACTTTATTTTATATAGGAATAGCGTACATTTTACAGTGACGCTTTCTCGGTCTGTGTTGGTCATCCTATAGAGTGCTGGTGAAAATGTTAAGCAATCTTAAGTAATACTTCGTAATACTTTATGTAAAAAAATCATTCATATTCATTAAACATTATAGTTACCTCATTACTATTTGAATATTAGCTGTTTTGGCAATATTTTAATTTTAAAGTACTTACGATTTTAAGCAAAATCCTATTTAGTTTAATTTTATTGTAAATAGAGGCTGAATTTATTTAGAATTAGCAATTTAACCGAGATATTTTCTAATCTTGTTTAAATGCTTTGCATTTTTCCGCTCAGTGAATCGGGTTATGTAAGATTTAACTTTTTAAATCTAAATGTAATGTTTCAACAATAATGCATTATTGGTGACCGATGGCCCTTTCACATTACTAGAAGTTTACATAACTACTTTGCATTGGCAACACTGAGCCAACCAATGACGAGTGACCCACGACTGTTCACTGACACCACGATTTCTTCAGAGCTACACGCGTGCCAATAAGTGACGGAAAGGCTCCTATGCAGCTAAATTAAAAACTGGTTTTTAAATGACTGACGGCTTACCATGTACAATCTACTTTATTTGGGCAGGCTATATCGGGAAGATGTTCGTAGCGATGTTTGTCTCTATGCTTGGCTCCGTTGGTTGTTCACTTCGACTTTAATAACGGCTACTGCTCGATGTTATGTTACATGTGAATGATCAAGTCTATCGGCACAGGGTTTTGGTTCTACTATACCTAAAGCTATGAGTGAGGTTCGCCTTCGTCAACGAACAGACCTGCATTCCTAAGCAATGATAGAAGATATGAAGTGTGTCCATAGGAATGTAGCCCTAGTCTGGCCAATGAAAGATGAGTCTAGAACAGAGAGGCAAATTTTAAAAAACAGGGTGTTAAAACACCGTGTATAACGCGATAAATTTAATGATACTTGTACAATTATTATATTTCTTAAATTCACATAATTCTATATAATGAAATAAAACTCTTTTACATTATACTTTATATTAAAGGCCCATTTACATGGTGCAACAATTCGTATCCGATTCTCATTAGTCTCATTACATTGCGGGGCTGCGGGCTACCGAAATACGACGAATTCAATCAAACGATGCAACGTAATAAAATTCGCAAAAGAGTTGTTGCTTCATGCAAATGGCCCTTTAAGAAGAAGATTCCAAACCACTCTCCAAAATTAATTTTTTGACTAGACATAATAATTGAACCTATCATGATATCCTTAAGCCTTTAACTCTCTTAAATAGCAAAAACAGACCAATTTACTATGGAACAGCTACTTTCTTAGTTTCCATATCAAGTATCAATAGTAGGACATCATACTAATTTAAATGTTTGACACATTTGACAATGATATTACTGTTGCCATATAAAAAAGGCCAGACTCTAGGGAAAGTAGGGAAGAGTGAATCCTCAGCTACATTCCTACTGACACACTTCATAACATGATTTTAGTTACAACAATTGCAAATTAGATTATTTGTTATAACTACCTATTTCGATGTATACCACAAATTATCTTGAATGTATCTCATAACTTTAAATTTGAGTCTTATATTTTACGTAACATTACATTTAGTTTAAAACATGTTATTTCAATGGCGCCCCGAAGTGAAAAGCTTTTTTGGCGTTTTAGTTCAGTTATTTGTGTGATACTTAAATAGGAATAAAGTGGAACTGTTCGAATAGCACAAGCGATCTAATTATTGCGTTACTAGCTTTATTATCCTTTAGAAATATTAAAACATTGAAAAACAGCCTAGATAGAGTACGCCTGCCTTTTCTTGACACTATTCTAATGGGATTGGCCGGGCGAAGGTATTCGCAGATGGCGCCAGCATAGGTTGAACCTGCCAGTCCTACCAAAACTGTCAAACTATTGTTTTATTTTTCGGAATTTTCTTGTTTAGAATCAAGCCGTTTAAGCCAAATCCCATAGAAAAAGGCTGGTGATAGTGAAAGATCTATGATGGCGCCATCTAGTCAAACATTTGACAGTTGCCAACCCCATTATAGGCATGTTCAAGTTTCTGTCAATAATGACGTTTTTGCTACCAGTTTTTATTGCCAACTGTACTTTTTGCTTTTTTGGACAAGTATCAACTCTTCTTTGAGAAGTTTCCTATGGGTTGATGTCGCCTCCTTCTGTCTTCATGGTCAAACCCCGTATCATGGTCGGCCATATTACACGATAAGTGATAGGATAAAGCGTCCGTTACTGGCTGTCACCGTTCGATAGAACGAGACGGACGCTCTATCTGGTCACTTATTGCGTGATTAGGCTGACCATGATACGGGACCAGGTCAGCTCGGTGGTATATTACATACATAGAGTCACAAAAGGGGTAGGCAGAGAACATAAAACTTATGTTCCAGTGCCACTTGGCATAAATGTGGGTATAAAAGATCGACAAAATATGATGTTGCCGTCAACCATGCTCCCTTAGTCGACTTTTACGCCACCCACGGGAAGAAAGGGGGTGGTGAAAAACCACACGGGACATAACACACAGGACACATGGGTTAATATTACGCAGTCCCCGAAAGTACACAAGTAGGTCGTAGTCGAGTTCGCCAATACGTGCACGGACAAATGATCAAAAATATGTAAACACGACTTTATTGTTAAGCTCAGATATTTTTGAACCTTCGGGGACGTAGATATTTATGAACTCGACTGTATCTATGCCTCAGGTCGAGCGGACATGCCTATGTCCGCTCGACCTGAGGCATAGATACAGTACAGATACCTGCCTAGGTATCTGAAAAGTGGGTTGCAAAATTTCAATGAAAACTTGAACAGTTACTGATTTACTGTATAGGAACAGTGCAAGTTAAATAAAAGCTTGTAACAATGGGTAAACCCGTGTTACTTTGACCGTGGAGGGTAACATTGGCTTTCCCTAAAGCGAAAAAAAACTCTTTTTTTATGAATTTGAAATTTTGAACACAGTCATATCATGTTATTTTTAATTTCAGTTAACTGCTCATGTTGTTACTTTTTACGTGACATTGCTATGAGTGCTTTTCATGCGGGTCCATCCTGTCATAGCTAGGTGCCAAGCGATGGTTTTTGAGTGTCAATCAGTGGGTGGTTTACCCTACCTGCAGTCCGCCGAAACGCGCCCACCACCAAACATGATGGCCCTTCTGCACTTTCGGCGATGATCGTTGATCGTGTGATTGTCTATAATCGGCACGGTCATCGTGCAAGCAGCGACACGATCGTCAGTAGTGGGCGATTTCCTTTGATTGACAAAACCGACAAGTGACGGGCCGCAGGCGATCATAGACGATGATCAGCGAGTAGGTACGGCTGAGTATGCCCTCTACACGATTGTGCTCGCCTGTAATCGTCTGTAATCGACGATAGTGTAGAGGAGCCATAATACGCGATGGCAATGGGCATAAGTGGCGAATTCCGGAAGGTTGTAAGTGAATTATGTCACGGTTTTACGTTTGCAAAACTACGCGATTTTCTTGAAAACGAGTGAGAAAAATTCTGAAACCTTGGTACTTTATTACGTATCATCACATATTATGAAATGTTGTCACGTATTCTGAAACATTGAAAAGATGTACATATTAATAAAAAAAATCTTGAACTAGGTAATAAATGTAGTACACATACAGAGTAGAAAAGTGTATTTATGGCAGAAAATTATGCTAGATCAGAGGCTCAAACGCGAAACGTAAACGAAGTTCGATTGTGTATCTCCCTCTCTGCCGCTTATCGAGCGACGGACAGGGAAATACACGAACACTATCGAACTTTGCTTTCGTTTCGCGGTAGCGCCCCAGACGCCGTTTAAAATGTGTAAGTATTATGAGTCTGTCAAAAATTTGCTTCAAAGCTCTTAATATGAAAGACGCGAACCTAAAACTGTATGGCCCAAAGGTGCAATGTCTTGATGTGCCATACCCACCGCTATCGCGGGCCAAACTCCGCTTTATTTCCGCGTGCCGGATTAGAAGAGCTCGCGGACTTGGCCCGCGGACCGTAGTTTGGCGACCCCTGTGTTAAAACATTGTATCTAATTACTAAGTAGGTAATTATTTAGTAGCAATTATTGAACGACCTTTGAAATTGGTGTAGTTGTTTGTAAACTTTAAATATCCTAAGTATTTCTCGGATACATTTGGAATGTGTTGTCTGTTTTATGCCAAAATTAGTGTAGGTGTCCTAATATAAAGTACTTTAAAAACAAAGTATTAAAAACTGATTTCAAATCAGTACCCACCCAAATTGCTTCAAATTTGCCCATAGAAGATGAAGAGTTCCCTTGTCTCTCAGGGATCCTATCATCAGATCCTGACCTGAAAAGTTGGAACCCCCTGGTAAGGTGTTCACCCGGTCCAGGCATCTTCGAATAATCGGGAACATACATAAACGAAATATTCCGAACTTCTTTTTTGAAGCCGGTTATAACAAATTTTGTATGATCGTCTAATTGGGATCCCAAATAAGTCATAATCTTGTAGTTGTAATGATCGCTGCGAAGATGTGACCAAAATATGCAAATAAATTACCTAAATTGATGAATATATTGTTTTCATTCCTTTTTTATACCAACGTAATACGACTTCGACCACATTTGTTAACGTCAGTCACTCGCGACATTTCAGACCTAGACGAGATGTCCGCAATCTACTACTTATCCGTTTTATTTCAATTAAAAAAAAAACTTTTACTTATGTTATTATTATTTAACGATCAAGTTTTGAAAATAATTAAAAGTAATAAAATAATCGAAAAAAAAAATAGTTTTAATTCGCTTTTCAGATGAAACTTTTGTCATGTAGTGTTCAATCTTGCAATCTCGCGAGATCTCGTACGACAATTGAACGTAAGTAGTCAATAAACTCCAGAAAGAAACAGGTAGAAACATAACCATTTATAGGGGTTACAGTTTGGAAGCGATTTCTTCCAGATAAGTTTGATCTAATTATCTAAGAGCGCGAAATACCTACCTAAAAAATATAAAACAGCCTTGGTTATATTTTTTTTGTATGACATTACAACTGTGCATATTAACGCTGTTGACACAAAATACCACGAAGCTGATACCACAGAACAGTATAGGTAATATTATTTGCTGATACGATCGCCATGTGGCAAGTCACAAGCCATATGCCGGAGTTGAGTTACATTCTACAGTGATATTAAAACATGACTCGGTCTGGGAGTCGACTAGACACTTAAGCGTCGCATCCAATCTGATTTCGCGCGTCCTTTTGCAGGCGCATCGAGGTAACGTGTCAGTGCGAGCGCAAGGAGGTAATTAATATTTTTGATATCATGAATGCAAAATGAGAATGTCAGATTGACCCTATCGAATTTTGATTGATTATCGAGGAAATCTATTAACACGTTCCCGGTGCAGCGGGAAATTCAAAATTTTAACTTCTACGTGCAAACTTTTTTTTTTCATTTTTAGTAGGTATTGGTACGTGAAAGCAAATATTATTGGTCCAGCTCATACGTGCACATTTTGATCAAGCCTCAAGTTTATACGGGGTCGTGCGGCACATATGAAGCACTCACGTACTACGTTGATACCTCGAAGTGTAACACATATGTCCCATGCACAGGGAACGTGTTAATTAGGTGCCCTATTTCAAGTCTCCTAATTCGTGCCGATATTTTATTTAAGTATATATTTAATCTGCTGCTGATTGCCCTATTAATTCCAAAGGGAAGCTTACTAAAAGTTTCCCAATTATCACAAGTTACACCTTTTAACGTAACGTTATTGATTATTGACTCAGATAACGGAAATTCCTACTAAATATTTGGAAAAGCACGAACTTTTATAAAAAGTAGGTATTTGTTGTCAGTATGTAGGTAAGGACGACCTATTGTTCGATAGAATAGATAGGTTGAAGTCCGCGGCATTTAATCGAGCAAAGATCGGCAGAAAAAGGTAATTAAGTAGTATTATTCAATTTGGAATACGAATAAATGTACCTACCTACCTATTTCATAGATGCAGCCAGTGTTGTCACATCTACCAATTTATTTTACCTCTATTCTACATATCTACAACCCTCGGCCTCAAATCTACCTATTTTTCAAAATATTACTATTGTAACATGTATATTCTCTATTCCGGGTTGCCGTCGTTGATGGCGATTTATGCCAATTTTTTTAACCTGTAGGTTAAGTTTTATTATGTTTGTTATTATTCTAATGATATTTTTTAATAAATGATACATACCTAACGATAAACATTTGATATTGTATAATAAAAATATGTATAGCCTGACAAGTTCCTATTTAGCCCTGATATAGTGTCGCTATAAACAGCTTACATAATTATGGCAATAATACGTGTACGTCATGAATAGTCGGGACAGTGTGTATTGGCATCGTGCAAGAACGAGTGAGATATACAATTATGTACTTGTAGATTGTGAAACTATATTTTCGTAATCGGAACAGCATGTCTAGTTGATCAACACCTTTCCGTCAAAATCGAATTCTAAAATTCGAAATACATATATTTGTCAGATTCTGGCTCCGATGTATCTTCACTTGTATATATTTTTGATTGTAGCACTACAGACGCCTCGAATGAGAAAAAAATAAATAATTTATTAATTAATATACATAATTATTCAGTACCAAGCTAACCAGTTCATTACAACCGCACTATGAACATAAGTACCCGTCATGTCAACAACTAATTTCAAAACATTGTTCATTGGAATGCTGCTGACTCCTTCGTCCTTTTTCTGTCGCAACCATTTGAATGTATTTAATTTAAAATGTTTTTTTTTTGCATCGGGGTGAAGTTTTTTAGGCATTTTGATTGCGAAATCGTTTATTATTCTGACTTGTGAAGAATTATTTTCGTTTCTTTTACATCGGTGAAATTCAATGACTTCCAACGTCTGTTGTGTCAAAAAAAACATTGTCATTAAAATAAATAAGTTCCACTGAAAATCCGCAACATATCGAGGGCTAAAAAGGAACTTGTCAGGCTTTATAAACATCACCAATAAATAATTTTATACGCATATACCTAATCATTAAAAATGTACTTAAACTTGATTGGTAGAGCTACCTATTTTTCATTTCAAATTCTACCAATTTTTGCACCCTGTTCTAACATTTTACCAAAATTGTATGTGACAACACTGGATGCTGCATACGTTGCCTACACCTGCACGTCAATCATGGGACGGCCGCGACATACTCTCGATTTTTCTCGCACTATATATACCTCTTGGACGGAGAGCTAGCGACCAAATCGGTCATGTGGCTTCAGCTGTATTGAAACTCCGTTAGCTACTTCCCTGAACAACCTTTTTCGATAATCTTCGTGCTGGCAGGCCGCGGGCGGTGGGTGCGGGTGTAGTGGGGGTGGGGAAAAAAAATAAAAAAATGTGGGCTCAGCTCCTTTATTTTTTTTTCAAACTGTTGCTGTTTCAGGCCGCGTGTGACCTACATTGATTACGGTGAATGAAAGTAAGTGAAAATAACGAGTTGCCAATTCTCATTATTCACACTATACTGAACTGTTACATAAATGAGAATCCCATCAAAAACATAAATGTGAAAGGCTGCCAAGTTCGATACTATCATATGGGAATGCTTCGCCTATAAAAGAAGTGAGATCTTTAGAATAAGTACCAAGTTCCATAAAAATACCTCAATTTAAAATAGTCAGAGAAACGCACACCGGTTTTTTTAGCAGTTTCCTGATAACATTTATTATTTTCAGTACTTTTTAATGATGTAACTTGGCAAGTTTTAATAGAAAATTATATACTTGACACATTGCAGTCCAAAGATGTCGATTCATTGCATTGAAAAGGTGTGTAGTGTGTGAAAACTTGCCAAGTAACATCATTAAAAAGTACTGAAAATAATAAATGTTATCAGGAAACTGCTAAAAAAACCGGTGTGCGTTTCTCTGACTATTATAAATTGAGGTATTTTTGTGGAACTTGGTACTTATTCAGATCTCACTTCTTTTATAGGCGAAGCATTCCCATAGTATCGAACTTGGCAGCCTTTCACATTTATGTTTTTGATGGGATTTCATTTATTTTTGTTAGGTGTGTTAGGTGTGTACTTTATCATTTTTTTATCACTTTTGCTACTAAAACTTAGTGTATCTAGTGACCTGCTTTGCACTTCGTAAATCGTGGGTTCGGTTCCCGCAACAGATACACACAGAGTGGTAAACAGTTTTATTGTTCTTGTCTTTAAGACAAACATGTATTGTCTTAAATTGGTATGTATCTAAATTTAAATAAGTCTTATCTCATTTCCACTCCATACCTACTTATAGTAGAACAAAATTACACATTCGTTGTTTTCGAAACCGACTCACACTTGGCCGTTTTCAGATTTTTACTTTATTTCGACCTAAAGACAAACCTTCGAGCCAAATTTCAGGTCGGTACGACCATTGGAAGATAGACCCATTTAGTTCATTATGACTTCATAGTAGAACAAAGTTACACCTTCGCTATTTTTAAAACTGAATCACACTTGGCCGTTTTCAGATTTTTCCCTTTACTTTGACCTTAAGACCTATCTCCATGCCAAATTTCAAGTCAGTACGACCATTGGAAGTGGTCTAGGTTTTTGATGAGTGAATCAGTGAGTGAGTCAGTGAGTGTATAGTAAAAATAGCGATTTTCTGACGTCAATATCTCAAGAACTGTTATAGGTAGAATAATGAAATTTTGTATTCTAGACAATTAAGGGAATGTCAACAGACACTCGAAATTTCATATGCGTAGATAAAATATGTTTTTTTAGGGTGGTCGAAATTGGCCCGAAATGGTTCGTGTAATATAACCCACGGCCGGTGTGTCGCTTTTTTTTGCTCGAACTTGGCGGACACACTGCCGTGTGTCTAGATAATAGCGCCTTTTTGACAATGATCATATATTTCTGGTCAGGACTTATTTATTATATCAAAATCATAATAAAACTTCTATATTTCAAAACACGATGTAATTCATAACTTTGTACTGGTATTCCAAGCAAAGACATATGTGGTAAGACAAATCTACTACGGTAAGTAAGTACTGTAGCCAGGCGGCGGGGAATATTGTGGGGGCGATTCCTTGCTTTTTACCATGATTGGCCGAGCGCTGCGAGGGCCCGGTGGGTGCTTCCACCTAGAAAAAAGAAGACGATCAACGACCGGCAAAGATTGACTCGAACGATTTCAGCGGTGGTAGCGGCAGTGATGCGCCTTACGTGGGAGCGGAGGATTGGAGAGCGGCCTTTTAGGGTCTCCCCACACCTATCGACGCGGAATCAGCGTTAGCCGATCAAAAAACTCTTTATGTCTACGCAATAAAAACGAAAAAGACGTCGATCGGCTCAGCCGACGCGAAGCGTCGTCCATCGACGGGATTACGAACAAAACACGCGTGGAATGTGGTACAAATCACTCGGCGAAAGCCAGTTCCGCGTCGATAAATGTGGGGAGACCCTTACTCGCACCGCTGACACCCCCCCGAAAGTCATGGAGTTAAATTTACCTTACTAAATTTAGAAGTATGTTTAAGTACCAGAAGTCTAATACATCCTTGAAATCTCTTAATCAGATTTCTCGTCACTATTTTCACCTTAATTGGTACTTAGTAAATACTGAGCCACATTTTTCGAAATTTGACGGTTAAGGAGTTAATTATTCCTATAGGTGCTATTAAGTTACTGTAAAGCTTCCCAACAGTCCAAATCATCCAACTATGGTCCAACCGAACTCTGTTATTACTGTACGTGTAAATAGAAGTCTAAGGAATCATCCTCCTCGTAACTTTTTTCCCAATTATGCCCTAAAGGAGCCCGGGGTCTGCTTCTAATTCCAAGATTTGGCAGAGGGAAAACTTGACTTGACAATTACTTACCATGGCACCAAGCTAAGGTCATACGGTGGCTTGGGACGCGCGAGGCGCTCCGCCCGTTCCCTCTTCAGGGTGTCGCTGTCACGCACAGCCGCGCACCAGGCGCGTAGGGTGAAAAAGTAGATTAGCTCCACGCCAGACAGCAGGGAGAAACCGAGGAAAAGTCCCGCGATCCCGCCGAACGATACTAAACAATGTTAAAACTTGGTGAGATAAGTAAGTGGCGCTTAACTTGCGGGCTGATTTTTAACGGTATTTGTTTACCGTTTCAATTGATATGTAAAATAAGTGGCAATCCTACAAAATTTATAAGAAGGCACCAAGCTGCTAAACGATACTAAAATTACTAAACAAAGTAAGTAGTTACTTTCAGTAAGACACTAAATGGCGCCCAAAGTGGGGCCAATACGCGCGAGGCGCTCCGCCCGCTCCCTCCTCCATCGCTGCCACGCACAGGCGCGTATCGAGAAGGAGCAGATAAGCTCCAAACCAGACAGCAGGGAGAAACCGAGGAATAGTCCCGTGACCTCTGCCGAATGATATTAGACGGGTTCTCTAAATCATCTCCGAAAATTTTATGTACGAATGTCACATCGCAACCAATTTTTCGCATAACGTGATTTCGCCGAATGATTAAGTGTCAACTTATCAAAAGGTTTAGTTTTATTTCCCAACCTCACGGTTACCAACTGTATGCTTGGACTTTTTTTCATAAAGTCACTTTTCAAAATGCCACCTTTCGAGTAGCAGAATGGGTCAGTTTGACTTATATACATTTCGTGGTATAACACTTACCAGATGTTTTATTTAGTAACTATGTAACGTATTTACAAAGTGAGTAAGCGCAACCGCTCACTTGTTTTTTTGACAATGATGGTACGGATACGTACGTATGGAATTATCGCATCATTGGAGATAAGTGTTTACATCATTTCTTTTCGACTGTTGCTTGGTGGAATGTATGTATGTAGGTGTACATTTGTTATTTTTTTAAACAAACACCTGCCAATTATTTTAACCTCACCTAAACCTTAGCTAACCGCCAGCGTGTCGACGTCACCCCGCTACGCGGGGTGCCTATTTCCGCTCTAAGGGACACAAGCTAACCCTAACCTAACCTACAAATAACATCACTGTTACGATTGTATGTTATTTTTTACTGCGGCTGGCTTCGTCTCCCCATCCCCACTTCTCTCCTTGTAATTTATATAAGAACACGTTGAATAAAAGTCTGACTATGTTATGCTGTCTTGTTCTTTGTAGTAAAAAGTTGGCTTATGTAAGAAAAGGGAACTGTGGCACAGACGAAACGTTATTCGGTTAGTAGTTGTTTGTCCAACTGAAAGATTTGCCAAATGATAGGTATGCCAAAATTTTTAATTCTTTATAATAATCGACTTAACAATAATTCTACCAAATGAATCTGTTGTCATCGGCGAAAAGTTGGTTGGCAAGTGAAATTCGGACATAACAAATTCGGAGAAAAGGCAGAACCCCTATTAGACGAGGTGAAAAACTTGATGAAGTAAGTGGCGCCCAACGTTGGGGCCGATTTTAATCGGTATTTATGTACCGTTTTAATTGATATGTAAGATTAGTGACAATCCTACAAAATTTATAAGAAGCCACCAAGCCGCTAAACGATACTAAAATGACTAAACAAAGTAGTTGAGTTTGTAAGAAACTAAATGTTTCCCCAGTTTGGGGCCGACGCGCGCGAGGGGATCCGCCCGCCCGCTCTCGCCCGTGGAGGTCATATGCCCCACTACATATAGAACCCTACACTGTTTACCAAATTAATAAAAGAACGGGTTTGTTAAAATTCTAATCATGCTCGACTTTTAGGACAACTACATTAATGAAAATATTGCAAAGTTAGGTGACGTTGACTGGTTATCCCTGTTATTGCATGATAAATTGAATATTTTTATTTAATGTACCTACACCTTGTTTGTACTTACTTTATAACTGGTTTTTTATTGTCAGATTGATGCTTAGTTTAAAGAAAAAGTTAAGACAAAAAAATCATACAATATAAGTAACGACGCCCAATGTGTGGCATTCTAATATTTTTTTTTTATTAGGTAGAATAGAGAAGTGAACATAGTATGTTTTCTATACCTCTTGTACTATATTTTTTGCCAGAAATCAATTATTTCCATGTTCTCCACATACAGACGTAGCAATAGCACCGGTGGCGGCGTTACCAATTGTAATGGGGGTGCGTTGCACCCGAGCGCACGATCCTAGGGGGCGCCGAGCGCTTCATGGCTAAAGACGCCTCTGAACGTTGCTAGCTATCGCTTAGCAAAGTGTGATGATTTCGTTACGTACCCAATAAATCGACCCAGCCGAACAGCACCTCGCGTTTGTACCGTACCATGGGCCAAGACACGAATTCTGTTTCCAGCGACGGCGTCGAAACTGGTCCTTTGCTTGTACTGAAGAGAAATGCAATACGAAAACCAATGTTACTTATCATTTTACATCCGCTTCATTTTTTTTAAATACCGCAATGATGGTTAACAATCGTAGGTACGGCCTGTTTGATGGTAAATATTTAGAGTGTAGACACCGTAGCATTCCTACTTGCAAGAATATTCAGGCTCTAGTTACGCTGGTTTTGCCAACCCTTTATTTATTTGAGGATGCGATGTGATGACATAACACCCTTCAGACTTATTATAGGAAGGCCTCTCTCTTTCTAGACTTATTATTAAAAACAGCTTTCACTATTTTTACACAACCATGTACTCACGGCAAAACGAAAAGGGCGGGTATAGAGTTTAGCATTCGTGTGTTCAAAAACATGTGTCCCACCGTAGCGTTTAAATTACAAAACAAATTTTGATCATCAGCCGAAAGACGTCCACTACTGGACGCAGGTCTCCCCCAAAGAGTGCCAAAGTGACCGGTCTGCGCCACCCACATCCAGCACTATATCGACCACATAAGCGTGTCAAATATTATACCTACTCTTATCTAAAAATTTTACATTGGATAGTGATTATTCAACTGCCGGCCTGAAAGGGTTATATTGCAATTCCTTGGCGACTTACTCGACTTCGGTGAGTTTTTCCACCTCATACACCGTGTGCGAGCAGCCCAGCTCACAGGAGCACCAAGACACATCCGTGATAGCGGCGGCGTGGGTCGCAATGCATTGCAGCTCTAGCAACGTACAATGCCTGTATCCTTCTGCAAGTTTTTAAACGAAATACAAAGGTATAACATTATTATTTAATTTCAAAGTGCATTGATATTGCTTTTAAAGAACCGTGATGCAGTGTCCAACTGGTAGCATGGTCGAGTTTATGTCCGACACAAAGGTAGCACGGCGATTGACCGATTTAGACTTTAACAGTTACTTTATAGTTCACTGCAACATAAACGCATACTGCTTGTATCCGCGCAACCTAACGAGTATAAATAGATAGGTATTCATTAAATTGTATAAAATATTATATTAGACACTCTTCAACTTGACGTTACTCATTGGCAAATTGCCACTCTTTTCCCCTTTTTTAACCGACTTCAAAAAAAGGAGGAGGTTCTCAATTCGGTTGTATTTTTTTTTATTTTTTTTTTTCAATGTTTGTTACCTCAGAACTCCGTCATTGATGAACCGATTCGGAAAATTTTTTTTTTGTTCGTATGTATATACTTCCAGGTGGGTCCCATTTTTTTCAAAATTCAGTTAGATGATGGGATCCATGAGGAATTGAGGGGACTCCTCAATTTTATAAGGCACGCGTGTAGTGATTTTGGTATTTTCTGTTATAACTCTTGTATTTACATCCGGAATCATAAATTTGGTGGCGAGGAATTGATGATGAAGACCACAGATGACTTATCGAATTCCTCAATTATGTACTTAAAAGTGCAAAAGTACGTCATAGGTTCTGATAAGATTCCGTTGAAATAGGAACTAATGAAGTGCCATTGGTGATGATCTTGGGGAATCGATGGAAGTCCTCAAATATTATCGGCCCACATACAGCGATTCGGTTTTTTTCTATAGTAATCAACGCATTTGCTATCGGAAATCAGTTCATGTGGTAAATTGTAAAAAATAGGAAATGCAGTGGTCGTGGCTTGGCGGAGTACTAAATTGAAGTCGGTTAAAACTTTGTTTTTAAAGTAAATTATGTATATTTGTACACAAAGGCGACAATGCTGCTGAAGGCAGACATACCTATATGACGCCACGTAACATTCACTGAATAGACACACGTTACAAAACAACAAATTGGTAACATATGTTGAAATAGGAAACTCACTTATATCCGGGTAGAAATGAGGCACACATTTGCAGAACGACCGGCTTCTCCGCATTCGGCATTGCCTCATACAGGCTGAATATGTATATATGGACGAGGTCTCCAGCGTTTGTTCATTGGCAAACACGCAGCGCCGCTGGCGGATTGACAGCTGACGAGCGTCTTCTGTGGTGTATGTGTGCTTCACGGAGAATGATACTTTTTCGACGCGACGGTCCCAGGAGTGCTGGGCGCTTTGTTCTAAGCCGGCCATCTCTTCTGTTGCGTGTATGTAAATCTACAAGCACATGTTATTTATAAATTTGCCCTAAATTTGCGGTGCAACTGGCTCAAACTCCTGGGGAACGGGCAAGTGACAAACTTTCGGAGAAGAATATCACACGACACGATCACTCACGATCTTTCCAAATAATTTGCATTTATTACCAGAGGTCGGCGGGGGTGAGCTATTTTTACGTCATTAATGGCATATAGTTGTGTCTTGTAGATATTACTATGGATAATGTGTATCTATAAAGAAATATTAAAAGAAGACCAAATTGAAATGATTAAATATAAAATGAAAATGCATTACAAAACGAGCTTAAATTCTAGTTGAAACTGTTTTCCCACTTAAGCGGAAAGCTGTGCAAAATAGATTAATCACATTCCGTAGATTCTTACAAATTTCATTTCTTTTAATGGCTACGTAAAGCTCGTGCAGAAAGGCAGCCTAAATAAAATCATTTCATTTGTTAATAATTACACATGAGGCATTTTTACCCTTGTATGACAAGGTATGTCCATTTTATGCAAAAACTGAAAACAGCTCACCCCCGCCGACCTCTGTTTACCTATTACCTTATTGTTCCTTAAATTTGTCAGAAGATAAAAAAAATCTTACATCGATGATAGTATCATTGCGGTAGGAGTTGAAAAGGAATGACCATTTCGCATCTGTCTCGTGGATAAATGCCTCTGCGAAAGGCTCCGATTCACTTTGAGGTTGCCTGTAAATTGACATCGAATTATACGATATCTTGCACTTTCAGTAGCTTTTTCAATGAAAGTTGGAGTCAGGATCTGTAAAATTCAGTGAATGCTGTTAAAAGGTCTCACCAGGGCCACCAAGTCTCGGCGTGACGCGAATTGAAAGCGTAACAAAACCCCATCTCAGTAAAAACTGGCGCCAGCAGATCGTAGCATTCCTCTGAATCTCCCTTCCACTCGCATTCGTAGAATAAGGAATCGGGACGGCGAACAATCTGAAAAGGACAACAGGTACTTTTTCTTCTTTCCTTTTCTTCCTTCCTCAAATAAGAGATGCCCAATGGAGCTCTGGCAGTAACGTCTGGGAAAGTACCTCCGCCTTGCAGAAGACCACAGTCATAATAACACTACTACTTGCTCTGTTTGTAGTAGTGTTGTGTTCCTGGAGGTGAGCAAGGTCGCCAGAGCTCCCGCCCGAGGATGCGTTGCGTTGACAGCGAGGGAATTTCTTCCTTCAGCTGTCTACACGGTGAATCCTCAAACATATAAAGGATCAATAGATTGTTACATCACTAATAGACGCGGACTGCCGCGCGCGCGACGCGCTCTGCGGCAGCCTCGCAGATTGTGACGTCACAAACAGTTTGCGCGTTCCCTCTCTAACAAGCAATATGAAAATGGTTATAGCTTCGCCATTCTTTGAGATTTCTAAATGGAATTTTCGTCACTAGGCATAATTTTTTGCCTCCTTTCTTTTGGAGTACTTAATTAGTACATTACGTAACTAGGGCGGTGAATTCGTGAATGCCCCAGATCGTAGGTGTTTGTGGCCCGAACCGAAGGTGAGGGCCATAAATATGCACTCTGGGGCTTTACGAATTACCGCCCGTGTTGAGTACAACATTTTACGTCTTCACCTGGCCACAATGCGAGTTCTCCCGTACGCGCAGCGTGCAGTAAAACTCGCATTATGGCCAGGTGTGACGTAATAGTACATTGTGATACAAGTGAGGTAGGTTGATAATTACATCAGAGGCGAAATTGTTCACGCGAACCGCAGGTGAGCGTGATAAGGAAGCCGAGGATGTAATTATCAAAGCTCACGCGTATCATACGACGTTTTTCAACACATTTTGCGAGGAAAAAATCATTTTCATAAGATGAAAATGTTATAGGCCTGCCAAATTATTTACTTTACATTAAGCAAATCATTAAGATGACAACAGGTTTTTACTCACAATTGCACATCGCCAAGAATTTCCAGTGGCGTCCATTCTATTCACTTTTCTAGTCACCACGCGTCAACATTTTTGATAATAACCAAACACACATAAACAAATTTTACAAATATTTCTGAAATAAATAACCTATAAGGGCGCCCAACAGTTTTTTTTTCGTGAAGTTTGCGCAGTGTGGGCACAGAAATCTCTAAACAGCCAATACAAAATAAAATTATATTTTCGTTTTAAAATGTTATCTGTATTTAATTCATGTAAAATGTTATGAAAAGTGAATAGTTTTACTAAATTAAACGTTTCCATATCATATAAAAAAGGAAAAAGACAATTAATTAACAAAAATGATTTAATTTGTTTAGTCGAGTAAGAATCCATTTGCCGAAAATTAAAAAAATAGCTGTACATTCTGTACAACCCAGTTAATTTAAGAATGCACCGTGTTCATGCATATATCTTGCTGCAAGGTGCCAACGTGACTTAATCGGGATATAACCATAACACACGAGTGTTGTAATGTTATAAAACACGCGTTTTTAATATCCAGGATTATGAGCCTAAAAGCGACACAATAAGACGTACGTTACGAGCAATTGTGTTGAAAAATAATTTACGTCACACCTAGCCATAATGCTAGTATTAACCGCACGCTGCGCGTAGGTACGGTAAAACTTGCATTGTGCCCAGGTGAAAACGTAAAATTGTGAACTCACAACGGGCGGTAATGTACTATTTCGAGTCTACACCCGTATTTATAGTATTTTTTCTAAGAAACTCTGTGACTGTTGTCTCCTGGCTTGCCGGGACAGAATAACAACAAGAAAAAGTTAATTGACACTCTTACACTGTACACAGCCGTTTTAGGGTCCGCAGCGGGGGCCGGCATCGCTTCCGAGCCCCGGCCAACCAATTCAGGGTCTGTAGCAAAGTCCTTAGCTCCCTCCAAAATGGTCCGGTAGCTGAGCGTGGCTAGCCACCGCAACATGACAGACGCGCGCGACGGCGGTGTCTGTCCCCATGTGCTACAAAGTAAATACCTACAGTCAATGTGATTATCATAATCTTCTGCAAACATAATAGAAATTGCTTGTATTTTATTATATACTTGTCGAATCCAACGTTTGAATTAAGACTTTGTACGCCAAACTAAAATCAAATAAGCTTTACTGTATGGAGCTCCCAACTCAATATTTTACAACTGTTTAGACAACTAAAATAAATTCGACCAACCACGTGGGGCCTTTACTGAACTATAATGAATTTGATCAATAACGTCGTATTGGCTACAAAAGAAAAGAAAAGACTCAACGACAAAAAGAAAAGGCCGTTGTGATAACTTGTAATAAAAGAATTGTTTTAGAACACGCCATTTTATTCAAGCGAGAGAGTTAAGATGACAGCTTTACTTTTTTATACATATAATAGTACTGTACCAACAAAATAGTGTTGTCACAAACCGCCTTCAAATTTATATTACAACACGTTGGCTGCGCTTCGTTTCAGCAGGGCTCAGATTTTCAATAGATACTTACCAAGTTTGTTTAATTAGTTCAGTTGACTCGTAGAAAAAGTATTGTAGGTATACAATAGTAATATAATTAGCTTTTTAAGTCTCGTACCTAAATGAGGCCACACAGCAAGTTTCGTGGCCAAAACGTGGTACTCGACTCAAAAAGCATACATTATATAAAGATTGCATAAAATGCTATTATTTTACGTACAACCTCACAAGCACCGCCAAAAGCGTAAAGCTCAGCACCGCCAAAAGCGTAAAGCTCCTTCCATGAATGACAGCGCTAGAGTCCCCACGCCTAACGTCCCGTCCGGCGGCTGTGGCGGCGGCGACGGAGGCGGGAAATACCATGCCCATGCCTAGTCGTAGTCGGCTGAGCTGTCAGTGCAACATTACGCTGGTGTGTAAACGCGGTCTAAGAATGCCATCATCATAACTAATAGTAGTTGTAGTGTTGCTGTCCTTATCTCGTGCGCATACGTCACGATGACCGGAGTGGGGATCACCCCCCTGGCACACTAAGTTTTATGGCGGACATAAAGCATTCGTCTGGCAAATATGCGAGTGCAAGAGGGACAAATGCTTTACGTCTGATATAAAACCTAGTGTGCTAGGGGGTCAGTACGTCCCGGACGACGAAATCACAGCGTCCATCAAAAGATGGAACGCTGCGTTTTCGGCGTCCAACACATCGCGTACACTTCGGCGTTCCCGCCGGCGGGGCCGTCCACCGCGAGATCACGACAACACAGACACATATAGTCCGCTTTCGTCCCGGTTCCGCCGCATACAAGGTAGAGTCAGTCCGACGCAAGTCGGGCCTAGCTGAGTTTCTTGCTGGACTCTTCTCAGCTAGGCTAGGTTTTAGCGAACCAGCGATAAAACTCCCAGTAGCTCGATACCACTTACACCCCAGATTCGGTTGATACCGTTCAACCAATCTCACTGGAGCGCAGACTCTTAGAGTATTCCAGTGTACAAACTTCCCCGCGTGGTCGTGCCGGAGGCTTCCCCTGGATTTTCCCCTGGCCACCCTCCAACCACGCAGTTCGACCGCTATATTGGCTCCGTCCTATTATAGCAACAGTCAGGTTAAAAAAAAAAAACGGGTCAGTAGTGGTCCGACCGTTGCCGAAAGTGGATGAGGGCTGTAGAGCCAAGTGACGCGTAGCATCACAGATATAAAGTAACTATAGAATGTGCCTATTAAGTGACCACTTCAGTACGTAGGTAGGTAGTACTTAACACCCGCAAATTGGTATGATTTCTTAATTTAACTTTGGTGTACAACTGTTACTCGCGTCCGCAGGAGCTACCTACCACAACCCTGATGATGGGAAACTCGTCGATGAGCACTTTGACAAAAGATGTCGGGCCTTCAGTCCGTATCTTAGAAGTTAATATAGAGGGTATAAGTGCAGCAAAAAGTGACTTTTTCAAATGAACCTGTTACTCCACATACTAAACTCTAAAGTAATAAGTTAATTTGGTGTTTAATTACAACTGAAGTAATTAGTGACCATAACACAATTACAGCACCTGTTAATGTATTGTTGCAGTAATTCTTCATCAACTGGATTTAGATCGCAAATGGTAACCGCCGGGAAGGGCACTTCCCAATTGTGAAAGTCTGTGTCCAAACCTGCATTAAAACGATATCATTAAGTTACTCGTAATATTGGTAGTATTGCGATATTGTCGATTGTAACTAAGTGAGTAGATACCTGTGAAACAAATGTCAAAAAACATGAAACAATTATTATCAATCATGCGGGACAATTTTTTCATGTTTGCCCGCGAGCCTAAGATAAACGACGATAAACGTTATATCCACTTTCGCAGTCAGCGCTGGCAGCAATGCCAGCATTAGTTACGTTGAGATAGAACAGTTTTCTTGACGAAACGCTTGTCTGCTCTTTCTTGTTTAATTATTTGTTTTTGTCTCGAATAAATGTTTCTTTTTTTCTAACACGGCAGCACTCGGTATGGCGGAGTAATCCAACTTTGACAGCGATATACGAGAAACTAGACAGATTTAAATAACAAACCATATTAGGCCCGGTAATTGTTTCAATGATAACAAAGACGTAGAGTATTCCACTTTATTTTTAACCCCCGACGCAAGAGAGGGGTGTTATAAGTTTGACGTGTCTGTGTAACTGTGTATCTGTCTGTGGTATCGTAGCTCCCAAACGGCTGGACTGATTTGAATGCGGTCATATTAATACGTCTTGTAATTGTGTCATAGATAATTTCATCCTGATGTGTTCTTAGCCATGTTTCATAAAAATTTGTTCTGCCGTTTTTGAGATATTGGACTTTGAAATGAAAATGTCGGGGGTTTTTCAACTTTTTAGGGTTCCGTACCAAAAAAGGTACTAAAGGAACCCTTATGGTGCGACTCCGTCCGTCTGTCTGTCTGTCACAAAGTGAAATGTCTCACGAACTACTTAAGGTATCAATTTGAAATTTGGAATTGTTTTAAATGAGAGTCATCCACGTGCATGGAAAATGAAAATTTTTAATATATATTTTAATTTTCCATGAAATCTTACGAATATGAGGGGGCAAAAAAAAATTCAACTATTGGGTCAAGTCGGGTATCATTTGAAAGGGCTTGAGTTGCACATTTTGAAACAGTTTTTCTTTTTTTTCTACACGGGGAAAATTTTGATCTATGAAGGCAAATGTAAAAAAAAAATACCATTCCCCCCCCCCCCCCCTTACCTCCGAAGTTATTCAAGCGAAAAATTTGAAATAATTAGTGGTGATTAAGATAAACATAAATATTACGGGAAACGTTTTTTTTTTCTGTATCTAGCATATTTTTGTTTTATTTACAAAAATCATTTCCTAGTTAAGTTTGCAATTTAATCAACTTTATAAGTATTTTTTCGTTTTGAAATTCCTATAAGACTATAATAGAAATACCCTAATTTCAAATTAAAAAATTATAATCGAGATCGGTACACGTGATAAACAATAATCGCTAAAACACCAACATACATTCTAAGCTGATTGCCCTTGCACGTTAGTACCAAATGGGGCCGATAGACGGCGCTGACCCCGCGTTGTTAAGATTTTTCTAGAATGATGGAGTTGGGACGGGTATATTTCAATAGCAGGTCAAAAAAAATCGCGATTCAATTGTCTTGATAGTTTCATGGTGTTGGTGTAAAAGTTAATAGGTGTTTGAAATTGAATTCTGTTGTGTTGGGTTAAAATAAGTAAATAATTTAACAAATATTGGGACATTTACCTTTAGGTACCTTGAGTTAATTGCCAGTTTGTACGGAACCCTCGGTGCGCGAGTTGGACTCGCACTTGACCGGTTTTTTTAAGTTGTTGTTATTTATAGCTGCCCGGGGCCCGGTTTCGCACGGATAACCCGTTTTCCCGTAGGAATCAAGCATTTTCCCGCGGTAAAAAGTAGCCTATGTTTATCAGGGATAATGTCGGCTTCTAATGGTAAAAGATTTTTCAAATCGGTCCACTAGTTTCCGAGCCTATTCAATACAAACAGACAATCAAATCTTTCCTCTTTATAATATTGGTGTAGATGTAGATGGTGTAGATTAGGTAACTCGAGAAAATTGAGAAATGTTCAGAGATTTTCGTAAGAAAAAAACAATAAGTTACTTACCTGTTATCGTTGGGTTCGTTTGGAATTTCTCCCATAGACTGACGATGATGATACAAGTGGTGACCGCTCCTACTGCCGTAAAGCTGAACCACATAAACCTGTCACACACAAGAGTTAGCTAAACAAGCGAGCGAAGAAAACGAAGTTCTCAGTTTTGGCTTGGGAAAAATGATTTCGTATATCCGGCGTCTGCCCGGTTGATCGCCCTTTTAACCGTGGTCCCACACAGCTATCGACCCACTGATGTGGGTCCACGGTAAAAAAATCCCCGTAGACCCACTGCTCTGGTTTTTATTCGCCTTTTACCCGTGGTCCCACCAGGAGGACATGTTGGAAGGACCACGGGTAAAAGGCGTTTCATAATTTGTTCCCCGTATGTCAGAAAAAAAGCGGCCGAGTGCGTGTCGGGCCACGCGCAGTGTAGGGTTCCGTAGTTGCCTGTCTGTCTTAGTTACATCGACGTGCGGTGCGGTTGCGTCGACCGAATTTGTTACGAAAATTGACCTTTCCAAGAACACGTCATTAAGTTGGTCGACTATTACTCGGTAACTACTTATGCCTACTTGGCCGTGATAGTTTTCCTTTTAAATTCATTATATGTACTACCTACTGCCACGATTTTTTTCGCATCCCCAGTAGTAGCCATTTAGCCAGCAGGGGGGCAAAATTAGGGCTTTAAATCCCATCTCGCAAACGCATAACCGAGTTGAAAAATAGTTTTGCAAAACCCATAATATTTTTGAACAAGCTATCCAACGATACCCCAAAATATAGATTTAACGAGAAAAAAAATACATCACCTACCTATTTACATTTAGGGGAGGTACTTACCCTAAAAAAAATTTTTTTAGGATTTCATTCTACTGTTTTGTCGGCGTAATTGGTTTATATTCCCACGCCGAATTGCAGTTTTCTAGTTGTAAGGGTTACTGAGCTAAGCCGAAGACGGACAGACAGACGGACGGACATGGCGAAACTATAAGGGTCCCTTGTTGACTTCGGAACCCTAAAAACGCTATACAAAACTAGGCAAAGGCAGGTCGGTGTAGGTACGACGACGAGCGAAGCGAGGAGTGTTAGGTGTACTGCTGCGACCCTACAGCGCGCGACGCGAGCCGAGCGAGCGAAGCGAGCGTGCCGCAGCAGCGGCCGACGAAGCGCCAGAACAGACTTTATTCGAAAAAGAATATCCGTAAAGTCGGTTCTGTCCTTCCTTTCTTTATATACAACCTAGGTATAAATATAGCAGCGATGGACTGAAAAGTAGTTTTGGTTCAATTACTATTATATGTATCGTCGTCTAGTACCCATAACACAAGCCTTACTGAGCTTACTATGGGACTAAGTCGATTTGTGTAACATGCCCCCTTATATTTATTTATTTATTATTATTTATTATTTATTTATTACCCGTAGTCCCCATTGAGAAGCAGTGCAGTGGGACTACGGGGAAAAAAATAACCGTGGACCCACAGTGGGTCAATAGCTGGGACCATAGTTAAAAGGGGGGTTTAGCTCCTCTACAGATCGCATGTCCCAGCAGTGTGACCAACACAGTTTTCTTATCGATTTAGTTTTTCGTTTTTGTTTAAGGCAGCCCCGAGAGTTCCGTAGCTCACTAAAGCCACTATAGTGCACAGTTTCAGATGCATTGCTGACATTGCTGTAGGGATCTTTGGTAATAGGTATAGGTACGCATACGGTATTAAGACGTCACAATGAATTTGCATCCTGAATAATGGAAAACGGACAAGCTTGTTTACTTCACTTAAATGCGAGTTGATATAAAATTAGTAGATACATTACTCGCATAGGGTGGCAAAATAAAGAATGATTTCAGGTATTTGTCATCTGAGCCCAAAGCTAGGAGACGTAAAATTAGGAGTACAACTTTCCGCACGCATTGCATGGCAAGGTGTGACAGAAAACATTACAGGTCCGTACACAACACGACTTACTTTTCACAAAATGGCCGATCTTTCTCAGCAATATACCGGACACCATGAAGAGAGGAATTGTTGAAAAACTCCGTAGTCTGATGACGCAGACTTGTCGCAAACAGGGAAATGCCCCCATCGCTTTTCTTCTTCTCATTTTTGTATCCACTCCGTTGATACACGTCCGGATATACCTTCATTGTTTACATTTTTCACAGAATCCAGTATAACACCACAAAATAGACCACATTCTCAATAACATACGAAGGTACTGAACAGAATAGGGTAGGGTTAGATACGATCTATTTTATCGATCGTCTTTGCGTGACAAATTATGCTCTAATCGTGATAGTAGGTAAGTTGTCGATGTAATGCAATTAATATATGAATGTTTAACGATATTTCAAGCATGACACCATATCTACCTAATCAAATCAGGAACTCGCGTATTAATTATACGAGTATGATTTACTCTTCTATACTTCTACACGTACGATAGGTACCTAGATACTAATATTGCAAAGGCGAAAAATCAGGTTATAAGCTCGTATGTAGGGGGTAGGTAATCTTCGGAACTTCTCATCGACACCACAAAAATCATCTTAATTACCTACTTTCTAAGTAAGTGAATCTCAAGTAAATATGGAAATCAGGAATGCCGTTATTGTCATTTCATTCCGGTGATGACTAAAATGGTGACCAATTGAACTACTTTCCTCTTTAAATCCAATATACACCACAATGCGTTTATTCATGAGTAAGTTATTGACAAAACCAGCACAGTAAAACGAACAAAACAATGTAACATTGTCATCAAGGGTCTAATCACAGGTTACTCATCAGCTTGGCTCCCACAGGCGGGGCGGGTAATGGCAAATCCACTTCTGAAGGTGCCAAAGGATCGATATTGACTTCAAGGTCAGCCAAGGCATCGTCTAGAATCTTGATTTTGCCCAGGATCTTTTCTGCTTGAAGGTTGTACCCTGGCTCCAGCATTTTACCAGTGGGATTCATCTTGAATAGGTGCTCGGCCTATAAGAACACATCGAAATAGGATGTATAGAGGAATATCTACTAGGTAAATGAATAGTTAAGGCGGAAAGATTCTCGAGTGGCGATCACGCACCGGCAGGCGCAGCGTGGGTATACCCCCCAAAAGGGGATCACCTGGTAAAGTCCGCTGGATGCGGGTGACGTAGGACGGAGCAGTGGACGGCTTTAGGCTGATATAATGTTGATAATGGTGAAATGAATAGTAGAAACTAGTAAATTATAAAGACTGCCTCTATAAGTTCAGCTACAGCTTATTGCGTAGTGTTTGATTATTTATTAATTTGATTCAGTCTCTCATCACTACATACTCGCAGTATAAAATAAACTCGCTTCCCGCTGTCTGTCCCTATGTGTGCTTAGATCTTTAAAACTACTTTTTTTAAATATAATACAGTGATTCAAGAGGAAGGTTTATATGAATAATATAGTACCCGTGCGAAGACGGGGCGGGTCGCTACCTAGTACGTTAATAAAATGAAATGAAATGAATTAAGTGAAATGTATATAAACCAAGAAAAATGACAATGTATGATTATTACTGAATAAATGATATGATATGATAGTATGATATAAAGACGGAACGCATCTACTAGAAAGTCGATAGGGTCATCAGGCCGCAGCTTTGCGACCTCCAGAAGCGCTGGGGTGAGGGTTGGGAAGATGTGGTGCACCAGATAATGGCGCATAGGCTCGCCGGCCGCCGCCAGCGCCTGTTCCTCCTCCTCCCGCATCACGGCGTATAGCTCCGACTGAAAATCCAACATAGTCAGAGACCATAGCTTCGGCTAAAGTCGCAAACCTCTTTAATTTCTCTTTAATGTCTTGGAACTTTTATTTTACATTTTGACCGCATCTAATCCTTAGTAAGACTAGAGGACTATACACCTACGAAATTGACGGATGGCCAAGCAAGGTCACAGAAAATCTAGTACGGAGAGACCTTGATTCCACACGGGCCGAAATCACGCGGCGGCCTGCAGTCTGGCGTCTGCCGATTTCGCACGCGTGTGCAGTGCCTCCTTAAGGCGCCGTAGGTTCATGATCTTCTCTCCCTCTCACTGAGCATAAGCGTGAGCGAGATGGAAGTGCGTGCTCGGTAGCGCGGTAATCATGTTTTTTAATTTTAATTTATTGGCCGTTTAAATAAATATAAAAGTAAACACTGATTTCCCTCAAACATGATATTGCCGATTTTTAGAAGCCATTTTAATATGTTTAGCTTTTGTTCGTAATTTGTAACAAATATTTTAAGTGTATTTTAGACCCTTTTAGACCTATGTTCGTGATTTTTTCTATCGAGCGAAAAATGCTTAATCATGTTTCTAAACACTGATTTCCCTGCAGAAAAGCCTCAAGATTACTATGCGTATTTTTTTAAAACCATATTATTATAAACAAACGCATTATATTGTTTCAAAAACACTGTTCGCTTAACTTCGCTGAACCTACGGCGCCTTAAGTGCTCCGAAAAAATAACATATTTACGCACATTTAAATTACGCACTAGAAAACCTCTTAACGCCCAATCGATAACGATAAAAAAAACATTTGCACCAGTTCCTGTTTATGGGACCAGACCCATTTGCACCAGTTTATGGGAATATTCCCCAGGTGGGAATATAATATAAGGGAACATACGGGAATATTGAAATTGTGTATGTTATATATCTTGCTATCAGGGATTCCATAATTGTTGTTACCTTAAAGCCATACGTTACATACGTGTTACATAAGCTTTACCATTAAGTTGGGCCCTTGATTTTTTTGCCAAGACATTAACCAGTGTAATTTATCCGCAAAAGTAAATTCCCAATGTTCCTGAAAATATTCCCGGGAACAGGGTAAAATTCCCGTTCCCGGGAATATTCTCCGGCACATCATTTGGACTCCAAAGGGTTAGAAAGACAGTATGTTGACGATACCCAGTATTCCATTTTATCTTCACGGTCTCGACGCATCTTCTCCTCGAGTTCTTTTTCCGCCTTAGCTTGATCGTGACGTTGCTGGGCCTTTTCCTCTTTTAGCTTCTTTTCAGCCGCCTCGATCATTGCTGTGATACACGAATAATATGATACATGGAACTAAGTACAGTCGGCTACAAAAGGATGCATTTTTTCACACTGTTTCTTAAAAATATGAAAATACTACGATATAAGTAGGTATCTTTTTGTAGCAAGGAACGGATAACCGCTTTTTAGGCTTAAGCCTATCGATTTAAATAGTTACCTATTTTTATGTTAAGCATAGTTAGGTATCGGATGTGGTAATCATACTTAACCCGATTGAGATAGGATTTTGTTTAGGGTTTTCAAATTGGTTAGTGGCAAACCAAGTTAACTCGATTAATAGGGTTATAGGGTTACCCCCTTATCAGAAGCTTACTTTATCATAAGGTTAACAATATGGATAGGGTTTTAAAAACCACTTCTAAAATAACCCTATGGAAAACCCTAATTAGGAAAACTCGTTCCGGACCCTGTTTTGTAGTGAACTTGACACAAAAATGCATAAAGATATTCGTCGCCAATGTAAATAGCGTTGGGATACATTTTTTTATTCTGAGCAGATGAATAATTTGGACTTACATTCGACCTGCACGTCTATCATGAGACGGCCGGGCCGCTACATACTCTTGATTTTTCTCGCACTATCCGTCTCGTTCTTATTAGAAGACTTTGAACAAGAGGTAGGTATAGTGCGAGAAAAATCGAGAGTATGTAGCGGCCGTCTCATGATAGACGTGTTAATAGGCAAAACTGCAGGTTTCATGAGCCACACTGACAAGAGTTAACTAATCAACAGATTAAGTCTAAAACAAAGACTGTTTCTTATTTACAGGGTTAGAGATTCTTACGTCCCGTACCATCAAGAGACAATCAAAGACACACTCATCTCAAAGATTTTGCAGTCCTATGGCGGTCACCATGTGATGTTGTTGCCAAGCAGCCTATAGGGACCATTGACTTACTATTACTACGTATAGACTGGCAACCCAGAACACTTTTCTTAAAGTCTTCCAATCAGGCCGCCATCTTGGAAGATCAAAGAGTAGTTACTATACGTAAACGTGCAGTAGATGCGACAATTTTCTGACTTCGTATTCAGTTATGGCCATAGTGTGATTAAATACACTCTTACTCGTATAAAAAAAAAACTTATTGATTTAATCACCGACATTGATATTTGTAGTCTATACTCGATATCTGTATAGTACCCGAGGATGCACTGTGTTGTCTCAGCAATTTGTGCTAGATTTGATAACAAAGTCCTACCTATTTAAGGTCCCACGGGATCCTCAGATAAAGATTTTTAAAGGAATTGGAAATTAATATAATAATGATATTTTCCTCAATTGCTAATGGGTTCATATTCGGAGACCATACTACATGCATTATTTATATAAGAGAATTGACCTAGAATTTATATAAGTAGAACTTTAGATCTAAATAGCAACTAAACGTTGCCAATAAAATTATTCATAAAAACAATTTAATTAAAAAAAGCAAATACTGCAACCACTCTATGCAAAAATTAAGATCTTTAAAGCTTCAAATCAGTAAGTCTAGGCAAAATAATCTTAGGAAACTGTCTCTTCTACATTTTTAATCTTTGAAATAATGGCCGCCATCGGCGCGTATTATATTATATACCTATTATTATTTAACGTATATATTATTTAAATTATCAGTGAATTTGCCGATGAAAAGTGATTCCCGTACTTTTAATATTGTTGGGTTTGTTGTTGGTGCAATAGCGCAATGCAAAAGAAGTCATTTTTAAAAGTTTTGAGTCAAAATTGCTCTCGAAACGACCGCCATCACTGCCCGCCACAGACTAAACCAACATACTCTCGTGAGAGTATGTTGACAGGCGGAAACTTCTGCTAGGGGATGTCTACTCTAGTAATATAACTCAATGATAGGGACTAGGAATTTGTTTACCGAGTAATTTGGAATATCGGCACGGCCTGCCCATACGCAACGTGACAGCAGAATAAGGCCCCTTCATCGCATAATCCGAATGCTCCTTCACAACCACTATAAGAGGATGTATGTCCAACTCGTCAAAGAAATTCAGCGGCGTGACGTCACGAGCATCGTTGGTTCTGAATTCGTAGAGGCGATTCAGAACTACTTCTTCATCGAGTCGGGTGTCTCCCTCGGGTAGTTTCATTGCTTTGTCGCATATGAAGTCGTCCGATGCGTCTAAGCTCACCACGATATCTGCAAAGGCGGAAACCAAATGAAACTCTCGAGCGTGCATCTTCTCCGATAATCTATTCGATTCCTTTTGATAGCTGCTTCAATTTGAATTGTAGAAGATCATATCTTAAATTACTTAAGCAAGGGTATTTGTCGTTTAACCTACCAGGTAGAATTTTTTTCAACACGTTGCTGTATAGTTCAGCGTCTTCTTCAAACTTGTCTTCTTCATTTTCTTCCTCGGCATCAGAATCTTGTTCTTCTCCTCTGTCGAACACTGGGGTAACAATTGTCGTCAAGGTTCAATTTGAATCAATCTTTCACTATAGTTTATTTATTTTTATACAACGGGCGTGGGCAGGCCCGCAAGGTGGACTGATGACCTGGTAAAGGTTGCGGGAGTACGCTGGATGCGGGTGGCGCAGTCACTTTGACACTCTTTGGGGGAGGCCTATGTCCAGCAGTGGACGTCTTTCGGCTGATATGATGATGATTTTCCAAGTCCCCAATATGAGCGAGATGATATGCCGCCCTGCTCTTTATATATTTTAATAACTATGGATTAGTATAAGAGAGAATATTGGTAATTTCTTGTCAAAACTAATTAAAAGAGGAAAGCTAGAGAATAAATTCAAATATGCTTACAAGCAGCGCACTGTGGTATAGTATTCGGAAATCCATCGAGCACCCAGCCTCTGTTCAGTGCTTCTCGACAAAGCAGCCGTTTTCGCATGTACCTATAATACACAACAAATGTAAAAAGGCAAACAAGAAATCACTACACACATAAGAGAACGGCAGGCCTCGCCGCCGTTACCAATTGCATAGCTGTTCGTCGAGAAAGAACAGCTATGTTCTTGTTCTTTCTCGACGTTCTTCTTAGTGGTCTATCGGCACTTCCACACTTTAGGCAGGGCGGTCTCACCTTCGACTTAATGAAATAAGTATATTACATTTGGGAAGAAATGGTCGTCCTCATCACACAAAAACTGAAACTGCCACTTTCGTACGTATGACACGACCAGTTATCGCAGACGGATAAAAAGTTACGGATTTTGCTGCAACTGACGATCATACCATACCGTAATCTCTTTGCCGCCGAATGGAATTCCAGAATGCAGCACCGCGAGAGCCTGCCTCGTCGTCACTCGTTAGCTCATGCCGGATCATGCGTGGTCGAATTTGCGCAATTTGCGAAACTACTTTGGAAGTTGAAACCTTTCCACCGTACCCCGTAACCTCTTCGTCGCTGAACGGGATGCCAGTTTGCAGTACTGCGAGAGCCTGCCTCGTCGTCACTCGTAGCTCATGGCGATCATGCGTGGTCGAATTTGCGCAACTGACGAACGAAACTACTTTGGAAGTTGAAACCTTTCCACCGTACCCTATAACCTCTTCGTCGCTGAACGGGATCCCAGACTGCAGTACCGCGAGAGCCTGTCGCGTCGTCTCGCGTAGCTCTTCGTCCTCAGCGTTGTCTTCTTCGTCGTCTGCAGGCACTTCCTCTTCGGGTGACAATTCGGGCAGGGCGGATATCTCGCCCTCGTCCCAGTGAGCCACACGTCGGGCCTTTGTCACAATAACATAATAGTTATTTATGATACACGTGCGGAAAGTGGGTAATTTACCAATCCGCGTTAAAAATTATACATAAAAGGTGAAATTTAAATTGTCCTGAAATGTAATTCTCGCACGTTTGTGGGAATATTGGCCCGAAATCCATTCCTGCACGGCTGCCCCCCGGCACGCCCCGCCGTACAGGCATGGAGGGCTTCCCGTGTTTATGTTAACCCATATAAAGGCGCATTTTCAGAGCAAGTGCATTGTAAATATACATTTCGGCTCTCGTACAAATTGTACCTACGGGACCTACGTCAAAATTTGAGATTATGTGCCAAAGCGGACCCGTTGCTCCTTTAGGGTTGACTACCGGTAAAACAGGGGATGATGATGAGATGTTGTTAGAGCCTCTGTACCAAGCGGTAAGGCACGCGATTTCGGGAGGTCGGGGATTAGAACCTCGGCTCGTACTTTTACAAAAAACGTATGTACAAAATATTATACAGTAGCTTTCGATGAAGGAAAACATCGTAGAGAAACCATTAGAGCGGCCCCAACAAGGTATACCTAAATTTCCCTCTGGGTTGGAAGGTCAGTAGTGCCAACGCCTAGTCATGGGAGTACTTAGGTTCCAAACCTTATTATTACTACCCTTGGCTTCTTTTGGGTAGGTACCTACAAACGGGACACACTAGGAGGATGATGACATTCAGATGTTACCCGACTTCTACGACGGGTTTATCAGTTAGATGCAACGTGTCGCTCAAAGTGCTTTACATTACAAAGTACTTAGGTATGTGCTTAATAATACCTACCCCATACCTCACGTACGGGTAGTGACACCTACCTACACGCCAACTTTTCTCGGTGAGAATGTGATGTTCATACATTAGTTGAAAGCATGAAGGTGTCTTGTACTGCGTACGCCATAACACCTTGTGGTCGTTCTTGACACCGTGGCCACGAGAAAAAGCAACACCTTTCGGTAGTTTGACGCCCAAGGGGTTAAATACAGATGTTTTACCAAATCCTCTGTGACATCGTCGGCGGCAGTTTCTGGCGATATGTAAACCAGCCCGTAATTGTCACAAATTTGCTTCGATAAAGTCGTCTTTCCCACTATAGGGGGACCGTAAACGACGATCTGAAAAGTTTCATTGGTTTTACTCAGAGAGCCATTATAAGTATTATGACGCTTCTGAAATTTATAGGCCAGCAAGAAAAGTATCTCTGGCTTTGGGGAATTTTCTTCTTATTTTTCTTTATGTAAAAATAACTTACAATAGAACGAAATCAAAAATGTACTCAATCTTAAAACGAGATATAGTGAATTAAACCTGAACCCATTAGGGTCATTTCGCCGGTTAGTGACCACCTAATTTCATGTGCCGGTTGGCGACCACTTCGCTGAGTTGGTGAACAACCAATTGTCTCAATAGGGTCTGTAGATTTATGTTATCTTCAATAGAAAAAAACCTTCTCCTTCAGGTGGTCGCTAACCGAAGGTGGTCGCGTAACCAGCGTAATGACCCTACATTATTTCAGAGGGCAGGTGTCATTGCCTACTAGCCTCATTGATTCGGCTCCCACAAATAAGTTATGGGCTGTAATAGACAAATGAACAATAACAATGAAGCTCTCACTTTAAATGGTTTCAATCCACGTTGTTTCTTGAACTCTTTCATTAGAACGGGGGCATATTCGCCAAACGTAAGCTCTGTAGTCCACTGCAGAGCCATGGTTTCCACGATAAATGTTGGCTCCATGTTCAGATTCAGGGTCATAAGGTCGAAAATCCTTTGCTGTGAAATTGATTAAACTTCAAAAACTGTTGCGTAAATTTCGGGCGGTGCCAATCCAGCACATGGGCGCCTGTTTGTATGCTGACATCACACAGCTTTCAGATGCTAATAACAAGCGCGTTGCTGGCTCTTTATTGATTTGTGGGTTCGTTGTGTTCAACACAGCTTGAGACATGAACTATATATAGGTACCTACCTCACTCTGCACATCACCGGGAGCGCTTTTTAACTTAAATAAATAAATTTTAAAAAAACTACCGTCATTCGTCAGTGACCCATTTCACACTAGCCATAGTCATCAAAAAGCAGTGTTGCCAGTTTAGGCTTCTAAAATTATAACTCTGTTACAAGTTATAATTTTAGAATCAAGTGTCCATTGCTATACTTTTGTAAGTTGAGCGTTGCTCTAAAAATGCCACTATAATTAATTGTTTTTTTGGAGATTTATGTTATTTCTACAGAGGATCACGAGCTCGTTCGGTCCTAATAGGAAAACCAAAATATCCTAAAGATTTTTCCCTATAGTATTAAGATTTTCCGTATACTTGGAATGGCGGTAACAAAATAGTATATGGAAAATTTGGGACACTTTTTTTCTCCTATTTGGATGGAAAGAGATCGTGATTCTGAGTAGAAATAACGTAAAAGTTGCTGAAAATCACATGAAAAATTAAGAGGCAATAAAAAATATGTTAGTGATATTGTATCCACATTCCACAATGAATCATCACGACAGACAAGAATTTAAATTAAAAAAAAATACACTTAATCCATTTTGACGCTACGAATGCCATGACAAACTACTGTGAGGATCAAATATTAAATAATTAAGGTGAGCAACATTAGAGATGTTTATTCTTACACAGCCAAGCTAAGACTGTCTAAAACTAGAACAAGGAAGGATGACAGCTGTTCGCTTTTCTAAATTTAAATCTATTATTTTTATATTAGCGGTCAGTACAGTAATGCCAGAGTGAAGGACTACATCCTTCACATTTCCCGCCGCCGCCGCCGCCAGATACGCCGACACCAACTTATTTATTAACAGACTTCAAAAAAAGGAGGAAGTTCTCAATTCGGCTGTTTTTTTTTTCAATGTTTGTTACCTCAGAACTCCGTCATTGATGAGCCGATTCGAATTTTTTTTTGTTCGTATGTATATAATTCCAGGTGGGTCCCATTTTTTTGAAAATTCAGTTAGATGATGGGATCCATGAGGAATTGAGGGGACTCCTCAATTTTATTAGGCACGCGTGTAGGATTTTGGTATTTTCTGTTACAACTCGTGTATTTACATCCGGAATCATAAAATTGGTGGCGAGGAATTGATGATGAAAACCACAGATGACTTATCGAATTCCTCAATTATGTACCTAAAAGTGCAAAAGTACGTCACAGGTTCTGATAAGATTTCGTTGAAATAGGAACTAATGAAGTGCCATTGGTGATGATCTTGGGGAATCGATGGAAGTCCTCAAATATTATCGGCTCACATACAGCGATTCGGTTTTTTTCTATAGTAGGTAATCAACGCATTTGCTATCGGAAATCAGTTCATGTGGTAAATTGTAAAAAAAATAGGAAATGTTCTCGTGGCTTGGCGGAGTACTAAATTGAAGTCGGTTAAAACTTTGTTTTTAAAGTAAATTATACTCGTTAAACTTATAATTATAACACTCCTTTTTAATAAGGAGATTTAAAAAAAAACTTACATCGATTTCCGGTATCAAAAAGGCATCCTCTGGCGGGATGCACTTAAACATTCCTGTCCCTGCGCAGCGTCCCAAGGGTTTCACTATCTGAAGGAAAATCAGAAAGCCGATTAAAGTAGGTACTATCTACTCGTCTACTCGTACTCCAGCAAATATTACTAATTCTTTAGGAAACGAACGATTGCATTCAGTGTTTCGTTGGACAACCTTTTGGTGCGGAACTCTAAAAAGGGGAAAGTATAAGTACCTAATTAAGGGGATGCCTTGATTCGAGTAGAACACGCCCCCAAGAGATGTAACACTCTTCGGGAATGACTTTTATGGACAAATTTCGATAAATACTTTACTTAGTGAAGTTTTATCTGAATTTCATTAAGTGAGATTTTAGATGAGATAAAATTCTATAATGTGAACACACACACAATGTTTGTTTGTCCGTCTTTCACGGCAAAACGGAGCGACGAATTGACGTGATTTTTCAAGTGGAGATAGTTGAAGGGATGGAGAGTGACATAGGATAGTTTTTATCCCCGAAATCATCCCCTAAGGGGGTGAAATGGGGGTTAAAATTTTGTATGGAGCTGCGATATAAACGAGTTCCACGCGGGCGGAGTCGCGGGCAGAAGCTAGTACAGACTATATTTTCCAAAAAACTACGTAAAGGAAGAAATAACAACCTCCCTTTGCTTCGTCACAGTCTGTTCAACGGCCAAAATGAATAATTTCTTCGGAAAATCCGTTACCAAGTTGTAGACAATTCTGAAACGGCAAATTACTCATAAAGTATATAAATATATATGTATATATATTTCGCCCTGAGAATTACGATGTATTAGTTATTAAGCAATCGATTTTACTAAATTAATTCTCGATCTAATAACCGTTTAATAATGCAGAGCTGGGCGCTACGCACGATTCCGAGAATTCTCGGTGAGTATCATATTTGTGCGTATGGTGTGCGCAGTAGAGGAATTTCCCCTTCACAAACAAATAACTGTATCTAGGTATGAAGCCATGCTTCTTTGAGAGCACAACGGAATGATATTTTTCATATTACGAGCAGTCCAAATGGGGGAGTATCTCCGTCTTACAGAACACCGGAAACCATAGCACCCTCACGCAACCTCTGTCCATGACCACGTGCACACAAAATTCTATGCAAAGAGGACGTTTCTCTGTGGCTGACCGTAGCGTTGTAGCGTTTCTCTCTTGTCATAAGAAGCGCGACGCAGTCAATTCTCAAATTACTTAATACATATAGAGGAGCAGCAATGAGCGCACGCATGTGATTCCTCTAAGTTGGAACTGCAAGCGCCTGACAGGCAGTATGCTAACCATAGTGAAAAAAACCATAGATACTAATAGAAGTAAAAGTACTTACTGTGCTAAATCGAGCACATTGATCAGCGGCACTGCGTTTGCGCCGCGGCCGAGCACTGGCATCAGCGGTTCGCACTCCCACGCCTTCTGGAACCAGTAGTAGAGCACGTCTTCGCGCCCGCCGTACGGCACTCCCGCGCACACCACTATAGCGCTGTGAGGTCATATTCATATTCATATTCATATTCATTTATTGCGATCATGTTCATTGTCCATACAGTAGATCTTAACGTAGGTTATACAGTAGGTACATGATACCCTGCTAGGGCATTGCAATGACCTTACATACTAACATGCTAGCGACGTAAGTTACTTAGGTATAAAGAAACAGAGTTTAAAATATACATATCTATCATCATTATATTAAAAATTATTTCATTGCTTATGTCATGTTATAGAAAGATTAAATTGAGATTTAAAAAATTAAAAATTATAAAATATTATAATAATGGATAATAAATAAAAATAAATAAAATAAAATAAAAAAGCCTTTAATTTCTTGCAGAATACAGAAACTTGTTTTAACTTATATTGTTGGTTAGTAAAAACTAAAAATTAAATGTTATTATAAACTAGTTATTAGAATTAAAACTGGTCTGCAAGAACCCCTGTGCGGGTGAAGGCCTCCTCCAAGGGAGACCACTTGTCTCTGTCCTGTGCCACTTCGTTCCAGAGCGAGCCGGCAGTCCCTTTGATGTCGTCTTCCCAACGTGCCAAAGGTCTTCCCCTGCTCCGATTGCCTGTCGGACCGCGCCATAGAGTGGCTCTTATAGTCCATCTCTGGTCTTTTAGCCTCGCTACATGGCCGGCCCATTTCCACTTTAGTTTCTGGGCGTGGGTGAGCGCGTTAGCTGCTTTTGTTATTGCTCTTATTTTGGTATGTCTTATTTTGTGGATTTTCTTTATGTTAAGCATGCTGCGCTCTATTCCCCTTTGACAAACGTTAATTTTGTTTTTTATTTTTGCTGTGAATTTCCACGTTTGACAGCCGCATGTCAAGCACGGTAAGAGGCTAGAATTCATGACTTTCGTTTTGATTGTTATGGGTGAGCAGCTTTTAAATATTTCTTTTAAACTCTAATATTTGTTCCAGGTAGCTTGTATCCTTCTCTGTACTTCCAATTCATTATTTTGTTTATCGAAGCTAACTCTTTTGCCGAGGTAGATATAGCTGTCTGTATATTCTAGTGGCTTATTATCGGGTGTTATTGGTATTTTTCGGGCGTTTGTCATTGCCATAGTCTTGCTTAGGTTCATTTTTAAGCCTACCTGGATACTTGACAAGTGTAGTGATTGGATCATGATATTCATCTGCGAGCTTGTCTCTGATAGCAGCACTAGGTCGTCCGCGAACCTCAAATGGCTTAGGTATTTTCCGTGTATATTTAGCCCGAAGTATTTCCAATCCAGTTCGCTAATGATGGACTCGAGGACAGCGATAAAAAGTATTGGCGATAGCGGATCGCCTTGCCTTACTCCCCTTTTGATAGGGAAGCTCGGGCCAAGTGATTCGAGCTTTATTCGGCTGGTGCTGTTATTATATATATTTTTTATAATTTGTATATAATTATGCTCTACTCCTTGGTTTTTGAGGACTTCCCATATCCGCTTATGTGAGACCATGTCAAAAGCTTTCTGGTAATCTATAAAAACTACGTATAGATGTCTCTGATGCTCTTGGTACTTTTCTATAATTGATTCCAGCGTGTGGATGTGGTCAATGGTGGAGAAGCCCTTTCTGAACCCTGCTTGTTCTATGGGTTGTCTGGTTTCCAATGTTTTGCTTATTCTTTTGTTGATAATAGCGGAAAATAGTTTGTAGAGGCTCGGTAGCAGGCTTATTGGTCTTCTTCTTCGTCCAACTCCTGTTTGAGTGCTCCGGGTAATTTGTTTGTTATGATGATACAACGATAGTGTGGGCCTTTTTTATACATAGTTAGCTTGGAGTTTGGTATGGCTAGTTGATTCCTATATCTACTGTTACTTTTATCTTTCTTTTTTATAAATAGATCTGAGTGTTTTCTTGCAAAAAGTGCAGCCTCCAAAATATATAAACATGGCAGTGTTAATAATTTAAGTTTTACAAAGTGCGGGCGGCAGCTCTCCGGCACGTGCGTGTTGGTCAAGATGCGGACGCATTTCTTCTGCATGACAAATATGTCATGTCATGTGCATCGGTACTGGCACCCCACAAAACCACGCCATAGCGGAGCCATGCATGCGCATATGCGTAGTATGCTGTTAATGCGGATTCAAGATTTGTATTCCTTTTTAGTATATTTAGCGCATAGACAAACCTAGACAATTTTGATTTTATATTTTGGATATGACTTTTCCAGTTAATACTTGTGTCTATTGTTAATCCTAGTAAATTAAATTCGCTGACTTCCTCAATAGGTTGACCGTTGATTTCTAGTTTTATTTCAAGAGGTTTTTTTTGAATGGGTTTAAATTGAATCATTTTGGTTTTCTGTAAGTTTATCAATAAATTTTGGTCTGTAAGCCATTTAGTTACATTTTTTTTTTAAGAGTTTGTTGTAATCGTTCGTTACATTCGGTACTACTCGTGCAGCCTAATAATAGCGACAGATCATCAGCAAACATTACACAAGACGCATCTACGGCTTTCGGCAAGTCATTTATATATGCAATAAATAGCAAGCAAGAAATCACTGAGCCTTGGGGTATGGAGCAGGAGGTGGCACGCAATTTAGAGGGTATAGTTTTAACTTCTTTCAATTCTTTATGATAGTGATCTATCTGGACCAGTTGGAATCGATTTTGTAGATATGACTTTAGCCATTGATAAGCTTTCCCTCTTATTCCCAGTACGTAAAGTTTGTTTAGTAGGGTGGAATGGGAGACCCTATCGTAGGCTTTGGACATGTCCAATAGCAGCCCTACTGCGTATTGTTTATTGTCTATGAAGTCCAAGGCGGACTGTATGTACCTATACACTGCAAGCACCGTGGAGCGTTTCTTTCGGAATCCATACTGGTTATTGTCTAATAGATTATATTTCTCTAAAAACTCGTAGATCCTATTTGACATTGTTTTTTCGTATATTTTCGAAATAGATGACAACAATGAGATTGGTCTATATCGGCTTAAAACGTTTCTATCGCCACCTGGTTTCAAAATTGGAATTATCTTGGCGACCTTTAGGGCGTCCGGAATCCGGAACGATTCCTTCGTCATACGACTGGTTTATCAGTCGCGTTAACGGGGGGCTGAGTTCAGCTGCACACAGTTTAATTAACGCTGGCGGGAGCTCGTCTATGCCACAACTTTTTTTATTTTTTATACGTTTTATAATATTATATATTTCGTGCTCAGTTGTGTCGCGTATGAATATCGAATTTAAGTTTAAATTTAACGCGGGAGTAAGAGGCAGAGGCGCTCGGGCACATGCACTGGCGCGGCAGCCGCAGCCGCCGGTGCCGCGGGTTCGAGCGGTGACTCACCTACCGTCGCAAAGTGCTCGTTGAAGGCATCGGCTATTTGTTGGGGCAATTCTAAAAGGATATCACCAATTCTTAGCGTTATGTTTTGGTTTTGTTCTCTTTTGTTTCTTTTCGTAACGCTTTTTATAATAGCCCACATTGATTTAGTTTTGTTGCATGATTTTTTCATATAATTTGCATACCTATTTTTCTTTGATATATATACACATTTTTTAAGGATTTTTTCGTATTTTTTATAATATGTATTTAAGATTTCATTTTTGGAGCTATTTACCAGTATTTTAAGTAATCGTTTATTTTTACATGATTGTCTTAAACCTTTGGTTAGCCACGTATTTGTATCTTTACGGTCGGTCTGTAATTTTATACGTTTTTTGGGGATATGTATATTTAGGATATATTTTAGTTGGACCATAAACAAATTGAAATTTGTATTGGCGTTATTATTTCCGCCGAGGATAATACTCCAGTCGATGTCTTTAAGAGCTCGTTTAAACAATTCCATATTATTGGTGCTAAAGATTCGATTTGTGGTATACCAATAGTTCTGTCCATGCCGAGGTTGTGTCTGTGCGCCGAAGCTTTCGATTTTATACAATAAGCCGTTATGGTCCGATATGCCGTGATCGGTAACCTATCGAAGTTTCGAAAAACACTTGCCCGATTTTCACTTGTCCGAAAACGGTAAACCGAATTCTCATAATCCATATACTTCGTTCACCATACTTATGAGATGTCGCTGGTTTGTTTTCCCACATTATCGTTTTCCCAAAACTCAATAACCAGAAGAACGATTGCCAACTTTATTATTTTACAACCGAATTGTTAACCACCTTTTTATATTTCCGATGCTACCTAAAATCGAAATATCATTTTCCCTAATTTCATTTTACTGCAACGATTAAAAAACATTTAGATATGCTAAAAACCCTACAGATGCGCCCTTTAATATTGCGATGCGAAAATAAACTTTCGCTAATAAGTTGGGTTAGGTTAGATTTAAAACTGTGACCTTACAAAATAAACAATTGATAGAAAAGGGGATTAGATTAGGTCAAAACATTTAAGCAACTCGAGTGCTGCACAAGTTCTTAAAAAGCCCATAAAGGGCTCGGGGCTAGCCCCCCCACTAAAAAAAACAACAAATGATCGTCAATGGTATTATTTGTAGGTTAGGTTAGGGTTCACTTGTGTCCCTTAGAGCGAAAGTAGGCACCCCGCGAAGCGGGGTGACGTCGACACGCTGGCGGTTAGGTTAGGTTACATGCTACAATTTTGATTTTTTGATATAGCGGGATATTAACATTTCGGACTTAATACTTTTCGGTACTAAAAACTTGTTGGCAAAGGATCCTTCGGAATTTTATTAAGTGTCTATTCGAATCTCAAGCGAAACAAAATTGCAACGACCTGCGAATTGGGAAAATAATAATATGGGAATGTGCTTTAGGGCAAACAAAAATTCGGCCAACTAATAAAAAGGGAAACGTTTTCGGGATTTTAATATTCAGAATAACGATTTTCGAGCTTATGATAGGTAACCGCCGTGATCTTTTACATCAATGGTGTGGTTTGTCATATTAGTAAATAGTAAATCTATACAAGTGCTGGCATTATTAACTTCCCTTGTCGGTTTATTAACTATTTGCTTAAGATTATAACACATCATTGTATCGATAAGCTTTTTTGAGTGTATAGTATCTGCACTAACATTAATATTGAAATCACCGGTTATGATAATGTTTTTGCTCTGCTCACTGTGTTTAATTTTACTTAGTATTGTATCTAGGCAGCAGAAGAATGTGTCTATTTCACGATCTGGTCTGTATATGTTAACTAAGATGATTTTTTCCTCTGGGATCTCTATTCCACAGCATTCGAAGATATATTCCTGGGACAGGGTTGCAATGTCGGGTCGTTCTTTATATTCCACGCCTTTCTGTAGTAGAATTGCCACCCCACCTCCTTGTCGTTGTTTGCGGTAGTAAGCCGCCGCAAAGTCGTACCCGTTGATTTTAATTAGTCCTTTTTGCATTTCTGAAATCCATGTTTCGGATAGGCACACTGCGTTGATATTTTTGTCATTGAGAAACGATTCCAGAATCGGTCATAACTCATAAGTTTAAATTTACACCACTACTCAAGTAGTAGCTTAAGCTTGGCGCCCACTATCGGCAAGGCACATCAAGGAATCCTTCGGCATACCTACGCGCAGGCGTAGGTATGCCGAAGGATCCCTTGGGAATGCTGAGGCCCTCAGGCATTCTCAGGCATACCAAGGCGTTTTTGCCCATGCGTAGGGGACTTTGGGCATGCCAGGTAACAGCCTGGCCCCTATATGAGGCCCGGCTCGGTAGCCTCGGCATGCCTAACCGGTGTGAAGTTAGCGGCCAAAGTTATCGGCGAGCGATAACCCAACCAAATTAAGGAGTCAACATTTTTAAAGCGTATTTGTTCAAAAATGAAGGCTTAAATATAACAATGAACAAGAAAATAAGAGAGCCTACTTCTTACAATACACTATTACTAAATATTTGATCACCTGCATGAAATAAAAATGATGTAATCAGTCCTGCCGTCGCGTAGTAACGACACGAAAAAACTAACCACTTTTATAGAATAAGACGGTGTCAAATTCACAAAAATAGAAGCTCTAAATCACGAGCTTTCATAAAAAGCTTTTAGAGTCCACTCACCTCGCTAACTGTGTTGTCAGTGACCGAAAAATTGTTATCGGCCGAACGATTTTTGAAGATATGACTTATTAATCTTATTATGACACACTTGTACACAATAAGACGGTTTCAAATTAACATCAGGAGAAGCTTTACATCAAGAGCTTTCATAAAAAGCTTTCAGAGTCCACTAACCTCGCTAACTGTGTAGTCAGTGACCGAAAATATGTTATCGACCGAACGATTCTTAAGAATGACTTATTTTGACACACGTGTACACAATAAGACGGTTTTCAATTCACATCAGGAGAAGCTTTACATCTAGAGCTTTCATAAAAAGCTTTCAGAGTCCACTAACCTCGCTAATTGTGTAGTCAGTTACTGAAAATATGTTATCGGCCGAACGATTCTTAAGGATGATTTATTTTGACACACGTGTACACAATAAGACGGTTTCCAATTCACATCAGGAGAAGCTTTACATCAAGAGCTTTCATAAAAAGCTTTCATAGTCCTCTAACCTCGCTAACTGTGTAGTCAGTGACCGAAAAATTGCTATCGGCCGAACGGTTTTTGAAGATATGACTTATTATGACACACTTGTACACAATAAGACGGTTTCAAATTAACATCAGGAGAAGCTTTACATCAAGAGCTTTCATAAAAAGCTTTCAGAGTCCACTAACCTCGCTAACTGTGTAGTCAGTTACTGAAAATATGTTATCGGACGAACGGTTTTTGAAGATATGACTTAATATGACACACTTGTACACAATAAGACGGTTTCAAATTAACATCAGGAGAAGCTTTACATCTAGAGCTTTCATAAAAAGCTTTCGGAGTCCACAGTAAGCGAGGTTAGTGGACTCTGAAAGCTTTTTATGAAAGCTCTTGATGTAAAGCTTCTCTTGATGTGTATTGGAAACCGTCTTATTGTGTACATACATACATACATACATACATACATTCACGCCTTTATCCCTAAAAGGGGTAGGCAGAGCACATGAAACTTATGTTCCAGCGCCACTTTTAGCATAAATGTGGGTATAAAAGATCGACAAAATGTGATATTGCAGTGACAGGTTGCTAGCCCATCGCCCACAAAACACTTTAACCCTGCTCCCTCAGTCGACTTTTACGACACCCAAGGGAAGAAAGGGGGTGGTGAAATTCTAACTTATTGTGTACACGTGTGTCAAAATAAGTCATCCTTAAGAATCGTTCTGCCGATAACATATTTTCAGTAACTGACTACACAGTTAGCGAGGTTAGTGGACTCTGAAAGCTTTTTATGAAAGCTCTTGATGTAAAGCTTCTCATGATGTTAATTTGAAACCGTCTTATTGTGTACAAGTGTGTCATATTAAGTCATATCTTCAAAAACCGTTCGGCCGATAACATATTTTCAGTAACTGACTAGACAGTTAGTGAGGTTAGTGGACTCTGAAAGCTTTTTATGAAAGCTCTTGATGTAAAGCTTCTCCTGATGTTAATTTGAAACCGTCTTATTGTGTACAAGTGTGTCATAATAAGTCATAACTTCAAAAACCGTTCGGCCGATAACAATTTTTAGGTCACTGACTACACAGTTGGCGAGGTTAGTGGACTCTGAAAGCTTTTTATGAAAGCTCTTGATGTAAAGCTTCTCCTGATGTGAATTTCAAACCGTCTTATTGTGTACAAGTGTGTCATAATAAGTCATATCTTCAAAAACCGTTCGGCCGATAACATATTTTCAGTAACTGACTACACAGTTAGCGAGGTTAGTGGATTCTGAAAGCTTTTTATGAAAGCTCTTGATGTAAAGCTTCTCCTGATGTTAATTTGAAACCGTCTTATTGTGTGCAAGTGTGTCATAATAAGTCATATCTTCAAAAACCGTTCGGCCGATAAACAATTTTTTGGTCACTGACTACACAGTTAGCGAGGTTAGTGGATTCTGAAAGCTTTTTGTGAAAGCTCTTGATGTAAAGCTTCTCCTGATGTTAATTTGAAACCGTCTTATTGTGTACAAGTGTGTCATAATAAGTCATATCTTCAAAAATCGTTCGGCCGATAACAATTTTTCGGTCACTGACTGCACAGTTAGCGAGGTTAGTGGACTCTGAAAGCTTTTTATGAAAGCTCGTGATTTAGAGCTTCTGTTTATGTGAATTGTACACCGGCTTATTCTATAAAAGTGGTTAGTTTTTTCGTGTCGTTACTACGCGACGGCAGGACTGATTACATCATTTTTATTTCATGCAGGTGATCAAATATTTAGTAATACTTTATTGTAAGAAGTAGGCTCTCTTATTTTCTTGTTCATTGTTATATTTAAGCCTTAATTTTTGAGCAAATACGCTTTAAAAATGTTGACTCCTTAATTTGGTCGGGTTATCGCTCGCCGATAACTTTGGCCGCTAACTTCACACCGGTGCATGCCTAAGGCCACCCTGGCACTCTTCGGGTAGATTTCATACATTTAGTATCTAACGGCTAGCTAAACATTAATACCTATAGTGGGTTTGACGTGACAGCTCCTTTTGTGACAGGTGCCAGAGTGCAACGGAGTGGATCACATCAGATAAGTATGAGTCCACAAAAGCCAAGCCTCCCTAAGGCGTAAATACCATAGTGGAAGTGATTGAAAGATTCGTCGCTATTAGCGGACCCACGGTAGCTCAATTGGCAGAGCGATGGACGGTTTCCAAAGGTTGTGGGTCAAGAATTCCTAACTGCATTGACCAGATATGGGAGAAAGTCAAGAGGTTCAAACTCTTAAGTTTCTTCAGCTACGAAGATTAACAAGGTGTATAATCTTATAACAAGTCAATTTCGTAGCGTTGTAGTGTTGGCAAACAAACAGGAGGTACCTACCTAAGTGCGGTAGGTTTACGACCCTCCAACAGCAATCGAGTCATGCATGCAGATAAAAAATTTAGACGTATTCAATGCGATTCTAACATTTAAAACCGGTTCTGCTGCAGGGCTTGACGGCCTTTCACCGCAACACTTGAAAGATCTGACGTCCCAGTCCGTAGGTGATGCAGGTGAAAAACTCATCAATAGCATTACAAAACTTATAAATTTTATGTACTCTGGCAGTATTCACCCGGATATTGTACCAATCTTGTACGGTGCGAACCTAATCGCCCTGACAAAGAAAGATGGAGGGGTAAGGCCAATTGCTGTTGGGGCAACACTTCGCCGCCTGGCTTCCAAAATAGCAGTACGTTATATAATTGATAAATTGCAAAAACAATTTGAACCGGTTCAGTTAGGCTTTGGCGTTAGAGGGGGTTGCGAAGCCGCCGTACACGCGCTCCGCACTTACCTCAGCAACGGAGATTGCGAGGTGTTGCTTAAAATTGACGTAAAGAACGCTTTCAATTCTGTGAATAGAGATGCCTTGCTGACGGAAATCCAGTCGAACATCCCTGAATTATATAATTACCTTCTTCATTGCTACGCGGACCCAACAAAGTTGATGTACCGGTCAAACGAGTTGTCATCCGAAGTTGGCTGTCAGCAAGGCGATCCTCTGGGGCCAGCAATTTTCAGTTTGGCTATAAATCCGATAATACAAAATTTGGCATCCAAATTTAATGCGTGGTACCTGGATGATGGGACCTTAGGAGGTGACGCTGACTCTGTACTTTCCGATCTTTCTACACTCATTGATAAATTTAAAACCATTGGCCTAGAACTTAATTTCAACAAATGCGAACTATACATTCCAAATTCTTTGAATGACTCAAATAACATAATACACAAGTTCAACCAACTTGCACCGAACATCAAAATACTCAATAAGAATACACTTTGCCTCTTAGGGTCCCCCATTTATGAGGATTCTTACGCTGATTACATTCAAAATTCCATATCTAAATTCCAAAATCACTCTCGTCGCCTCTTGGAAATTAGTCCTCATTATGCTCTTACTGTTATGAAATTTTGCCTTTTTGTCCCTAAATTAACTTATGTGCTTCGCTGCTGCCCTCTTTGGAAACATCGAAATCTTTTATCACAAATCGACATATTAATCAAAATTAATTTAGAATCCATCCTCAACATTCAGCTAAGCGAGCATTCCTGGACCCAAGGAACCCTACCCATCCGGTACGGTGGTTTAGGGATTCGCAAAATTACTAGTGTCGCGTTACCGGCTTTTTTGTCGTCATGCCACAGCTCGTCTAGTCTCATAGGTAAGATCCTGCCTACACACTATGAGACATCGGGCTTGGAGGACGCGAAAAGTGCCTGGTTAACTGCTTGCCCCGGACAAAATTTCCCTGACCATCCAAACTCACAAAGGTGTTGGGACGACCTAATATGCCAATTGACCGCTAACTCACTATCTACCCAGTGCGCCACTGCAGAACGAGCCAGACTATTGGCGGTAAACACAAGAGAGGCTGGTTACTGGCTCCACGCACACCCTTCTGCAAGCACTGGGACATTCTTAGATCCAAATACTCTCCGTTTTTCAGTTTGCCTGCGTCTTGGGGTCCCGGTCTGCGCCCCACATCGATGCCCCTGCGGAAGCGAAGTAGATTGGCTTGGGCACCACGGGCTCTCCTGCCAGAAAAGCGCGGGTCGCTTCTCTAGGCATGCTGCCCTTAATGACATTATTCGTCGGTCTCTTGCATCGGCTAATGTGCCAGCTGTTTTAGAGCCGTCTGGCATTCTAAGAAACGATGGCAAGAGACCGGACGGAATGTCATTAGTCCCGTGGAGTATGGGACGGGTCCTGGTGTGGGATGCAACCTGTGTTGACACACTAGCCCCGTCGCATCTCCACCGTACCTCTACGAGGGCAGCAGCTGCAGCAGAGGCGGCCGAAGCTGCGAAGGTGGGAAAATATAGTGGTCTCGGCGCCGAATATAATTTCGTGCCTTTTGGCGTCGAGACCCTTGGTCCGTGGGGCCCTGGAGCTCTAAGCCTCTTCAAAGAGATATCGAAGAGGCTTACAGATGCCACCGGTGACCGAAGGGCTGGCAGTTATCTCGCACAAAGAATTAGCTTAGCTATTCAGCGAGGTAATGCTGCCAGCATCTTCGGCACAATGCCGCAGGGGCCATTTTTAGATTTAGTTTAGTTTTAATCTATTTTATTTTAATTTAGTTTTTTATTTATTACCTTTGTATATTAATCTTAGTTGAGTGCGGTTAAACCGAATACCATACCTACTCATGTCATGAAAAATAATTTTAGACTCATAGGTACTGTTTTTCAATGAACTCAGCGGTTAAACCATAGTTTACCACACGTAATGCATAATTGTTAGATAAGAGCTAAAAGTGAGTCACGGCCGTTGTCGCACGAGAGAACAATAGGCGATTTTACCACGCTACAGTCAAAAGGCACACGCCTATGTAGACGAGAGGCGCTTGAGGCTTTTTTGTCCAGATATTGCCTCATCGATTTGTTAATCACTTAGCTACGTACCTACATAGCAAGAGTTAACTGATTTAGTGTACGTTTTCCGCATTGACATAAGGTAATGCCCAAATTAGTGAAGTAAGTTGCACGTTGGTGTTAATTCTTTATTCTTTTTATTGAATTACACGTTCCGACGGATGTCTCGTTGCGTTACCTAATTAAATAAATCGAAACATCACTGATTCTATATACAACGATATACCTACCGCGTACCTATCTATAAAACCAATCCGGAACCTTCACTGTTTTTGAAAGAAAAACACAAACAAACAATTCATTAAGTCTTATCTAAAGGGCATAGGTATGTACCTACTGCACTCAACGTATACCTACTTCGATTTTTCGGACACGTAGACAGTGTAGAGAAATTAATACTGGTCGGTGAAAAGCGTGATGTGCTTTTTGACTGTAAAGAGGTAGAGGAAGAGCGCGTGTTCGGCGGATCATCATCATCAGCCGAAAGACGTCCACGGCGCAGGACCGGTCACTTGCCTATGTCCAGCAGCTGGACATAGGCCTCCCCCAAAGAGTGCCAAAGTGACCGGTCCTGCGCCCCTGCGATTCGGCGGATAGATTCTGTAAAAGCTTCAGCAGGAACCAGCGCTCAGACTTCCCTACGTAAGGCACAAAATAGAAGTTCTTGAAGGTGGTGCAAGACGATTGAGGACGACACGACCCTCAGCAATGAGGAAACGACTAAGAAGAAGAAGAAAGGCTTACTCACCTGGCAATTAGTCACAACTTGCTACTTATATGTATGTGTGATTTCAATGGGATTGGAGGAGCTAGTTATTCCATAAACATACCTACCCCAAACCTATTCCATTCTCATACTCACCTAGCAATAAACTTGCTATAGGTCTCATTCCAACTAAGTACCTACAGCAAGTTATTGCGACAAATTGCTAGGTGAAAAGTCAAACGATTCTCAGTCAACTGAGGCAACGTTGATACGTTGTAAAGGATGCAGGACGCAACTACTTATGCGATAAAATAAAGGGAGGAATACCTACTTTCATCTCATTGCGGTCATTGATGGCCCATAGTGTAGAGAACCTTAACTTTGAACTTACGTACCCGATTAGTGTTCGATGCTTTCTTGCGATGCCTATGACTTCGTTTTCGGCGTCGTAGTGCATTTTGTAGTTAAGGTGCGGTTTCCTTTTGCGGAAATCTGCTTCGATGAATGGCATTTCTGCGTTTTCCTGGATGGAAGTAATTATAGATCGTTGACAGAAGACTTTCGGGAAAACATGATCTACTCCACCAAGACGTTAGGGGCCGGTTAAATAACGTATAAATTTTTTTTCTAGCGAAACAGACTCATTGCTTAGTGATATAGGAGGTTAACTCCTGAGAGTGAATTGTCCATACGCGGCTGCACTTTTGTTTGTATGCGTAGTGGCGTGCTGCCAAACCTAACGCCATTAATCGTTGGCAAACAGCATAAAGAACGATAGGTACTTTAAGAATTCATGAACTCTTTTCTTTAAGACGTACCTACCTATAAGAATTTTAGAATAGGTAAGGTGCTTAAACTAACGATGCAATTAGTCAGGCCAACTTGAAGTTAAAATGACAAGTTGTTCATTGTGCGGCCTTCATAGTCCTCAGAAAAAAATAGGTAGGCAAGCTGGTGGGAATCGAGTTCAAAAGGCGCCATGGCAGTGATCAAGGCTCGGTAAAGCTCAGCTCCTAATTATTAGTATAGGTATTTATATTTACCGGATCCGACGTAGATAGCGCGATGTCGTCGATGCTCTTCGGGTGGTCTAGTTTAACTGTCGACTGCGCAAGAGATGCGCAAGAAAGAGAGAGAGGCCTTTACCCAGCAGTAGATACGGGCTAGAAATGAGGAAGAATGATTACCGGATCCAGTGGTTTAGTGGCGGCCCAAGTCATCACGGTTGAGATAAGGATCAGGTATCGTTTCTTGAAATCGCCCGCGCCGGCGTCATCGTCGGGTTCCGTCGCGGGGGCGGAGGCGGCACCCGTTTGCTTGTCCAATAGGTCTCTTAGCACTGCAAACCGTACATGGTCCTTAGGAAACACGGGATGCTATTTGGATGCCAGCCAATAATAGGAAGAGCTCAATGCTGTCAATGTTGTTATTTTTATTTTTTATTAGCCTATATTGTGTCCCACTGCTGGGTCAAGGCCTCCCCCTTTTTCCGCCACTCGTCTCGGTCCTGTGCTATATACCTAGTGTTCGCCAATCTGTACAAAACGTATCAAGGTCGTCCCGCCATATCCTTTTCGGTCTGCCTCTAGGTACTTCTAATGTTAATTTAATTATGATTTAATTGTGTAATTTTCCTCGGCTAGGCTCGGCTTTTATTATTCAAAATAGGAACCTACATAATACGTTTGACGAATAAATATTTTGAGTACGGGTTTTTCGGAACTTAAGTAGTATGTAGGTAGAGGAATGTTGACCATTTAGCTTTTCCATGAAGGAAAACATTGTGAGGCCTATGTGCGGAGAAATTCAAAGGTACCTACGTAGTTCCCATCCGGCACTGAGTCAGCGTGGCGAATACCTACTGCCAATATTCTGTTCAATATTCGCCCAGCAGTGAGAATACACCCTTTATAAGAGCGATAATGGCGTTCAAATACATTTAGCCTTTTTTGGTGGCACCAAGTGCCCCAAGTGGCACGCAATATATTTTCTTATCTTCGTAATGAGATTCGTTCGTGGCTTATCGGTTTGGGTACCGACTTCCGCACTCGAGAGCAATTCATGATAGTTATTTTACTAGTTGCCGAAAATATTCCAAAATAAAGCGAAAAGAATTAAACTGTATGTCTTGGCCTTTTGGATTTACTTAACCTATTGGGTTTTTTTACAATACCGGGATTTTGACAATGAGTCAGCTGAGAAAGGAAAAGACTATTAATCATAATATTTGTTGCACATAAAATAAAAGCAACTCAGACTTCAAAGCAACTAGTTTGTACATTTATTTTTTCTAACGCGTCAGGAACTCAGGAGAATGCCGCCCTGACGCCCTAGGGCGTGAACTTTGTTGTGATGGCAATACCTTCCTAGGCGGCTCCATCCGCGTATTACAAAGAATACAACCGAAGCCGCGGGATTCTGAAGCTCCTGATTCCTGATTCTACATGCTGGTGAAAGATATTATAAAATCGAATGAGTTCCGGAGTTTACCCTATACAAAGTTACAAACTTTACCTCTTACAAAATACCTACCTACAGGTGGAAAAAGTTTTAGTTAAAATTGAGAATTATTAGTAGTCTTACGCTTTAAATAATCCATGGCGAGTCTCAGTTCTTCCCGGTCATAACTGATGTCCAAAATCACTGTCCCGCAAGTCAGCATTTCGGGCAACGCCTGCGATTTCGGAATGATTCTAGCCACGTTGTCTATGGACTTTATCTTCGGATCAGAAACGGTACCTCAAAAGAGAATAGGAATGATAATGAAGTACCTGATAATGGTACGATCAGGTACAGTCAAGTGTCAAAATATGGGTTTGTATTGTAACGTATATAACGCCCCGGGTACCAAGCACCCAGGGGTGCCAACAACCTGAACGACAACTCACTCGTACAGCCACTTTATCAACTGAAAGAGACATGGAAGTCAATTTTGACAATATAATAAGTAGGTAGTAGGTAGGTAGATTATTTTAGTAAAACAAAGCCTCGTAAGTATAACGAGTGTTTGGTGTTTTATTTCGAGTAGGTCAGGGGTGCTCAATACCAACCCGCCCAGGGTGCCGGTGTACCCAGCGCCGCCACTGTAGGTACCTACCTTAAAAATTGCCATTAGAATGAAAAAACAACCGACACTGGCAAACTTACACTCTTCCAAATGATGGACGTAGCTAAAAACTAGCTAGGTACGTCCATCACAATAAGTACCTAAGTATAGCAGGTGTAAGTATTCCAGTGTCGGGTTTTTTTTCATTTTAATGGCATTTGAAAGTTTTTTTTTGGAATCTTATAAATTAATAATGGATCCAAGTTTTTTTTATACAGGTACTAGTACAGGTACCTTGGTCCTACAAGACTTGACATGGTCATGGGTCATAGCTGCCGCTTTTATTAAAGGTTCAAGCTAAATAGAACCCAGAGCCTTACAAAAGACCATTATACTATCGGTAAGTGTTACACTATATTACCTACTAGTTAAAGGCCTTCTACACGATCGTGGACCAACCGCCAACCACCGTGTCCTTGGTCGGATCAACGGTTGGCCGACAGCGTTCCAGACGGTTGGGACCAACCACCGACGCAGCCTGTCGCGAGGGATGCGCTCACGACCAAGGCCGTTGACATCAACCAAATATCGGTTGGTCAACCGCTTTCTACACGGTCCATTTTTATATCAACCCGACCAAGGACACGGTGGTTGGCGGTTGGTCCCGATCGTGTAGAAGGCCTTTTACTTTGACTTGCAGAAACTAAGTGCCTACCTACATACAGTACCTTACCTATATGGTGTTGTGACTAGCTTAGCTTGATTTTGAATATTCGTCCCTTAACAAGTAAGTGCTAGAGGGACGAATGCTTCGTATCCGCCGAAAACGCGGTCATGCTAACTCTTCTATACTAAGCTTGACGCTACGATTAAGTTGGTGATGAGATAGGCAGAGTTCCAGAAGATACGTTGTTAAAAGTGAGGGTAATTAGTCTCTTGCCGTCGACACAGCGAATTGAAAATCAATAAAGGTTTGGCAACGCGTGACCGTGAGCAGGGGGTGTGTGCTGTACACGGGCGCAGCGGTCCTAGGGGGCGCCGAGCGCCATTAGTCGGGTGTGCTAACACTGCGCTACTTACCGCGCGTTAGGGGGTGCTAGAGGGCGCTAGGGTAATGATTGCACACGGGCTGGAGACGCCTCTGACCGTATATTAAAAAAATGTCTGCTTGTCGCGTTTTGACGATTTAACGGTTTGATTACTCGACATTGCAAGCGTCATAAGGCCGGTGCTTACCATCAGACAGGCCGTTACGCCTGTTGCGTCCCTGTAGTTTAAAAGACATAGGTGACTTGTTTGACGATAGGTTAGCGGTATTTCACACTCAAACAGCTTCTCACCCTGTATCAGGTTCAGGTTCGCTAGTGCATGGATACCGAGTAGCTTGCCTTTTGGAGAGTGTGCGCAGTAACTACAGAATTTAATTTCACTTTCCCCGTTCCATCACCGAACGACCAGGTGTGGGGAGCGAATGCATCCTTGTGTTGTCAACTTGCCACTTATTCGCACGAAACGATTTGCCACGTCTTTTTTAATGCGAACTGTTAAGGAATGGAATTCGCTCCCTTCATCTGTATTTTTTGAGAATTAAGATCTAGGTGCCTTCAAAGTGTCTTCAGAGTAAACAGGCTATTACTGAACCATGTGAGCTTCATCTTAGCCTTATGGTGACTGATGGTCTGGTCTGTCCAAAGGGACAGACTCAGAAGCGAGAGATCGGAGTCCAAACTCTTGGTCCCACGTATGGCGCGCCGCTGCATATGTGTGCGTAACACTGACTTAGTGACTTACCAAAAATTTCATAAGGCTGCTCAGGCGGCGGCGGCGGAACTGGTTCCGCGTCCTCCGCTAACATGACCGGTGACTGCAGGCCCGAAGGCGGTTGCTCCTGATTCCGCTCCAAAATCTTAACCATACACTGCAGTATATGTTCCCCATGGAACGAATCTAAGTTATTGATGAAATAGCGCTTATAAGAGAACACGTTCTCTAACCCTGTAGACGAAGTTGACGCGGATAGGTCGCGCGATTTATTCATTTTTCGGAAATGTTTGTGGTTTGTGCTCAATGCACGTTGCCGCTTACAAACTTATTAGTGACAAATGTGATTGTCATCAAATGTCACCATAGTGTTTTTTTTTTACTTAATTTGTATTTCTAACGTAGTGTAATGAGGTTGTTTAAGGCTGATCGGCAGGAAGGGACAGTTATTTACGAAAAGGAACTGAACTTAATTTTAAGGTTCCGGCGTACCTCAAAAGGAAAATACGGAACCCTTATAGGATCACTTTGTTGTCCGTTTGTCTGTCTGTCTGTCAAGACCATTTTTCTCAGGAATGCGTGGAGGTATCAAGCTGAAATTTAGGTATATGAAATACTCAGATCTATTGTCCCTTGGAGCTGTGAAAAAATCAAACTTAAAGCCAACTAATACAGTCGTTTATGCTGCAAATTTTAGAGTTTTTCGACACTCGCAAAACCTGCGGGGTACTTCCCGTGAACTCAGAAACTTGAAATTTGGCACGAAGCAACGTCATATAGCAAGCACATTACAAAGGAAAAATTACAAAAGTAGACATTACAGTAGACAAGTAGACAGTGGTAGGGCTGAGCTGCAGGCTACTTACTACCGGGGTCCACAGGCGGCGGATAGTGGAATGGCCATCAGATATGATGGTTAGCTGCGAATATACTGAATAAGCAGTCCCCGACCACACAGCGGCAGGGTTATCATGATGTAGTGGGTAGGCTTGTAGGAGGGGCTACTCTATAAAAACCTACAATATCCGACGACGATTCTGTGACATGGCGAGTAGTTGCCGCCATTAAATAAGCAATCCTCTAGTGTCAGGCAGCAGTAGCACTAGTACCGACTGGAGAACGAAGATAGGAATCTGGAAGGGCTCTTGTTTGGACATCACGGAGCGGGTGAACCTCGGTTCGTGTACTGCGGTGTGGAAGGCAAGGGGGAAACCACCACACTATGCTTCCTCAAAAAAGGAGTAATGGATTACTCCACCGACAAGAGCCAAGCTCTTAAATAAATGAAGACATTTTTAGTAAAATCATACAAAATAATATTTTTTTAAATTTTAAACTTAATATCTTTTTCCTCGTAAACGTGAGGAGGTATTAAATTGAAATTCACGTCAAATACTCAGGGCTATAGGACCTTTCAGATGTAGCAAAACCAAACTTTTATGTCGACGCAATCATAATAAATAGCAATATAAGTCGCATAATTTAAAACTGAGTAGGTACCTAATCCCAAGGGTATCAAAACCTAACGGTACTTCCCGTGAACTCAGTTTTATATCAACGCAATAAAAAGAAACAGCAATTTAAGTACCTAATCCGCTTATTTTGGCGTTCGCAACTACTCGCAAGGGAATCAAAGCCTAAAGGATGATTCCAGTCGACCTAGAATCTTTAAATTTGGTATACTTAGTAACTTCATAGCACAGAATGTATAATTGCAAAACGCATAAATGCGTAACACACTAACGCCGAATAATAAAAAATAAAAATAGTTTTCATAATTTTAAGTTAAGTAGGTATTTTTGAACCGGATTTAAAGATAGTGACTAAAAACTTTGTAAATAAATAACTTTGATAAAAGAAGTTTTGCGAAGCTGCTGCAAATCTAGTCTAGGTATTTCAATTATATTATAAAATAAATGTGGTAACATATTTTTTTAGGATTATTAGGATTAAGTACTAAATTGATAAAGTGACCCTGTTTAAATTTATGCTGCCCTAACTTTCCACATTGTAATGTTACGGATTCCATTTTCATTTATCATTTAGTTTTTTTTGTCATTTTGATTTTACCAGAAACAGTCCCCGCGAAGGATACGGGCGACTGAATCCGCGATTACTGTATCGTAAATCAGTGGTTACTTACTGAATGATTAAACAGTGATTCTGTGTATGAATGATGAGTATGGTTGTAATGGATGATGGGTGAAATGAAGAGTGAACTATGTGCCATTGAACTTTTTCAGGTTATTAACTATGGAGGTAGCGAGTTTGCAAAAAGAGGCTATTGTACTTTCTTTACGAATGATTTCCTGCAGGTTATATGGTTCTATACATGCTATGTCTGTATGGAGATAATGAGTATTATGACAGGTGAATGGTTAAATCTCGGGTTTATGAATTTCGGGCAGTCTTTTAAAAGGTGGTCGACGGGTTGTGGGGTGCTACCATCGCACGGGCAAAGGTCTTCGGTGGTTATCTTGAAGCGGTATAGGTAGGATTTGTGGCAGCCGTGTCCTGAGAGAATTTGGGTAAGATTTATCATTTAGTAATAAACATACTACTACTTTTGCTTATTATAGGTTTGTAAGGAACCCTCAGTGCGCGAGTCCGACTCGCACTTGGCCGGTTTTTCTTTCATTAGTCGATCGGTCTTCCTTACGAGTAGGGGACCGTTCACATATTACGTAACGCAAAATTCCGATTTTTTGATCCCTATTATATTTTTGTAGCGGAATGGAGTTGCAGTTGGTAACAAAGTAAAACTGAAATTTTAATAGACAGAAGCATACTATATTTATGTCCAGCATGTAAAACAAATACATATTAATCTATATAACAATTAATAAGAAAAATTTAATTGAATTTATTAAAATAGAGAATAAGTACTGAAATAATACATTACGTCAACACTAAAATAATACATTTCATACCTACAGAAAGAGAATAGAGTATCGCTATCAGATACCATGCTTTTAATATTCGATTTATTCTTAGTCTAAATTAGGTATTTAAAATTGCTTAACTTATATAAATTAGTCAATAATTGTTCCCAAGCACCTTGATACAAAAATACCAATGCATAATTGGCACTATTAATTTGTAATAAACATATCGGCATATATATTTGACAAACAAAACACAGCACCCGTATTCTGCCGTCCCTAATGTAGGTATATCTAATTATGGACATAACATTACATATTATGGCAAAAAACAAATTGATTCTCAAACAAAATACATCAGATTCGTGACAACTATATAATCAAGCCCATTTTATTGTCTTACTTTAATACTATTGAACTGATCCCAAAAAAGAGAAGATTTTTTAAAACAAATCAATAAAATAATTAATATTAATGTTATATTATTAGGACGGCAGTATGTCAAGAAAAACAACATAACAAAAGTTATATTGAAATTAAATAAAGTAAGTACATACCTACTCCAATCAGTGCTCAGACATAATTGACAGAGATCTATACGTACATTCATGCTGCATATGCAACATACAGTGTAATTGGTATATGTGGGCTTAATCATGTGTTGATGGGCTTATTTTTTTAATTATGACAATGCTAGTGGACTTAAGGGAAAGTTTCTTAACCACCATTTTTACTTTCAGATGCTTAAATAGTTAATCAAATACTCCAATTTAAACAGTGAATTTATTTCGTTGATATATTGTATATTGATAACAAACCATACAATGTATATATGAAATAAAATACATGTAAGTTCAAAATTCATTTAAATTATTCGTATTATGATGGTTAAGCCACTTTAAGCGCGAGGAGTGAAGTTATGGCACCCCTGCCCGGCTAGCACGATATGGTTTATGGTCACAGAAACGTTACGTAAAACGTATCATGCTGCTAGGCCTGATTATACAAAATCGATGGTTATAAATGTTAATACTGACAGTCACTTGTACTAAATGCTAGTGTTATTATTAATAATACAAAATGTATATTCATAAGTACATGCATCAACAGGACGGTAAAATTTCATTTATATCACATTATTAAGTAGCTACGGAATGTTATTTTGACATAATTGATAAAAACTTTGTCAGTCTTAATTAAAGTGTTGAATTTCGGATAAGGCGTTGCTATTCGAATTAGTTAATCCGACGCAATATTTAATTTCAGTCTCGCTTTAGGTTTCCTAACGAAACGTAGAAAGCGAAATGATTACATTATACCAAATTGGTACAATCCTATGCTTAGTTTGACGTATATTTATACATAATAGGGGAATACGTCACACATAAGTATATGTTCGAATTAGGTATTTAACATTCTTAAGGCACGACAATAATACTTTCCTTAATAACAAATACCTACTTATGTTAACTTAGTACTGATATCAACAGATTTCAGAATTAATTATATATTACCACTTTATGGAATATTTTTTTATGCTACTATAGCTGTGTAGTAATCACGGACTTACGATGAATAATAGTGATTTCCTTTTCACCTATTCCCGATGGGGAGCTAGGTTCGGATGATACGAGCCAAGGAGACAACGAGGACATTGGCTGAGATTTCGGGACATCTTCCTTCCTTGGCACTGGTTTAGGTGATGCTACCTTAGCCTGGGACTGCGGAGGCTCCACAACGACTATTGATACATACTGAGAGCTATTCTGGTTGGTGGACTGTGGCGCCAGTGGTTCATTCATTATCTTGGGGGATGGTGACGATTGCACTGAGAGGTTAATATTTGTCGTTTCGTTTATGATTTTAACTTCATTCTCACGAGCCTTCAAAATGTTGTTGCATTTCAGCTGCCCGGGCGGCAAAGCTTTGGTAGACGACAAATAACATTTTGCTTGGTTATTAAATTCTTTGTCTCCCGCTGAGTCCAATTGGTCTCGCTTCGCTTCATTTTTAGAATCATCATTATTCAACTTTTCTTTAACGAGGCTCATCAAAAGATCATTTAGAGGATTAGAGTCTGATGCAGGTGAGGCAGGTGAGCAATTGCATGTTGGTTTATTAATAATCAACTGGGTAAGATTATTTTTCTTATCCTCTGTCACCGATTTGTCCATTTTGAATAAAATTTTGTTGCTTATAGAATCTTCTTTTGATACCAATACTTCTTTTGGTGGCTCTTCATCCATGAGATTCTTTGTAGATGGCTCTCCAACTTCTGCCATCTTTAAGTCTGTGTCAAGAATAGAAGACTTCTGTGACTTACCACTATTCTTCCTAGAGAGAGTATCCATATTAGAGTCAGGGAGCAAACTTGTTGGTTCAGTGGATGTGCTAGGTAATTCATCTGTTCCTTCGTTAGATACTGATGCTTCTGTTTTCGTGGTTTGTTTTTCTCTTTCCCTAAGAACATGACTTTGCCTTCTGGCAAACCTTTGACTAGGCCGTCTCTCGAACTGGACAGTGCGACGAGCGCGGTTCTGCTGCGTCGTCTGATACTCTGTTTTGCCAGAGTACTGGAATCGTGATCCCATTCTGAAGAAGTTCTGTCGGGCGGATGGGCCTTTAACTGGTGCTCGTAAGCGGAAGAAAGTGTGGTGCTCAACAGCACATTTCCATAAGTGCTTACAAGCTTTCTCATTATGAAGACGGAACACGAAAGTGTGCTCTTGTTCTCGACCTTGGTCATCATCCTCGACCACAACTAATGTTAGTTTCTTCTTCTTGAAATCAAGTTTACTTATTTTAGGCCAGAAAAACAGACCAATTTTTTGAGGACCTTCAAAGACAAGAATCCCCGTGGGTGTTAAACCAAGGTGATACTCGCACCCATCTTTACCCAGGACTATATGCATGTCTACACCATACATCTCCAACCACTTAGCTTTGTTCAGATAGTTGACTTCAGCTAGTGCTGGGGTCAAGCCCTTACATTTTTTGTACTCTTCCAATATTTCTATTTCCATCTCTTCAGTTTGATTAGGCACAAACCTGAACTCGGAGACTGTGGCAGGTGTGTGCGTAGTCTCATCAAAGTCCCCAAGCTCCGATTGCAGAGCCAGGGATGCCAGCTCCACAGCCGTGATGTGAGGACATTCCAGTTTACTCTCTAGGATATCCTTCTTGAGTTGTAAAAAGAATTGATACCTAGTAAGCTCCTCTCTTAAATTATTTGGCTCTGATGAATAAAACTTTACCTTAAGTCTTAAGGTGTAGGGAGGTCCAATTTTGACTTGCTTCTTTATTGTTTTAGTTGGATCCAGCCAGTGTTTTACATTATTCGTGTCAGTGAATTGCAAGCCAAAGTAATCTTTTTCAATCAAATCAAGTGAGTAAAACACTTGTTCATAAAGGTCCATAGCACTGGCTTTCTTGGATAAGTTAATGGAAATATCAGTATCATCTAGCAATATTACTTTACATTGTATTAAGTTTTTGTTTGTAGGTGTTTTCTGACCTTGTTTGTTTCTGTTCTGGCTCGATGAGCGTCCTCTCCGGCTGAGGAAACGGAGCATTTTCCCTCTGTTGCTAAACCTGCAAGAAAAACAATAGTAAAATATTTGTCAGCCATCTGTGTCATTAACTTTGAAATTAACATTTAAACAGGTGACACATGTTAATAATATTTACCTACAATCAAAGAAAACCTAATGCTGCGATACACTTTCGACGTCAAAAGTCGCTCGCGACATTCAAATTGCCAACACAGTTTCTATGCAATCTATGTCTCGTACAAAACAGGTTTTTAGAAATAACATGTAAAGTTCATTCGTCATGGATTAGCGCTGCGAAAATTGTCGTGACCTATCGGTTATGCCGTCGTATGTAGCCTATTCTCTTCACAAGACGTCTACGAACAAGCCTAACTTGATTCATGATCCTTTTTAATTTAATTATAACACGCAAACGAACTTGCAAACTGAACAAGACACTTTACTGATAACTTGGTTCGTTCCAAATGTCATTAGTATATCGATTGTGCAAACGTGCAACAAAACACTGAGATCTTGAAATATAACACTGTGATGTAGTTATTATTAATAAGATAACATATTGACCTTAATAGTAGGCAAAGCTCCTCTTAAAATATGCTGGGATTTATTAATTCATTTTCACAGCACAAATTCACAACACCCCATTTCGAGAAGCTTACGACATAGACTAAAAATATCTACTATAATACATATAAATATTATTGAAATATTGACGTCAACAATATTGCAAAACTAATACAAAGCCTGCGATTAAAAGCATGACTGAAATGGTTTTAGATCGTTCTGGCAACATTATTTCAACCACTCATTCGTTCAATCTGAAGGAAATGTCAATTTCAAATTCCACTCGATCAAATCATTCGTTTCATTGCCTTCATTCATGCTCCCTTTTTGCTGATGTGTTGTGTGTGGAATCTAACCCTAAAACTCAAAAATAAGACCTGATATTTCGTTACATAGGTCGAAGCAACTACCGAACAAATTGTAAGTGTATAATACGCATTTCTACTGATTGCTTTATAGTTTTCCATTTCTTAACCTTAACCGCTGTTGAATAAGTCATACATGTAAAACAAGTCGTCCGGTAATCTTGTAAAATCATTTATGTATCAGCGATTTGTAGCTTGGGTTATCTGTACATATAATGCTGTTTTTATACAATGATTGCAAGCAATATTGATAAAGAAACAAAAATCTATAACTTGGTTGTAATGTTAGTTTCATTTCGGTGCAATAATACTTCCCTTTGCTTAGCTGAAAGCTACACACACGCGTAGATCGTATTGGAAACCTTGTTGATGAAATTAAATGTTACATGATGTTACTGTAATTGTGTGTAGGTTTAAATGCGTGTAAATATGTATATATGCATAATTTTCATAATGAGGTATATTATTTTAGATGAAGGATGAGATTCAGTCGTCATGGGCCGATGAGGTGGAGATAGACCAGGGGGCTCTGCCACCACCTTCAGAAGTCGTGGAAAATGGACTGAAGATAGTCACGGAATACAAATATGATAACGACAACAAGAAAGTGAAGATTGTCCGGTCATACAAAATTGAGAAGCGTGTGGTGTCCAAGGTAGATCACCATCTATTTCATTTTACAAAGATTTCTTTTTTTCGTAAAATCCAAGTTTTGTAGAATTATATATAGTAAAAAAACAAAAGTTATCTCCTATGGTCAATAGTTAACAGTTTTCTACATATTATGATTTAAAAAGGAGACCAACTTAAACTTTCCTACCGAACGGACCAGGTGAGGGTCGCATGGAGTAGCATCGCAACCAAAGAATCATACATTATGGTCCTTAACTTTGGCTATATCCACAGACAGAAAAACCATAGTTATACAAAAAATACCACATGTCAAAATTCAAATGGCCAATACAAGTAAGGAAAACTTGATTAAATTGTTTGAGGACAAATACTTACCTACCAGGAAGACATCTATTTAAAAAATATATTAGAATACTGGACTGATGTCATAGTGCTTTGTAGAATATGACCAGCTCATTTTTGTCGCACCATCATACATGTCCAAATTACGCAAGCCATGCACATCGAGGCGATCAAAACCGACGGCCGACTCTGAGGGCCTACCGCGAAACGAAAACGAATTTTGTTCCTGTATCTCCATCTCTGTTGCACTTGCTAGTTCAAGCGACAGAGAGAGAGATACTCAATTGAAGTTCGTTTTCACTTCGCAGTAGCCCCTCTGGGCGGTCCGCCGCGCGGTGTTCTGGCGCAGTGCATGAGGCACCACATTATACAAATTTGAGCAATGATGTGACTGGTGCAGGCCTCAACCTGAGGCTTCAATAAATATGGTAGATTGTTATCTACACTAAGCAGGGTTCGAAAATATCCGATATTTATCCGATATACATATCAAAAGTTTGATATAAGTATATCCATTTTGTATGAAAGCCATTTTATTATTTTATTGTATTAGTATAAATCAGCTTGGTATCCCACATCTACAAGACTTTCATCAAAGTCATTGAGAGTCGCATTGCTGGAGAACTTGACAGACACCAACCTCCCAATCAAGCTGGCTTCCACCCCGGATTTTCCACAATAGACCACCTTCATACACTTAACCAGATTATTGAAAAATTTACTGAATTCAATATTCCTCTTTATTTAGAATTTGTCGATTACACCAAAGCTTTTGATAGCATCACACATTCCGCTATAGTTACCGCTCTTCAACACCAAAACATTGATCCCATTTATATTAGTTTAATAAAAACCATTTACAACAATAGCACAGTAGACGTTAAACTTCAGTCGTCCGGTCCGTCGTTCCGTATACAGCGAGGAGTGAAAAAACGGGGCCACACTGCCTCCGAAACTATTCACGAGCACGCTTGAAGAAGTCTTCAAGAGCCTGGCAGTTTCTTGGGAGGCGAGGGGAATAGTCGTTGGCGGCAAGAGGTTATCAAACCTTCGTTTCGCCGATGACATTGTTCTTTTCGCCTCTTCTGCAATAGAACTTCAGCTCATGCTCGAAGATCTGAGCTCGGCAAGCCTTCAAATTGGACTAAAAATGAATAGGTCAAAGACTCAGGTAATGACCAACAGCACGAAACGTAGGGTCGAGGTAGACGGGCACATCATACATTATGTCGACGAGTATATTTACTTGGGCCAGATAGTCTCTTTCAGCTACAGACAAGACAAGGAAGTCGAACGTCAGGTCGAAAACGCTTGGAAGAGCTACTGGTCCATGAAGGAGCTAATGAAGGGCAATCTTCCTCTGTCACTAAAGCGGAAACTCGTCGACATGTGTATTTTGCCTGTCCTAACCTACGGTGCGCAAACATGGTCACTCACTGAGAGCCAGAAGTCCAAATTGAAGGTTTGCCAACGCGCTATGGAGCGCAGTATTCTAGGTGTCAAAAGGACGGATCGGGTCCGAAACACTACACTGCGCTCCAAAACACGCATAGCTGATGTGGGTGCGAAAACTGCCAGGCTTAAGTGGGACTGGGCCGGCCACGTCTGTCGCATGCATCCAAACAGGTGGGCTAATGTGGCTACCAAGTGGGTACCACATGACGGGCGACGCAGACGGGGCCGACCTAGACGGAGATGGCGGGATGACCTGGATGTGTTCTTCAACAACTGGGCGGAAGAGGCACCTAACAGGGACGCATGGAGATCACGGGGAGAGGCCTTTGCCCAGCAGTGGGACACACAATAGGCTCGTAAAAAATATATATATATATATACGATTTGCATATGTGTTACATAATGTGGTGTATGTTTTCGCGGTCGGTTACCTGACACCACGAAATTGCGTAACAGCAGTAATTGTGTGTTTTGTAGTTATTAATAAGTGTTTAAGACTTAGGGGTCTTAGTTGAAAATAATGAATACATAGATTTTCTAGAATTCTGTAATCTTGTTTCCACAAAGTAAAATATAAAAATGTGATAGCTTAAGTACGCGTCTGGTGGTAGTAAAGCGCGTGTGTTGCCTGTATGGCAACGTAGGTGAGAGTGGGGCGTGGGGTCGCGGGCCGGCGGATGCGGCCCCCATTACTCGACCAACAGGTTTAGGCCCGCCGTGCCCCCGCTTCCCCTGTAGAAGATGCGGCCTCAACATCCTGGGGGCCCTTGAAGGCTCCAGTCTTCAACGACTCTTCCGTCTCGTCCAGCAAGGGGCAGAGGTAGGCCACACCTCGCCGGTAGGTGCCCGTAGTGGTGGCTACATCAGCCACTCGGGAAATGCCGTCGGTGCCGGGAAAAAGTTTGTCGATTCGTCCCATTCGCCAGTGAAGAGGAGGTGCATTCGGTTCCTTGATGAGCACCAGGTCGCCCAGTTGAAACGATCTGCCAGGAACACGCCATTTCGTCCGCTGCTGGAGCTCGGAGATGTAGTCCAGCTGCCAACGCTTCCAAAAATGCTGCCTCAATGCCTCAAGCCTCTGAAACCTATCTAAGCGGTTTGCGTTTACATCCATCAAACTGGGTGATGGCAGTGAAGTCAGCGCACGGCCGATGATGAAGTGCCCTGGAGATAAAGGTTGGAAATCGTTAGGGAATGATGATAAGGGACATAAGGGTCGGCTGTTTAGGATAGCCTCTACTTGACTAAACAACGTTGCCAACTCCTCAAAAGTTAAATGTGCATTTCCTAAAATTCGCTTCAAGTGGTATTTTGCCGATCGAACGCAATCCTCAGCTAAGCCATTAAAATGAGGAGCATAAGCCGGAGAAAATTTGAATTTAATACCCTCGTCAGATGCGAAATTAGAGAAGTGATCCGAGTAAACCTTTAAAAAATCGCTAAGTTCCTTGGCCGCCCCTGTGAAATTTCGACCATTGTCACACAGAAGTTCGCGCGGCTTTCCTCTGCGAGAGATAAAACGGCGCAACGACAAAATAAAGGCGTCTGTAGACAGCTGACTCACGGCCTCCAAGTGTACACATTTGTACCGGGTGCAAACGAAAACAGCTAAATAACATTTCGTAATTTTGCATCCTCTACCATGCCTGTCGGTTATTAAGAAAGGGCCGGCGAAGTCGACAGCACTGACAACGTACGGGAAGTCGGGCGTTGTGCGTTCTGGCGGCAAAAGACCCATTAGCGGAGCAGAAGTGCTGCCTGCCGCACGGCGACACGTGACGCACTGACGCGCCACAGTGCGAGCTAAGTCGCGCCCTCGAATCGTCCATACAAATTCTCTAATGGAGCTATGAAGCAGCTGTGGAGGAGCATGGAGAAGACGCACGTGCTCCTGCCGAAACAACAATTTTGTAAGCCTGTGTTTTGCATGCATAATTAGAGGATGGCGTTTATCAAACGCATAGAACGACGAGGCAAGCCTTCCGCCTACGCGCAATAATCCCTCCTTGTCAATAAACGGGCTCAAAGAAATCATTTTGTTTTTAGGGTTAAGAACTTGTTTATCACGAAGCATCCTTAATTCGTGAGCGAAGCTGTCTAGTTGGGCCAAATTAACTAACTTCTTAAATGACCGTTCAAGTTCCTCAGGTTGTAAAACACCTGTTATCAGTCGGATGTAAACAATTATATATAAACCTAAGTACATACGCTAATGAGCGTTGCAGAGTTTTAAGTTTCGAATACCTATCGAAATCGATAAGGATAGGCTCGTCTGTTATGTTATTTAATAAGTTAACATTTACTTTCAATTCGGGCAAATCAATTCCAGTATTCGCGGCAAACTGCGGCCAGTTTTGTTCTGGCTCACGCAAAAAGGTAGGTCCGTTCCACCACATATCTAAGTTGGGTAATTTACAAACATCAACCCCGCGAGAACCGTAATCGGCCGGGTTGAGAGATGTGGGGACGTGACGCCATTCGCTGCCTTCAGTGAGTTCTAAAATGCTAGCCACACGATTAGATACGAACGTTTTTAGTTTATTGTAATTAGTACCTAACCATGATAAACATATAGACGAGTCCGTCCAGTAAACAGTGCGCGCGATCTGGCAACGTAGCGTCTTGGAAACAGCTGATGCGAGCTGCGCGCCTAGTAAACAAGCGGATAACTCGGCTCGAGGAACCGTAATGACCTTGACCGGGCATACCCTGGCGTTGGCACACAATAGTCTAACAATGTTATCACCCTTGTCGTTAACTGACTTTAAATAAATGCAAGTAGCATAGGCGGCCTGGCTGGCATCGCAGAAACAATGCATCTCAATTTGGACAGGAAAGTCACATAATACATGCCGTGGTAATTGAAGCGAAGTTAAGTAAGGCAAACTATTGACAAAATATTGCCACGAACTTTTAATCGGTTCTGGTACAGGATGGTCCCACCCGATTCGAGAGACCCATAATTTTTGGATTAATATTTTCGGTATGATGGTTAGCAAAGAAAGCACTCCTAACGGATCGAATATTTTACACGAATCTGAGAGAATAGATCGCTTAGTGGGACCTTCGTTTTTGGCTGAATACTCGGTGGGAAAATGAATAACATCTGCGGCAGAATCCCAGCCTACGCCTAGCGTGTGCGAAGAGGAACTGATAATCAGGCTCCCTTCTGGATTAGGTTTCTGTAAAGCATGTAACACAGATGGTAAATTAGAGCGATACTTGCGCAAAAGAAAACAACCGGCTGATAAAGCATGCTCGACTGATTTTTTTATTTGAATTAGCTCTTCCTCCGTGTCTGCTCCTGTCAACAAATCGTCGACGAGAAAGTCGCTTTGAATTATTGTTTTAATTTTAACATCGTCACACTCTTCGCCTAACTGCCATAAACACCGAGTGCTCAAAAAACTGGCGGCTGAATATCCGTAGGTCACGGTGTTTAGACGGAGAGTTTGCAACGGCTCGCTTTCGTTTTCCCGCCAAAGAATCAATTGCAAATCGCGATCGCATTCCTGTACTCTAATCTGACGATACATTTTCTCGATGTCGCCGGTCAGGACGTATTTATAACTGCGAAATCTCAATAAAATATTGAAGAGCGAGTCCTGTATAGTGGGGCCTACCATCTGCAAGTCATTTATTGAATAACCTGAAGAGGTAGCTGCACTGCCATTATAGACTACCCGAATTTTCGTGGATTCACTGGTGGGTTTCAGGACTGGATGATGTGAAACAAAGAATGAGGGGTCTGGAATAGCAGTGGCAGACACGGACAGGTGGCCTAGCTCAGAATATTCAGAGATAAACTCCTGATACATTTTTTTAAGCGCGAGGTTCTTATTAAAACGCCTTTCTAACGCGAGAAACCGTTTTTTCGCAAAATTAAATGAATCCCCCAAACAATCAGGTTCCGTAATCAGTGGTAGGCGCACAAAAAATCTGCCGTCCTCGCCCCGATAGGTATGAGTCACGAAATGTTGCTCGCATTCAGTTTCGATGTCGGTATAGGGCTTGGTAGGCTGAGGAATCTGTTCCAGTTCCCAAAACTTAGTCAACGACTCGTCTAATTTACTATCACAAGTTGACAAGTGATTGCATTGAACTACCGTATTAACATAAATACCGCTTGACCTTGGCGTAATGCTCATAGGTCCGGCCAGTACCCAACCTAACCTCGACTTTCGCATAATTGGCATATTGTCGCCTAACGTAATCTGCTCAGACCCAATCAAATGCCAGAACAGGTCCGCGCCAATCAGAACATCAACAGATGATGGCTCATTAAATGTAGGATCGGCCAGTGTAATATTCTTAGGCAGACTTAAACGCGATACATCAATATGTTTCTGCGGCAAAACGCTTGAAATAGTAGGCAAAACTAAACACGACAGATCTACTTGCGTTCTATTATCATATTTGGATCGTATTTGTATTACGCAGCGCTCGGGCGTGCCGGTCAATGGAACATTACCTACTCCTACCACACTAATTGTGTTCGGCTTCGGAATTAAATGCAATTTCTGTTTTAAACTGGTTGTTATCAATGACGTCATGCTACCTGAGTCTAAGAGCGCGCGCGCGGTGACATGCTCATTAGTATCGGGATTGTAAACATCAATGAGCGCTGTTGACAACAACACATTATTCGAATGCGCGACGGTCATGTTGTTGCATGCGAACCCGGGCAACGAGTGCGGCGGAGGCGAGGGCTCGGCCGCGGCCGGCGTGTCTACAACCTGAGGAATTTCCCTATGCAACAAGGTATTATGGCGTTTCTTACAAGTGTGACAAGGCATGGCTCTGCAGCGGTGTGAAGTGTGTCCCTTACGCAGACAATTGAGACAGAGCCTTAACTTTGCCGCTCCGGATATGCGCTCCTCGACCGATAGCGACAGGAACGACGAGCAGTCGTAGATGCGGTGGCCGCCTTGGCAGAATACGCACGACGCAGGAGCAACAGTTGAAGCACCGGAACTGGCTGAAATTGTGAAAGATTTCACGACAGCTTTCTCTTTCTTGTTGTGGGAGAAATGGGGTTCACGCTTGTTATTAAAAACTGGTTTCTCAGACCTATTTCGCTGTACCGATTCTAATACATCGGCGCGACCCTTCAAGAACCGATTAAAATCGGCCAGGGATGGCAAATCATCATTGATACCGTCGTTTTTAAATTCTTCCCACTTTAATGAAGTGTTGTTATCGAGCTTGCCCGAAACCATGTGGATAATTAAAATATCCCATTGAGAAGTAGGACATCCTAAAGTATTTAGGGCCCGTAAATTTTTGGACACATGATCCACCAAGTACCGCAAAGCCTTGGCCGACTCGCGGCCTATGGGCTGAAGATTAAAAAGCGAAATTAAATGATTGCTAATCAACTGTTTTTTGTTGTCGTATCTCTCGCAGAGGAGGCGCCAAGCCTCAGTGTAGTTGGCCTGCGTTACCTCCAAATTACTTATAACCTGAGCGGCTTCACCCTCTAAGTAAGAATTCAAATAGTGGAATTTATGAATGGGACTGATTCTCTCAATTTTATTAATGAGCGCGTCGAATGATTCACGAAACTCTTAACCACTTAAAGTACGAACCATCAAAACTAGCGATCTTTATTTGAGGTAATCGGAAGTTCAACTCATTTTCACGATGATTACATTGACTTTGATCTTCCGATTTTACGCTTGCAAACTCAGGTTTATCGGTTACCGAATCAATTAATTTTTGGGCATCCGATATCAGTGAATAAAAATCCTTCTCCATCTCTTCTCTCACATCAATTTCCGAGTCCAATGAGGTGGGATCAGCAATCTCTATTTGAGTCTGCAACTCATCAAATTTGTTGAGTAGCCCACGTAAGCGATCCAACCTCATGGAGCATTCATCCACCTCTTTCGGTGAAATACTATCACTTCTCTTCAAGATGTCGAGAAAATTTCTAAATTTGGTCATACGACCCTTAATTGAGCTTCTTGAATTTATCAAATTCGACATCGTGAATGCACTCGAAACAAAAGGATGAACACAAGTATTAAACTCAAATAAAAGAAAAGGTTACGTAAATTCGTCCGGCTTATGTCCGCAGTCTCCGTGGCCGCACGATGCGCAAGGTAGATGCAGCCTCTCGGCGACAGCGCACTCGGTAACAGCGCGCCTGGCAACAACCGTGCGTAAGCGCAGTGATAAGGCGGCGGCGGCCGGCCGATCGGGACAATGGACACCGGGTTGGTTGGCACTGCTAGGCGAAAACAACTATGTTACGTAATGGAATATTTTGCGAGGAATATGGAATGACTTTAGAGAACAGGAAATTTAAGTCTATAGTTCATAAAATAGCTCGACTGCGGAGATAGAATGGATAATTAAAGCTACAGTTGCACTGCACTTATTAAGGAGAATTATGTTTGCAAAAGTAGTAAACAAGCCTTATAAAAATTGCAAAATTGCTTTGGCGTTTGCTTAATCGGAAAGTTAAGCGGGAATGCAGCGTAGACACAATTAAATAGCGACCAGTTAGGTATGTGCTGGCACAAAAAGAAAGCTAAGCGGTGCAATGCAAATAAAATACTAGTAAAAAAGTCATGCGTTAATTAATTTGTGACTAAAGCTTGTGCGTAAGAAAACCTTGAAAAGATGGCAGAGCTTGATAGTCAAATAGAGGGGGAGAAAGCTTGGAACAGAAGGAATAAAATGGAACGGTGCACTTCCCTTGCTAAACCTTGGCTGCGGCTCGTTGCTGATGACCGGCTGGCTTGAAGTAAGGGTGGTTGGCAGCTTGGAACGAAGCACGTGGAGCTTCAATGTCTTGACCTCTGTTCGTCCTTCTCGACGTGTCGACTCTCGATGGCGCAGAAATGGCGGCGTAGCTCTCACGTAAATCACGTCGGGGTCACCAATGTTTAAGACTTAGGGGTCTTAGTTGAAAATAATGAATACATAGATTTTCTAGAATTCTGTAATCTTGTTTCCACAAAGTAAAATATAAAAATGTGATAGCTTAAGTACGCGTCTGGTGGTAGTAAAGCGCGTGTGTTGCCTGTATGGCAACGTAGGTGAGAGTGGGGCGTGGGGTCGCGGGCCGGCGGATGCGGCCCCCATTACTCGACCAACAGGTTTAGGCCCGCCGTGCCCCCGCTTCCCCTGTAGAAGATGCGGCCTCAACAATAAGTTTATATTGATATGTATGTTAGTCTTTAAGATTTGTAATATGGGCCTTGTTGCCTGATTTAAATAAATAAATAGTACTTATAATAATAATAAAAAATAAAAACTACCGTTTATACCAGACTTTCACATACCTACATATAAACAAATACAAAACACACAGAAATAATGTATAGCAAATTAACAAAATAAATACAAAAACTATATTATAATGGTATCATATATGTATATCTATCACCTAGTGACAAAACGAAATACCTACAAAACAAATACGCTATGCCAATTCCAGTTTGCGTAACTCAATGATTTCGTTATCTTACAACTCGGCGCACGGATCTTCTAGCTGTGTTGACAATATGTACCGGCAGAATGCTGTCGGAGTGTTGTGCAAAATTACCCACTTTTATGTATAGAATTACCCTCTTTTTATACTTACTACCATATTTTATGTTTAATTTTAAGTTCTCATAATAAGTGAATTGTAAAATTCTTCATGAGAATAAATGATCTTTAAACCTAAACCTACCTAAATAAATAATCATAATAAAGCAACTAAAAAACATAAAATCTTAAATATCGAAAAATCATCTTTTTTTATTAATACTAATCAGTCAATCAATGGTCAGACCTACACTTATTTCTGCATTGATATATATAAAAAAACCAATGGATATATATATATATCGGATATGTCATGATATATTATACTCGAACCCTGTCTACACTAATATTATAAAGAGGAAAGTTTGTTTGTTTGTATTGAATAGGCTCCGAAACTACTGGACAGATTTGATAAATTCGTGCAAAGCCAGGCCGGGCAGCTATGTCACAATAAAAGTACTCTACTGTATGTATAACAGCAAAGATTAATTATTTACTAATACTAATTTATTATTATTTTCTATATTGGGTTCTGTGCTGTGTAAACCCTTATATTACTGCAACCAATACTGACCTAGTATGATTTCTTAATAAAAGTTACTTTGTTTATAGAGCATTGCTAAACGCAAGACTTGGAGCAAATTTGGTGACTCTGCAAGTGACAAGCCGGGACCGAACCCTGCCACCACGAATGTTGCGGAAGATGTCTACATGCAGTTCATCACGAGCAAGGAGGAGAGCCAACGGCCTGATGACGGACAACTTGATGGCCTGAAGGTAAATTGAATGGCCTGACTAGTTACATCCACATTATTATGTACGATGACTCTCGGTAAATGTCATCAAATTAAAGATCAAATTAGACATGCGCTTTAAAGTTTTGTGAGTTTTCACAGATTTTAAAACTTTAATAAATTAATTTTTAAATTAATTGTTCTATATCTAATCCATATTACTTTTTATCATTTAAGACCCAATATATAATTAAAGAATATTTTAGTGACATTCACTCTTAGGGTGACTTGCACCAAACCGTCTGTAATCGTAAGCGGTGTTCGTTAAAATCTCAATGTATGGAACGTTTGACAAGTTTGTATGGACTGACAGCTGTCAGCGCCATATTTAATGTTGATCGGTCTGTAATCGTAAGTCGGTGCAACCCGCCCTTAGTGTAAGAAATTATGCAAAGCAAGCAAATTTGCTACTGTAGTTTTATTGCATTTTTTTATATGACCTCTATGTGTACCATGCTTTTAGAAAATGAATGAGTGATCTGAATAAATATTACCTGTAAAAAGCTACAACATAATGTGAGTAAAATAATCTAGTAACAGAGCTTGCATGCAGTAAAAAGCTGGGTAAACACCAGCGAATATCTGCTATGCAAAGCAGCTCACAGAGGTTGATAACTGTCTGTTCTTCAGTGTGCGTGCCTTGGCTATGGCATTTATTAATCATTTCATGTAACGTGTCTTGACCCTATCAGCCGAAAGACGTCCACTGCTGGACATAGGCCTCCCCCAAAGAATGCCACAACTACACTTCTACCATAAGCCAATTTTATTTAGGGGACCAATCTCAAGGCGCAATATAAACTGTATACGCCAGAGCTCTTTTTTACGTGCATTAACTTATGGGCTACGCTAACGAGAAAAGCCATTAATTATCGCGATAATGGACGTTAAAGACACTACGATTATCGCGATAATGAATGGCATTTCTCGTTAGTGTGGCCCCAGCATAACAATGAACGATGACAAATGTATTTTCCAGCCTCAAAGCAGCAGTGTGATCTTCAAGTGCCGTACTTGCCAAGGCGAGCACTGGACCCTCAGCTGCCCGTTCAAGAACACTCAGATGGCGCAGAGCAAGGTTGGAGATGTCGCCAAACCTTCAGGTGCGTATGACTCCATATAGGGTCACTAGGGTTGATAAATCGGGATATTCCTTATTCGGGGGATATTCCTTAACCTGTTATTGTGTACAATAAAGTGCTTACATACATACATACAATCTTACACAAATCAACCTAGCCTTAACCAGGCCTATGCCACTGTCAATTTGGCGCTTAACGAAGTTTGTCTAATTAACAAGGGTGGCGGTAATTGGTGGTCGTATATCGCACACAACAGTTCAAATATAAGTTTCGTTTAACTTAGTAACAACATAATTTCATTGATTACACACTGTTATACGAATTTCGATTTTACAACATCTTGCTAACTTAACGAAAGAAGTAATTCCATTGCAAGACATGCACATTTTTGTGAAAACTTAACCTGTATTCAATATTAATATTAATTTCATTATTATGTGCGCTAAGCAAAGCTTGTACCATAAGTACAACAATATACAGAACAGAAGGACATCTTTAAGGCCTACACAGCACTTGCCCTTAGCCCTCTGCCTAATGTTACGTTTCGCCTTTTTGTAATTCCCGCTCCCTTAGCTTACCCTCGGGCCGGACCTGCGTCGACATCCCACAATTTGCTCTCATTAACACATCTCTACATAAATGTAATCGTAATATTACTCGTCAGATATGAAGTCGTCATCGACAACCAACAAGTACGTCGCCCCGAACATGCGCGAGGGCGGCGCCGGTCGCGGCGCGCCGGGCCGCGGGATGCCAGACGCGAGGCGGGATGACGTGGCGGCCATACGCATCTCCAACCTGAGCAACTTCGCCGTGGAGGCTGACTTGGAGGACTTGGTCAAGGGCTTCGGCCCGGTGCAGAAGCTGTATCTCGCCAAGGAAAAGGTTGGTTCTGATTTCTGCCCACGGCCAAGGCGCGGACACTCCGCGATTTACGTTCATCGTTTCAAGTACATGCCGGTGCCCCAACGTTGGGGAATCGGCATGGACTTATAGCGATGAACGTCGACCACGTCAGAAATCTTAATGTTTTGGCTGAGAAAAAAGCGCCTTTTGTAAAGATCAAAGGAGTGTCCCTTCTGTACTTGTACTATCATCTATTCTGTGCCACGGCCCCGATAGCTTTACACATCTGCCTGACTCAATGCGCTGTCGAGGCTGACTTTGAGGAAGACAAGGGCTCATTTTGGCGTTTTGATCTATCCACCTTGGGGTGGCCATTCGTATCTCTAACTTGAGCAACTTCGCTGTGGAGGCTGACTTGGAGGACTTGGTCAAGGGCTTCGGGCCGGTGCAGAAGCTGTATCTCGCCAAGGAAAAGGTTGGTTCTGTTTTCTGCCCACGGCCCCGATAAGTTAGCAGCTATAAACATCTGCCCGAGTCACTGCGCTGTCGAGGCTGACTTTGAGGAAGAGAAGGGCTCATTTTGGCGTTTTGATCTATCTATCTTGGGGAAGCCATTTGTATCTTTTCGCAGGCGATTGTATCTCCATGTCCCAAACTTAACATCTTGTCAAATTGTTACAGAGTACTGGCGACTGCAAGGGCTTCGCATACGTCCACTTCAAGTTCCGTGCGGACGCCGCTAAAGCCATCCAGACCCTCAACGGGTATGGTTACGACCACTTGATCCTCAATGTGGAGTGGTCGAAACCGCCCGCGAACTAACTGTATTACATGCTTTCCATTATTCACAAAATATATTGTATAAAATGTAAGACTGTTTTATTAACGCTACAGCGATATAGACCCCGGCCACGGTTACAACTTGATCCTCAATGTGGAGTGGTCCAAGCCACCCACGAACGAACTGTACTTATTACATGCTTTCATTATTCACAAAATATACTGTATAAAATGTAAGACTGTTTTTTTAACGCTAAACCCACCCAGACCCACAAAAACCACTGGATCCTTAACGTGGAGTGGTCAAAGCCACCCGCGAACTAACCCTTACTACTAGAAAACTGTAATTCGACATGGGTGTATAAATCAATTACGCCGACAAAACAGTAGATTAAAATACAAAAAAAGCGGCCAAGTGCGTGTCGAGCCACGCGCAGGGTAGGGCTCCGTAGTTGCCCGCCTGTCACAGAATGTCACATGACTCGAACAAAAATTAGGGCTTTAAATCCCATTATCTCGCAAACGCATAACTGAGTTGAAAAATAGTTTTAGAAAACCCATATTTTTGAACAAGCTATCCATTTATCCAACGATACCCCACACTATAGGTTTAACGAGGAAAAAATACATCAACTTACAAGTAGGGGAGGTACCCTTAAAAAAAAAACAGGATTTCATACTACTGTTTTGTCAGCGTGATTGGTTTATATACCCACGCCGAATTGCAGTTTTCTAGTTGTAAGGGTTACTGAGCTAAGCCCAAGACGGACAGACAGACAGACGGACGGACATGGCGAAACTATAAGGGTTCCTTGTTGACTATGGAAACCTAAAAAATAACAATTTTGTATTTCCCCTACAAGTAAAGTGGGGAGGTTTTTTTTGGATAGCTTGGTCAATAATATGGATTTTTTTCAAACCATTTTTAAATTCAAAATATCCGTTGCGAGTGTCCTCCCCCCCTTTAAAAGTCAAGCTATCACGACTGTAATGTATGTATGGGTACTATTAATGAGTTTGGAGACTACCCACAGGCCAGCCAAGACCAGCAGCCACAGCTCAGGCTGCTGCAAACGAACCGGTCCAAAAAATATATATATATGCAGTTTATCAATTTATTTGAAGCATCCTTGACATAAAATCTTAAAATATTGTGCTATTTTATGATACATGTAAATGTCACTTTGTATACCAGCTACAAAATATAAATCCATGTCTTCTGTTACCAATACCAAATACATAGAAAACCTAAGTCATTTAGAGCTTACCGTAATAACAAGTAAACTCTCCGGTGAGTCAAACCAGGGCAGTAGTCTATTTCCGGGTTATTATATGAAGTGCGTAATATCCATAGCAACGGGACAGCGCAGGGCCCCATGCATGCTATCCGAGCAGGTGCAAACCATCATACCATCTTAATTCTACTCACTTGCCTGGGGATCATAAATACATTGAAAACACAAGTGGAGTAAGACTAGAAATTGCTTATATAAATCCAAAAGCAAGTCAAAACATCATGAATTAAACCTATTAACTCAAACAATGACCTAAGTTCATTCGTCTCCAAAACAAGACCTTAATCCCTAATTACATTTAGAAAATAACGCTCTAATCAACATGAACAACTACTAGTGAAGGGTTGAAAGGATTGATAACAATTCCATTTAACATAACATATTGATTTGGAATCAATTTAGTATTTGCCACCATGCTCCTACTTCACCAATTTTACATTTGTCATCTGACAATGACAATTCTATGTACACTGCTGGGTCGACAAGTAACCATGCTGTCCAGCAATTGCCTTCACTAATTGAGCAAGCAATGTATACCAAATATTGTCAGTTAAAAGTTACTGAAATAGGAGCCAGAAATATGATGAACTATAAAGTTTGTATTTACTAAATTTGTGTTGCAGCTAGGTATCACACGTATCATGGGTGTAGAACGTAGGTGATCAACATTTAAACGAAATGTGTTGCAGGCAACTATGGGTGTTCTGCTCTAGCCTGCATACTGAGACAAACAAAGTTGCTGGCAACACATTGGCATAAAATAAGGTTTTGCATACATGGAGCATGAGAAATACAAAACAGATTCCAATTAACATATCCATTTGAATAGAGGGCCTGTCCTAGACAATTTGGATTCCATATTTAGGAAAAGTAGAATCATCATCCTCCAAGCGTTATTCACAGTTATGCCCTAAAGGAGCCAGGGCCCACTTTGACAACTAATCCCAAGATTTAGCATGGGCACCAGTTTTACGAAAGCGACTCTGACCTTGATTGAGATTAGAACGGTTTCGTCACAATATTTTTCCTTCACTGAATTATGGACAAATAGAATGTACCCATGATATTTATTTTTCCTTGACTGCCTATGCTGCCAAAAATATTCTCCTTATTGGCAAAAACTTAGCCTATTATAGTGCACACACCCATACTAAGAGCTGAATGAGACAAATCAGCAAACAAAATCATTCATTACTGTTAAAACAGAGGAGCTATATTTCTGTTTTAGTAATATTGATATCTGATTTGACTGTCCAGCCCAACATAGAAAATATTTACATCATTCATACAGTGACACTGATGACTTCACAGAGCATATTTAGATATCAATGTCATACTTCTCATCATCACTGTTAGGGCTGTATACTTCTTCTGGAAGATGCACTTCCCCACAGAACATTAGCTCCACATAGTGGAAGTAATCCAGTGCAATATTAGTGAGCATAGCCCCTGTGGTCACCCCGAGAATGGTACCAATGACAGGCCTCTGGCCAACTGAGCTTCTAAGTATAGCCCACAGGAATATTGAACCGAGTGGCCACAGGCAGCCTCCAAGGAATGCCCAGGAAAACCTTCTAGCGGGCACTGCCGCCGCCATGTGCGGGCGAGCCCAGAGCCATAACCCAGCTCCTCCCCCCGCTGACAAGAATAAGAGGTCAGTTACATCTCGTCTGGGAAATAACCTGAAAATAATGAAGTGAGCCAGTTAACAATTAGGTGTGTAAAGCTTTAATACATTAGTATAATATACTAACATCGCTCTTACCTGACCATTAAATGAGGGTTCATCACAGATATCGAAAGCGTTGTGTAACTGGCCAGACCTTGCAGTGGTAAGTAATAGTACAGCACATTGTCCCTTGTGAATGGTGGTATTTTCACTTTTTGCACAGACGTATTGACAAAATTCACAGCTTTAGGCATTGCCGCCGGCAGGTTGCAGAGTTGCCCTCGAATGTTGCGATAAAATCTTTCCAGGATCTCCATTATAAGTGTTATTAAAGAGTAATCGAATACTGATGCAACCTAGACTAATCTGCTGTTAAGGTTACGCTCATAGACATAATTTGGCAAGTGCAAAGGTTTGTAATGTTATTTTTAATGCAATACTCAATTTTTTCAGTACAATGCACTTCAATGCATTCAGCAATCAGCATTCACATTCACTCACCTCACCCTCTGTCCTATACGTCAAACTCGAACCGTGTGACTGCGTGACCATGCTGACCTAATGGGATATACAGATCATTCGATTTTACCCCAATTTGTATGTATGTATGATACATACATACATACAAATTGGGGTAAAATCACATTACATACATACGTATGTAAGCACTTTATTGTACACAATAACAGGTAAAGGAATATACATGTCACACAATAGATCAAAGTACAAAGGCGAACTTATCCCTATAAGGGATCTCTTCCAGCTAACCTTTGAGCAATTGAGAGGAAGGTAGGTATTTGTCAGTACAACATGTGTGGTGATTATGAAGAAATGCATTGTCACTGTCATTCTATCCACAATTCTATCTATCAATATGATTTCTGTAATACCTGTGCATTTTTGCTAAATAAAACCTAGTCAGTATCAGGTTTACATCAGAGTGAGTACGTTAGAGACGCTTTCATAGCTGGCTTGTCATCTACCTCCATTCGACAAAGATTGCTTAAGAACACTTCTCTAAGCTTAGACCATGCTCATACAAAAGCACGCTCTCTCGAAATGGGTCAAGTCCATAACGAATCCTATCAGCAACCTTCACTCACTTTTATCAACGCTTCTACGGCGAAACAACCATCAACAATTTATGACACGTGCTATTTTTGCGGCGCTAAACGGCACGCACACTTGCTTGACTTGTGGTAAACAAGGGCATTTCGCTAAAGTGTGCAAGAGTAATGGTATAGTCGACCAACGAACGCGAAGCATTTATGTGACAGCTATTTGTTAGAGTGAGATACATAGCCGTTCGTTGGCTTGGTGTGTACCCACTATAAACCAACACTTGCCACCAACGATGAGCCGCCCGCTAATGAACCATTACCCAAACAAGAAAACTTGCCATGTACAACGACAGCTGCTGCAACCGATAATTTGAACAAAGCAACCATACACGTCCTTATCAACGGCAAAATTACAGCTAAAGCACTTATCGACACTGGCAGCACAGCAAGTTTGGTCAACAGCAGACTTGTTAACGAATTTAAATTAGAAACAACGTGTAGCAAACAAACAGTAACCATGGCAAAACCGACGGCCGCTGTACTCTGAACATTAATATAGAAGGGAATGAAATACAAGCAGAATGCTTAGTTCTACAAGGATTATGAGGGATGAGCTCCACTTAAACTAAACGCATTCGCTTGTGCTAATATCGAACCTGTAAGCTTATTTCCAAATCTCTTGCCAAGCTGTAAACCAATAGCCATCAAATCGAGAAAGAATACTGCAGATGATAATGCTTTTATAACCATGGATATCCTGAAACTATTAAAGGACGAAATAATCGAGCCCAGCCAATCACCATGGCGCGCTCAAGTTCTACGAGTAGTAACTTCGAATGAGAATCACAAAAGACGTATGAGCATGGAATATTCTCGCGTGGACTAATTATTAACTCGACGCGTGTGCCCTCCCCGCAATCGAAGACGTTGTAACGAAGGTGGCGAAGTTTCGAGTATACAGTAAAATAGACCTACGCAGTGCGGATCCTCAAAAACCGATTTTGGAACGTGAAAAGCTCTATACGGCATTCGAAGCTGACGGCAATCTAAACCAATTACGCAGAATACCATTCGGGGTAACTAATGGAGTAGCTGCATTCCAGCGCTCAATTAATACTATAATACATAAGGAAAAGTTACAGGGGGTATATGCTTACTGTTCAGGCACAAATAGTTTAATCACTGTCCATTCAAATCGAATTGGCATATTACTAGCGCCAAAGCCGCGCGCGACTGCAGCGCTCAAGAAGATGGTGTCAAAACGGGGGACTAGGACGGAGGAGCATGGCCGCGCACGGGAATGAGCGCGCTCCCGTATTAAAATGTAATAAAACTGTTATTTCATGTGATTTTGTATTGAGATTGTGCTACCAACGGACACTAGTGACAAGAGATCAGAGAACTGAAGAAAGATACTCCTGGGCTGCAGCCCAAGCCCAAACGACACGGCGGTCTTCAGACGGACGGAGTCTGGCAAAGGTATGTTGCTGATCCTTTTTGTATGGCGGTGATTCTTGTAGTGCCTGAACAGTGGTTTTAAGTAATTTTCCCTTGATTACGTGCACACTTACCTCGATGATATCACCGTGCGCGAACGTGTAGAAAAAGAAGCCGCCGCTATAGTCGAATCACTAAGGAAATGGCACCAGTTTATGGCAGGTAGAACATTTCGACTGATGACTGATCAGAAGTCGGTCACTGACATGTTTGACCAAACGCATTCTTCAAAAATTAAAAACCATAAAATTCTACGCTGGAGATTAGAACTAGCTATTTTTAGTTTCGACTTCGTCTATCGTCCAGGCAAAGACAATCAAGTTGCAGATGCTCTTTCTCGAGTCCACAGTCTTAATTTGACTACAGCTACGAGTGGCCTGCTAGAACTTCACAATACTCTCTGTCATCCGAGAGTTACCAGAATGGTACACTGGTTACGAACTAAGAATCTTCCGTATTCGATTCAAGATATTAAACAAATGACATCTGGTTGCCCCATCTGTGCCGAAATCAAGCCAAACTTTTATCCAATTGAGGGAAAACTTATTAAAGCGACGTCACCATTAGAAAGAGTTTCGATTGATTTTAAAGGACCCCTGCCAACTGCCTGCCAGAAGGGTCTGGTAGCAATCGTTACATTTTAACTATAATTGACGAATACTCTCGTTTACCCTTTGCTTATGCGTATCCAGATATAAGTACTAACACAGTGATAGCGAAACTGACAGATCTTTTCGCCACTTTTGGCATGCCAACTTATGTCCACAGCGATCAAGGAACATCATTCTAATCTAATGAACTGAAATAGTTTTTACATAACAAAGGAATCGCTACCAGACCCCCTAGCACACTAAGTTTTATGTCTGTCCGTTTCTTTAAGGATACATAGAGATACATACATACACACATTCACGCCTTTATTCCCAAAAGGGCCTACCCCTGAGAGCACACGAAACGTATGTTCCAGCACCACTTTTAGCATAAATGTGGGTATAAAATATCAACAAAATGTGATATTGCAGTGATAGGTTGGTAGCCCATCGCCCACAACACACTGCAACCCTGGTCCCTTAGTCCACTTTTACGAAACCCACGGGAAGAAACGGGGTGATGAAATTTTAACCGACACCACACGGGTCAGGACAGAGAGATATAACAGTATAATATAGAAAACCATACAATTAGCATTGAAGACATGTATTCTTCCAATTATTAAGTGGCAGCTCGCACTGACAGCTTCTCTCCATGCCATCCGATCACTTTTATGCACGGCCATTAACTGCACGCCGCACGAACGCATTTTCTCCCATCCTAGACGCTCCGCCAATGGCCAATCGATGCCATCGTGACTAACCAGTCCAGGGCAAGTCCTAATGCGAAACCACCAACGTACCAGCAAATATGAATCCATCGTCCAAGAAGTTGAATGATTGGAAGCCAACCCACAGCATTAGAATTAGATTAGAGAATGGACGAGAATCCATTGTTTCTAATCGCCACCTAGCACCAGCAGGAGACAGAACATCAGATGAGGAGGAGGATGATGACGTTTATGAGGACGCCGAGTTAACAGAGGGGGAGCAGAGTGAGCCCACTGACAGCCAGCCCACCGATAGCCCTACAGTCCGCCGCTCTTCCCGGCCACGCCGTCGCCCGTCACATCTCGATGACTACATTACTAACACCAGTCCTTGAATGATGCTGGGGAGAATGTGGTGATTATGAAGAAATGCATTGTCACTGTCATTCTATCTATCAATATGATTTCTGTAATACGTGTGCATTTTTGCTAAATAAAACCTAGTCAGTATCAGGTTTACATCATTTCAACAAGTCGAAGGCATAATTGGGTGCAGTGCAGCGTACAGATGTCACAATCCGACCACATGTGCATGTAATTTCTTAGTACAACTCGTTTGGCAGTTGGATCAGCAGCGCAACATGCCTCCAGTCGATAGGAATTAGTCAGCTTCTGATAAATTGGAGCTGACGAATCATGACATGTATACATCCCATAAGATGCTGACCAACGTCAACGATATGGAACGGTGACAGTGAGTGAACGAGTGAATGAAATGTAATGGGCTCTACAAACCGTACAATTATCACTTCTGACCTTCTGATTTGACGCATCCAATTTCTGACAAATTGTGACAATTTAGGGATACCAATCTAGTAAAGATAATATTGCCATACCAAAGCACTGTCTCATTATTGTGATCACGTAGTGGTTATATTCTCATTGAAAACGATGGGAGAGTGGACTGATATCCTTTGTAATGGAATGAGCGTATGTTTTACCTTTCAGTATGTAGTTTCAATTGAAAAACGGATAAATATTCACATTTTAATTCAGATGGCAGCGACAAACTATAAATCACAAGTGACATTAAAAACCAAAAGAATGTAGAAAAAAACAGTATTCAAATTTGACATAATATTTACAATACAACACTAGGCAAAGAGTTCGCAACATCCTGCCCCTCGTGCAGCAATGCACCAACTGTTGGACGCTAGCGAAGGCCTCCAAACGGACCTATGTACTACTAATTTTAACTAGTTTTTTGAGGGGCCGGCGCAACGTACCTCCGGCCGTTGCAACGTCTACCACTCTTTTCACGCCATCATTGCCGGGAAACATCTTCACTATCCGGCCTCGTGGCCATGTCCCTCGTGGCAGTGAATTATCCACAATTATCACGACGTCTCCTATTTGAAGGTCTTGTCCATGATCTCCCTTAATATGGGTTCGAGCTTGCATCATCGGCAATATTTCGCGCACCCAGCGATTCCAAAAAATATCAGCTAATTTCAACGCCTTCTTCCAATCGGAGCGTCCGAGCAGGTCACGGTCTTCCAATGTCGCTGGGAGAGTTTGATTGGATGAGGATCCGATGAGAAAGTGGAACGGTGTCAATGTGGTGGGATCGTCGACACGTGCGAGAGAGGGCGCGAGTTTACAATTGCCTCGGCTTCCGCTAGTAGCGTCAAGAATGTTTCCTCTTTGGGAGATTTCTCATTGAGTGTTGCTTTCAACGCTACTTTCACCGTCCTGACGAGGCGCTCCCAGCATCCTCCAAAAGTAGGCGCCGCGGCAGGGATAAAACTCCACTGAACGCCTTTTGTAGCCGCAAAATCTTGTACGCCATTTGAGTAAAATTCGCGTAGGATTCGGTTTGCGCCAACGAAAGCAGTTCCATTGTCAGAGAACATGGTCGTGGGGATCCCACGTCTGGCAAAGAAGCGCCTGAGTCCCATTATCGCAGAATCAGCGGATAAGCTGTGTACCAATTCTAGGTGAAGAGCCCTGGACGTGAGGCATGTAAAAAGGGCCACGTAACGTTTTTCATGGCGGCGTCCTACTGTAACGTTCCCAGGACCGAAATAGTCAACACTAGAGAAGGTGAATGGTCGCTGGTGATGTGCTAGTCTTTGGGGTGGAAGATCTCCAGTAGTGGGGTTCAGCGGTTGGGATTTGCGGATTCTGCATAAGAGACACTGGCTTGCGACGGCTCTGACTGTTTCACGAAGTCTCAATAGCCAAAATCTTTGCCTAATCTCGTTGATCACTGACTCGTGATTCGCGTGGCCTGCCAAACGATGATAATGTGTCACCAATAATCGTGATACTGGGTAGCGGCCATCCAGAAGAATCGGAAAACGAGAGTCGGGGTCAATGCCTTCTACTGCTTTAATTCTTCCAGCTAAGTGTAAAAGGTTATCCTCTCCCAGTGAGGGCGATAGTTTGATGAGGCGGCTGCTTGAATGTATTGGTTTCTTATTGAGGATGCAGTGAATTTCCTTGGAGAAGCTGTCCTGTTGAATTTGTTGTAATATTTGCCTTTCAGCGGCTTTCATTAAGTCGGCACTCAAGGGTGTAAGAGAGGTAGACGTTGACAAAGAGTGAAAGCGGGGGTGAACAGCCCCACTGCTTGCTTTGGAATTTCGAATGGAAGCCAAAACATTTCCAAAAATAGCCGCAGCTTGATGTACCCGGGCTGTGGCACGCAATAATCGTAGCCAGTCACTGAAGCGAGCTAAATTCGCCGTGACTGGAAAATGTAAAGCTGCACTAAATGAAGTTAGTCCCACCAGTTCGTTCTGTTGACATTTAAGCTCTTCGCGAACTGGTGCGACGCTAAGTGGTTCCATGGGCCAGTCCTCTGGGGACTTTAAAAGAAAAGATGGACCGGAGAACCATCTATGTGAAAGGATCAAATTAAAAGGGCGCATCCTGGTCGCATCGTCAGCCACATTCAAATCTGTCGGTACCCATCGCCAGTCTTTGACAGAGGAATTTTCTAGAATTTCACCCAACCGATGGGCAACGAAAGGCTTAAAGGCGCGTGCATCGCTGCGCAACCATTGGAGGACAGTCATCGAATCAGTCCAGAAGAATGTGCGTACTGACTTCTTTCGATGGCTGTCCTTAATGACAAGAGCCAGGCGGGAAGCTATCAAAGCAGCTTGAAGTTCCAAGCGCGGAATCGACGTTGGCTTCAAAGGTGAGACTCTAGCCTTGCTTGCGATGAGAGTGAGCTTGATGCTGTCGTCAGGGTATATCAGACGCCAATAGGCAACACAGGCATAAGCAAGCTCACTTGCATCTGCAAATATATGTAATTCCCTAAAGAAAGGCTCGAAGCCTTTAGCCCTTGAATACCAACGCGGTATCTTCAGTGAAGAGACTTTTGATAGGTCTTGAAACCAATCAAACCACTTGGTTGCTTCGGTTTGTGGGAGCTCTGTATCCCAGTCAATGTTAGATCTCCAAGTTTGTTGGAATAATATACGTCCTTTAACGACTATAGGGCCTAACAAGCCTAGAGGATCGTACACGCGCATAACGTGTGACAGCACTTTGCGTTTTGTTAGTGTGTTAGGAGGTGTCTCGACTAAGCCTGTTTGAAACCCTAAACAATCGGAGGTTGGATTCCATGCTATGCCAAGAGCTCGAATGCTGTTATTGGATTCGCCAAGGTCGACTTCCAACGGCTTAGCGGCCCGGAGGTCCTCACGAATAAGGTTCAGTGCCCCTGGCTCATTGGAAATCCATCCTCGCATTTCGAAGCAAGCTGCATTGTGCACGGTTATGATGTCTGCCGCTAACTGGGCTGCTTCGTCAACGCCATCTTGTGAGTCGATGTAGTCATCCATGTAATGGCTGAACAAAATGGCGTCCACGGCTTTCGGGTGTGTGCGTGCGTGCTCTTGGGCATTTTTATTTTTTATAAACAGCGCAATAAAGGGGCTACTGCAGGCACCAAAAATAACAGATGTCATCCTAAACTCCTTAATGACATGTGTCCTATCAGATCTCCACAGATACCGAAGAGCGTCTCTGTCCTGTTCTCTAACCCGCACCTGGGGAAACATCTCCTTGATATCTGCAGTCACTCCGATGCGTCCCTCCCGGAAACGAAACAGAACCTTAAGTAGCGGCTGGAGCAGATCAGGACCTGGGAGCAGTAAAGAATTCAGGCTGACTCCTTCATTCTTGGCTGCTGCATCATGAACTACTCTAACCTTTCGTTTCTGGGGGTGGTATACGCCAAAATGTGGGAGATAAAGACGTAAGCCGTCAGATTTGTTATCACGACGTGTGTAGTAAGTGTCGGGAGCGCATTCCTCAGCGTAACCTTTTGTGATCATATTATTTATGAACGCATTGTATGCCTTAGCAAACTCGACGTCTTTAGCCATACGCCGCTCTAAACTTAAAAAACGTGACATCGCCTGTGGGTAACTATCTGGAACACGCTGTATATCGTCGCGCCAAGGCATGCCTACTTCAAACCGACCAGTGGGCAAACGTTTGGAAGTTGCCTCCAAAATGTCGACTGCGCGCTGGTCTTGTTTGCTGTGCAGAGTTTCGGTTTTGGTAATACCTATGGAGTCGAGTTTGTATTGTTCTTTAATCAGGGATTCTAAATTATCGTCATTGTTTGGATTAATGTATGTGTGGTTAACAAATTCAATCAATTTCGTTTTGCTAGAAGCAAAACCATACAAAGTCCAGCCTAGGGCTGTCAAACAGGCAACGGGCTCGTTCCTTTTACCAACTCGAACCTCGCGGTTGATTGACAAATGCCAATCTTCGGCTCCTATGAGAATAGTCGGGGTTGCATCATCATATGTCAAAACGTCAACCAAGTCGGACAAATGTGTAAAGGACTCGATCGTTTCACGTTTGACCGACTGCGGGCGCAAACACAAAGACTCCATTGACCGAGCATTTTTTACTAAAAATGTTTCCTGCGTGTGCCTACCTTTAATGTGAAAATCGACATATGATATTGTGGTGTTTCGTTCGAGACCACCAATACCATTTACCGTAATGGCCTGTTGTGGCCCGGTCGCCCCTATGCATGCGGCGATGCTGGAATCTATTATTGTCGCGGTGCTTCCGTCATCAAGAAGGCCGTACACGTCACAAGTTCCAGCAGGGCCCGAGACAGTAACAGGTACGATTTTCAAATAAGCACGAGGACGAAGAGCTAAAATCGTGTTTGGTTGTTGCGTGCCTGTAGAGGTTGTGGACACAATAACTTTTTCACCGGTTGGTTCATAAGCACTCGACGTAGGGTGTGTCGTATTTTCAACGGTTGTCAGGTGTGTGTCATTATCATTGTCATTATCAGTGGCTTGTTCTCGAAGCGTGTTGACGAGCGGCGGCGATGGTTGCCTGTGAAGAAGTGCACTGTGACGTAAAGGGCAGACATCGACGCCACACGGATTCACTTTGCACGTCTTCCACTGATGTGAACTAGCCCTTAAACACCTATAGCAAACTTTTGTCTCACGCAACCACTGCCATCTTTCATCGATAGACAAAGATTTAAATTTTGTACAATCTTTTTTGCAAAATACACACTCTTGTTTTTTATTAGAACCAGCTTTAGAATTGGATTTGGACTGCATAACGGCATTATGAATATTTTCACGCTTTAGTGGTTTGTCAATAGGAATGTTGTGTTGCAGTTGTGTTGCACTAAGCTCGGGTGACAACCTAAAACGGATATGCTGGTCCAACTCGCGCTTTAAAAAGTCGGACAGTATTTCGAGTTTCGGGCGTCCTGTAGTATCCTGTGCCGCAAAATCAGTCCACCTAATTTTCATAGTAGGGTTAAGTTTCCCAAGAACAGCGTGGAACAATTCAGGTGAACACAAGTAATCATAATGATTTAGTAACTTTATTGTAGAAATCGAATTACGTACCCGATTGGATAGAACTCCGAGTTCTTTGAGATCGTTACCTAGGCGTGGAAGGTTTTTCAACGAATTAACCTCCTTGTAAACGATGAGCTCGGGGCGCGCGAAGCTATCTTTAAGGGCGCGCATGACTTCCTCCGGATCCTCCGTCGACATCAACAGCGTAGCCACGGCCTCGCGCGCGGGTCCGCGGAGTGCAATGTCAAGACGATTTATGTTATCTAGTGGGGAAAAACTAGCTTTTGTAACATTATAGGTACGCTTGAATTGTAACCAGTGCAATGTATTACCATAATACAGAGGCAATTCCAGTTTCCTCACACCGGAGGCAGAGGCCAGAGCCTTCGCTGCTGCCGCGGTGTCAGCAACTGCTTGTAAAAGCGTACCAGGTTGGTCAACCTCCGTAGAAATGAGCAGGGGCGCAACGCCACCCACCTCGGAAGCTTTGGTGACATTTTGTAAACAAATATTTTGTCCAGTGAGAGAGTTAATAGGGGTTGCAGTTGCCCGCGTGGTCGCCGGTAGCGGTACCGAGCGACCGGGGGATGGTACAGGAAAGCCTTGGTCACATCCTACTGCGTTGACGTCTCTATTAACACGGCTGTCAAAATTGTGATTTTCTATCCATTTTTTCGTTCTATCTACGCTCACCTGTGTGGAGCTCCGTTGGCTCGCGTGGCTCCCCACGCGGCTACTTTTGGCGTCGGCATCGATCGCCGCCAGCTCAGCTTGCAGCTCGCACTGCTCGACCTCCTTCTGTAGTGCGGCGAGTTCACGTTCACGCTCACGTTCACGTTCAGCAAGAACCTGCTCGCGGTCGCTCTCACGTTCAGCAAGAACCTGCTCGCGGTCGCGCTCACGGGCAGCAAGCTCCTGCTCGCGCTCTAGGCAGCGACGTAGAACAACCGCTTCCGCCGCTGCTTTTTGTGCTTTCACAGTTGCCGACGAACGTGATGAACGGCTTTGCGCAGTGTGTTCACTATGCACGCTTTGAGCCGGCAAACCGGAGCTATCGGCGGCAAACTGAGGCTGCGGAACAACTGAGTTAGGGCCAGACTTGGCCGACATTATCTTGCCTTTCTTTTGATCATGTGTTTTACGAACTAATATCAATAATGAAACTACGCGTAAATGTATGAATGGTAAACGGTGAAAACTAACGGTGGTAACTATGTGATGAAAAGAAAATAGGCACTGAAAACTAAATGAAGGACCAATGAAAACGATGGGAGAGTGGACTGATATCCTTTGTAATGGAATGAGCGTATGTTTTACCTTTCAGTATGTAGTTTCAATTGAAAAACGGATAAATATTCACATTTTAATTCAGATGGCAGCGACAAACTATAAATCACAAGTGACATTAAAAACCAAAAGAATGTAGAAAAAAACAGTATTCAAATTTGACATAATATTTACAATACAACACTAGGCAAAGAGTTCGCAACATTCATTGATTGTGATGTTATTTATTTTTCCTAAAATATCGCTATAGTAAGATGCAAACTTGATTTAAAAAAAATACAAAGACATCAAAGCGTGACTCTAATCGACTATAAAACGTGAGAGCTTCTGGCTTCTGGTAAATTGGGGCTGACAAATCATGACATGTATACACCCCATTGCGATGAGAGGATTTTTATTAATTTAGTACCTTTTTTTAGTTTTTTTCTCCTTAGTTGATTTTGGACAGACTTATCTCAATGCCTATGTTTGGTTACTTCATGAAAGTCATCCGTCAGACCGTAGCGTAACTGCGCAAGTACTGAAGACTAGGCAGTATGGCCCATGGTCTTAGCCTGTCCGAATGGACGAATTAAAAAAAAAAAAAAAAAAGTAACTGCGCAAGTGCGCGCCATTTCTTGAATCGGGGCACAAATAGGTAAAATGTACTAGGTTTTTTAATTTTAATTGTACAGTTTACGCTATCTTTTCGCGACCATAATTTGTACTAAACCGATTGATAGTATAAATTAATAATAATTGTATTACTGCAAGAAATGAAAGGAATGTATGTATATTATCATACTTTTATTTTCAAAAGTTTCGTAGGTATTTTGGCATTAACTACTTTATCAATTAAACTTTCTCCTAAAGGACTAGCTGCCTGTATATCTAATGTGCTTATATCTCTAGTAATATCTAGACCTTTCCTCCATTTCTCTAAACCATTCCATGCTATCATGACACCATTATCTGTACACAGTTTTGGTAATGGCCTGTAAATGTTGTAATCAAATTCAGCACATAAATAAGTTAATGCATTGAAAATGTAATTGTTACATGCCACACCGCCAGAAACAACAAGCTGTCTTTTATTTTTCGATATAAGGTTGTTTTGTTCACAAAAGTCCATGGCTCTCTGTGTTCTGTGGACTAGGTGCCTTGCGACAGCCATTAATAATGCAGCGCACAAGTCGTTGGCTTCTGGGATCAATTTGTCAGCAACAATGTTATGTTCTTTTTCTTTCTTCAACAGCTGTGAGGTAACAGAGGTTTTCAGTCCATTGAAACTAAAATTGCAGTCTCTGTACTCAGCAAGTGAAAGTGGAAGTTTGAACATATGAGGATTGGTGGCTTTTGATGCTGCCAATTCTATTGCTTGGCCGCCACATATTTTAGAATATTCTGGTATGTTCCGTAACTTCATTCTTCTAGCAACTTTATCGAATACTTCACCGGGTGCTATATCAATGCTCTGTCCAAGTAATTGGAAATGGTTTACGTCTTGAGCAACTGCTAGTAAACAATGACCACCGGAGACTAATAATACTAGAAATGGGAAATTTATACTGTGGTGCATTCTTGCTGCCAATGCATGGGCCTCCATGTGATGAACAGGAATAATCGGTTTCTTATGAATTCGGGCTAGGTGTTTTGCATATTTCATTCCAACTACAAGACTTAGTGCTAACCCAGGTCTTAAAGTTACTGCTATAGCTGATATATCTTCCATTGAAAGTTTCGCCTTTTGCAATGTTTCGTTCACAGTGGGTTCTATATACTTTTTATGCAAGTCTTGAGCTACATCAGGTATGATTCCTCCGTTCCGAAGATGCATAAGATTCTGTGAATGCAAACTTTCTGATAATAATGTCCCGTCGTGACTTATTATTGCGCATCCTGTGTCGTCGCAAGAAGTCTCGATCCCAAGAATAGCACTTCCAGAATGTTTTCTAAAACTGGTAAATGTGACCTGGTTTTTCAGTAATTTTGGCATCACACAATTGTACAACGATCGTGGAAAGCTCATCATATTGGAGTCGTGGTACTAGTGATTTGATTTGTTAAGCACACGTTAAGTGAAATTTTATATTCCACCAATATTTATTACAATGTAAATAGGTTATGTTATTTATCTGCACGAGGTATTATCTCATAACGCGTCCCTTATATAACGTAAATTAGGGTTCTAAAACAACTTTATGACAAATGAAGGCGCTAATTTAAAATATTAGATAAAACTAAAACTTAGGGCTAGCAACTATCAGCTGTTTATGACAGACCTAATGTCAGTTAAAGTTTCATGGTTTAGTCATATTAGTTTGACGTCTATCAAAGTTAAGTTTGACCACAGATTACAGAGAAAAGCAGATAGGCCCTAATAAATTGAACGTTTTCTATACATCCGATCTCTTCTCACTTACTTACTGAACGACGAGTAAGAAAGGGATAGAACCATGTTATCTGACAGGTCTTCATACGTCCTTGTCTCCGCTTTCTCGCTCGCACGATGTGCTTGGCTCTCTCGCTCGCTCGAGATTTAGTGCACAGAAAGATGTTTTCTTACAAGTTATCGATATCGATATTACTCTTAATATATTCGTCATCTGCACCAGTAGTAAATAAATTGTGTCTCCATACATTTGTATTGAGATACAATTTAACACAATACATGTGTAAGGACTGAATAAGTGAATAAGGACTTGGAGAGTATTTCTACCTGGAGTGAACGTTTTGGGCTTAAGGTAAACCCTGCTAAAACCCAGGTCAAAATCGTAGGCAGTCCGAAGCTCATTCCGAGGCTTGATTTTATGAGCTTACCAGCTGTAATGTTCAATGGTGTTCAAATTCCATATTCGCACCAGGTAAGGAACCTTGGTATCATAATGGATCGCACATTATCTTGGATACCTCAGGTGAGCGAGGTCAGCAGGCGGATGTTTGCTTCGATCGGTTCTCTTCGTCGACTTCGTAACTGTTTGCCACTCGCCACTAAAATTGCGCTCGCTCAATCTCTTCTTCTTCCCATTCTAGATTATGCTGATGTGTGCTATCTGGACCTTACTGAGGACCAGCTTAACAAACTTGAGCGCCTTCAAAATGTGTCTCTTAGGTTCATATTTGGTTTGCGCAAGTATGACCACGTTTCCTCCTTTCGTTCTCAGCTCAAGTGGCTTCCAATTCGTCTCCGTCGTGATTCTCACATTCTTGCGTTACTCTACAGTATACTTTTTATTCCCTCTACTCCTCCATATCTCAAAGAGCGTTTTAATCGTCTCACTTCCATCAGATCTTCCCAAAACCATCTTCTTGCCTCACCACCTTCATCTACCAAATTTTATAATGGCTCATTTACCTTTCGGGCTGTTCGGTTGTGGAATGCTTTGCCGTTGCATATAAGGTGTGCAAAATCTCTTCCTATTTTCAAAAATCTGTTGAAACAATATTACCTGTCTCTCCCTTAAGTTGCCTTTTATGTATTGTATGTATGTATGTATGTATGTATGGTTGTATATATGTCTGTGTATTTATTAATTTATTAGGTATGTATTTTTTTTTTCAAGTGTCCTGTTTAGAAATATTTGAAAGATTGATGTGTTAGTTTACTCTTCATGATGAATTCCTGCACTATCTGTTAAAAATTCTAGTTTAAATGTTTCCTGCTGTACAAAGGTTGTCTGGAAGAGATCGCTTTAAAGCGATAAGACCGCCTGTTGTGTCCATTATTTATTAAGCAATTTTTTTGTAACCTGTTTGTCTCTCTTGTTGTGGTGCAATAAAGAGTATTTATTATTATTATTATTATGTATACAAAATGTCATTTACCACAGTAAAAACAAAAACCATAGGTACCTTGACTTAACTACCTACTTATTCCTATTTCTGAGCCACAACTCCCTACGTGAGGTGTAGACAGCTACTTGGTTTACTTGGATTGGGACTTGAAATAAGTATTAAAATGTAATTAAGTAGTATTTAACAACTAAAATAATAATCTATACAGGATGTACAATCCAAATGGGTCAGTATGGAGAAGTCGGAAACTGAGAGATAGCGAGATCTGTTCTTAGGAACCATGACGTCGATTTTAGATTTAATAATAATTACATTCATTGGCTACAACATTGTCCTCTCCCCGAATGTACTTGATGTCAGTAGTTAACTGGCTAATAAAAGACAGCTGATTAAGTTGCGGTGGCGGTAGTTTTTCTCGGCGTTGTACGAAAGCGTACAACCAAGGCTTGTGGCCGGTAAAAATAGTGGCATGCTGTACCTCGAGTATGTAGCGAAAATGTTGTACGCTTTCGTACACCGCTAAAAGCTCACGGTAATAAGCAGGCCATTTCGACTGGCGTGGAGTCAGTTTCTTGCTGAAAAACGCCAGTGGGCACCACTGATTATTTTCCTCTTGTTGCAAGTAGGCGCCAACGTGCACGCTAGATGCATCCCTGAAAAGGCCTAAACGGGCGTCGTTCACAGGATGATGATGAAGCGTAGCATCTGTAAGGCTTTGCTTGAATTTATCAAATGCCTCATGCAGCTCGGGAGTCCATGGAAATGGTTTATCACCCTTGCTGTTGGTAGCCACCACCGCGTTAATCAAAGGGGCTTGAAATTTAGCGGCCTGAGGTACGAGTATGAAACGGCGATAGTAATTTAAAACTCCTAGAAATCGGCTCATACCTTTAACTGTTTCAGGAGGTTTTTACTTCAGCAACGCGGTTACACGTTCGCATGGAAGTTGCACTCCTTCACCACTAATTTTACCTGTTCTGCACCCAGGACACATTTAGATGGGTTTATCACTACTCCGTACTCTTGCAAACGACGAGTAATCTCCGGAAACTCAGCCAGCACGTCTGCGTAAGCAGAACTACCAATTTGTACGGCTTTGACGCTTGGCTGTGAAGTTCCAGAGAAAGATACAGGTAGGTACATGAAATTTAGTATTACCATCCACCAGGCGCTGATAGCGACAATCAGGTAACAAGTTGTAATAACTAAGAAAATCGGAACCGATGATGGGTGTCGGAACGTCAGCGATCACGAAGTTCCAATGGAAATCCCGGCGTAAACCTAAATCCAACTGCAAGGAAACGGTGCCGTATGTCCCAATCGAGCTGCCATTGGCAGCGCTCAGATTTTAATCGCTAGGTTGGTAGTGACCTGTAAGGAGACGGCGAGGGAAACAGCAGAGATCTGACCCAGTGTCAACTAAGTACTGGTGTTTAGACTTCTGATCTGTAACAAAAATTCGGCGGCTGGGACTAGTACAATCAGTTGCCGCCTCTACTGATTGCTCGGCGCGTTTCCCTGGTCACTAGGTTTCCAGCTACACGGGGTTATACACCTGTTTGCCCTTTCATTGTATTTCTTGTGGTACCAACATACTTTGGAACTTTCCCTCGAAGCGGAAGCACGAGAGCGCGAGCGCGAGCGATGCGAAGACGCAGAGCGCTGACGCGTGCGAGAGGGCCAGATGTTGACGAAAGACGAAACAGAAACACCGGGGGCAGGGGTTGCACAAAATAATACTTGCTTGGACCCTGCGATCTCCATGACCTTGTCACCTAGTTCAGACAGCTTGTTTAGGCTAAGTTCAGCCTGTGACGCAAGTATAGCTTGCACTTGTTGTGGAAGTCGGCGTAGCCACAGTTGGCGCAGTATATTCTCGTCAGAAAGCGCGCTGCCAGCAAGTGAGCGCAGGTGCCGTAGGAACTGGGATGGACGTCTATCACCGAGTTCCTCTTCACTAATCAGTTGACGTACCCGCTGCTCTTCAGACATAGACAGGCGTCTAATGAGCTCTTCTTTCAGCTTGACATACTGCTGACCGATGACTGGAGGCCTTGTGATAAGGTCTTCCACTTCGCCAGCTAATGTTTGATCTAGCTGAGCAACGACGTAGTTGAACTTGGTGCTGTCAGCGGTGATACCTGCTATCTGAAACTGAGCCTCAACCTGTCCAAACCACACCGCAGGCTTATCAGCCCAAAAAGTTGTTAATTTTACAGAAACTCTGCACACTTCAGCAACAGGCTGTAGCTGTTGCTGGAGCGCAGCATTTTCAGCTTCCAAGCGTTCAACCAAAGCTCTTAATTCGTCAGCCATAGTTATTAACACACCCGTAAACAAAAATGCAAAAGACATGCAAACAAAACAATACGATCTGGTTAGACTCGTTACGTAAATATGAGTATACTTAGTTGTGAGGGGTTAGTGGTATAGCAACGCTGATGCCACAAAATACAAGTTAATATTAACGTACCACACGAATGTATGAACAATAATGACATAAAATGAACTAAAACCCCCGTGTGGTGTCGGGTTAGAATTTCACCACCCCCTTTCTTCCCGTGGGTGTCGTAAAAGTCGACTAAGGGACCAGGGTTGAAGTGTGTTGTGGGCGATAGGCTAGCAACCTATCACTGCAATATCACATTTTGTCGATATTTTATACCCACATTTATGCTAAAAGTGGCGCTGGAACATACGTTTCATGTGCTCTGCCTACCCCTTTTGGGAATAAAGGCGTGAATGTATGTATGTATGTATGTATACGTAATTAACTAAAACGTGCAAATCATAGCATTGATATCGAAAAGAAATGTTTCGAATGACAAATTGTCAACGTAAATACATCACGTGCAATTTGACACAATTTGTAAATAATATAGTTAAAAATTTACCCAGGCAGGCTGGCCATAAGAAAACTAAACTATAATTAACATTTTCGTATCGCACAAACAACTGAAATAATAGTATTATTCCATTAAAACTAAAAACGAAATCTAAAAGTTTGTTTACAAAACACCATTTGACGCAAGTTATTTTTTTTACGTTCGGCTCATCAGGTTTCTGCCACGTTGGAGTTTGCTGCAAAGAACGTTGACAAGTGAAGTGACTATCCTGCCGCGACCGTTACGTTTGACCTTTCAAATCGGTTTTCATTCTCCGGCGCCCGTCACTATTTTGGCAACGTCAAAACTTCAATAAATCACAGCGGGGCTTCAATTTCATCACGTCGGGGCTTCAATTTCATCACGTTGGGGTCACCTAGAGATGGGTAGTGGGTAAAAACCCATGGGTAAATACCGGGTATTTACCCGGTATTTACCCAATCTACCCGTATTTACCCGTTTCTTCCCAAAAAGGTGGGTATAAACTCTTTTGATGCGTTTTTTAAGTCAAATATTATAATGAAAATGTTTTCAAGTTATGCAGGAATGTATAAACGTTGTTCTCATGGACATTATGCATGCTGTTAATAAAATAAATAAAAATTAAATTAAATGTTTGTATCTACAATCATCCGAGCTCAGAGAGAAGTGTATTAATTACTTAGTGAGTTTATATATAACTTTAGGATGGAAAAATGAAAGTTGTAGGTAAGTATATTATATTATTTTTGTACCGCCAATCCAAACAAAATTTAATAACGTGAGCTTTTACCTCAAACAAAACAAAATCGATATTTAAAGCATGGATCTAATATCCACACGTGGCACTTAACGTACAATAGCCGTCTCAACCAGGCAACTGATAAACATTAATTGGCCGGGTCGGACGCGGTGTAATATTCGCGCGTCGCAGATAGCACGATCGCGATGTCGCTACCGGCAGGTTTCCAGTTAGGGCTGATCTTATTGTTTGTTGAATTGCCCAAACCTGTTCAGTGCAGCAACAAGCAGATACCTAAAATTAAGTTAAAATCTCTGAAAACCGCCGCGGGATCAAGACTCGTTCAAAACATAGAAACGTACTTTGGCACAAAAGACACTTCAAAGGTAGAAACCGAAAACGATATGTGGAACGATTTAGAAACATTCTGTAGAAAATCCGCAGAAACACATTTAGGGAGAACTAGGAGTAAGAGAGCCCCCTTCACGCTGTTTGCTGCTTTTGTGACAAGCAGTGTTCGTCCTATTTTTTGTATTTCTCTGTTGTTATATGTGTTTGTCATAAATAAATGTTTTTCTTTCTTTCTTTCTTTCTTTCTTTCTTTCTTTCTTTCTTTAAAGAGACTAAATGGTGGCAACAATCCGTCAAGGATGTTGTGCAGGCTAAGTGCATTTAAGAAAACACAAAGAAACCGGTAATGATGCGGATAAAGCAGACTACAACAGAGAGAAATCCAACGCAAAACGTGAAGTGGCAAGCGCACGAGCCAAAGCCGATGCCAACTTTTACAAAGAATTAGAATCTTCCACTACAGAAATCAATATCCATCAAGTCGCAAAAGCTCGAAATAATAACAGCAAAGATATAACTTCAGCCAAATATATCACAAATAAAAACAATAAACTATTAACAGAAGACAATGATATAAGAAAAAGATGGGCACAGTACTACCGCCATTTGCTTAATGTTACGAATCCCCGAAAGTTAAACCAAGCAATAACAGCAGTTACAACGGAGGAAATCATCAAAGAGATCAGAAAGATGAAAAACAACAAAGCCCAAGGTCCAGGCGAGATTCCAATAGATCTGGAAACATAATAGAGCACTCTGGCATCGGCTGGCTAAGCGAGTTGTTTAACAGACTTATGGCAGGACAGAAAATACCAGATGCTTGGAAAAGAAGTCATTTAATACCGTTTTACAAAGGAAAAGGCGACGTACGTGACTGTGGGAATTACAGAGCAATAAAGCTTATGGATCATACCTTTAAACTATGGGAGAGGATAATCAACAGCAGACTTAATGGTATCGTGAAGCTCACACCCAATCAGTGAGGGTTTGTAAATGGAAAGGGCACCTCTGACGCTACTCAGGCTATAAGAATCCTGATTGAGAAAGCCAAAGTCAACAACACAAACCTGCATATGATATTCATCGACCTTGAGAAGGCGTTTGACCATGTACCACTCCACCTTATATGGGAGGCTCTTCGCGCCCAGCTTATCCCAGAGTCGTATATAGATCTTATTATGGTCATCTACACAGACGTCTCTACACAGGTGATTTGCTCAGCAGGTGCGAGTGACAGCTTCAAGGTCGGTATACATCAGGGTTCCACACTTAGTCCACTTCTATTTAATGTCACGATGGATTACCTCACACGAAAATGCCAACGGGCTGTACCCTGGCACCTTCTATACGCCGATAATGTGGCCTTAATAGCAGAGACTGAGACTGACCTTCAAAGCGCTTTGAATAGCTGGATGGAAGCGCTAGAAAAACGGCCTAAAAATCAGTCGGAAGAAGACCGAACACATGTCCTTTCTGTTCGACAAAACGGCTAATAACCTATAAAATGACAAATTCTATATAGGTAATGATCGCCTGCCAACTGTTACAAAGTTTAAGCTCCGTACTCAGCAACGACGGAAAGATTGACAGCGATGTAGTCCATAGAACTCAGACAGACTGGATGAAATGGCAAGAACTCACAGGCATCCTATGCGATAGAAAAATGCCTCTAAAGGTGAAGGGTCATGTATATACATATATAAGACAGTAGTAAGACCAGCGATGTTGTACGGATCCGAGTACTGGGCTACAAATAAACCCCACCTGAACAAGCTCCACACCACTGAGATGCGCATGTTACGCTGGTCAACGGGTGTCACCATGATGGACAAGATAAGAAACATATACATGTACATACATCCGGGGTAGTTTTAAAGCAGCGCCAATAACAGAAAAGCTGACGGAAAAACGTCTGAGGTGGTACGGTCATGTACAGGGGCGCCCAGTAAACTACATGGTTAAGGTAGCGCTCGATATTCCAACGACGAAGCTAGGACGCGGAAGACCACCTGCCACCTGGCTGACGACGGTTCAGCGAGACCTGAAAGATCTTAATATAGACGCCGACCTTGCACTCAATCGTGCAGAATGGAGAAAAAGAACAGGGAAGGGCGACCCCAAGTAAATGAGAAAAAGGCCTAGCAAGATGATGATTTCTTGTCCAATAAGTAGAAGGCAATACTATTTCAATATTTTTGTTACATTTTGTTAAGGTTTATAGTTACTATTCTGGTAGTGGCTCCCGTTTTAACTTGATCTTATTTCGGAAAATAATACGTGTTATTTTTAATAACAAACATTTTTTTTCTCATAAACTATGCATCGTAATGGATATTTTGCAATAACAAAAGTTGTTCAGAAGGCTATAAACATTTCATTAAAAAAAACTCGGCCCTAAAATCTCACTTTTTGAAAAAATCCATTCGAAATAGTTTATACCCACCAATTTGGGTAGATACGGGTATTTACCGGGTGCATTACCCCTACCCATCTGTCACCAATATGATGTGTGCGGGTGCCAAATGGGAAAGGCACCCGTTATTAGAGGAAGACAATGGTATGACCCTCCTAGCCCTATTCCGTTGGTTGCGCGTTCAGTAATGAAACTCCGGTTGGATTGAAGATTGGTATACTTATCAGTTGCAGTTACAATAATAACGTATGCGTTTCTAAGGAGCTAAAATATACGTGTTTAACATAACTTTCTTCCTAAACGTTGACCAGCTTGGCAGCGAGAACGAAAGTCTGTGTCACATGACAGATATAGGTATTTCATATTTGTAACTAGCCTAGCCAGCCTGCTGTGCAACAAGGTTGCCACACTAGTAATTAATACTTATTTGAGAGCATTTTAGGTTTGCGCATAACGTTTTCAATTCATATAAGACAAACTAACCTAACTAAGGTACAACTGTTACGATTGTTTGTTTGTTTACTGCGCGTGGTCTTGCCCCCCGTTCCCCCTTCTTCTAGCTATCCAGAGCTACCCGAACCTAACTAAACGCAACTAATTTCATAGTTTGTTTTTCTCTGTTGCCACAAGTTACGCATAGCAATTGGCTACTTGACAATTTTCGAAGGAGTATTGAAAGATCTGCGCGTGTTAATTTTATATCCCTTACAATTCCATTTTTCTCGTATTAGCGTCATATATAACAAAAAGACACGCTTTTTCGAAATTAATTTCAAACACGCTCGTAAACGGTAGGTCACGTGACTAGTGACGTCACATTAGGATAAAAAGGGAGACACGAATTAAAGGCGCCGCCAGACGAGCAAAATCGGCGGACTGCATGCAGGCTGGCGCGCGATTTCGGCACGGCGTCCTGCAAAACTCTATCCCTACCTCGCTCTATCTTATAACTTCGTACCGCTCGTGCCGTCCGCCCGCGGTAAGTTCGGGTAATCTGTGCTTCGAGCGAGTGACATTTGGAATTTGGAGGTTGTTTCAATCAAGTTGTTTAGTTGTTTGGAGGGAACTTAAAGTTACTTGTGTAAATGATTGTGTTGTACTGTAGTTTCTAAATAAAATAGTAGTGAATAAAACAGGCCAAGCTTATAAAAGCTTGTTAAAAAATGACGACTTACAAGAAATACAAGACATGCGCTGTAACATTGTGTCGCAGTACGACGATAAAATGCCCTGCAAAATTATTTATACACGTACCCCAATGTGCTCAACGTCGAGAGCTGTGGTTAACAATGGCAGGTCGAGATCCGAAAACATCAGATAATAAATATCCTATATACTTTTGTGAAGACCACTTTGATGTAAGTACCTAGCTAGAAATTAACTTCTATTTTTTTTTAATTAGCTATGTAAATCTTTAACACCTTTGTTACTTTACAGCTGCCTAATGACATGGAAAATTATATTCGGTACAGTATAATGGGTTCCGTCGGCAAAATAAGAATGAAGCCAGACTGTGTGCCGTCGAAATTTGAATGTCAACAAAACAGAATAAAACGAACCGCGTCTCAGTCAGACGTAAGCAATAGGCGTCCTGAGGAAGTACTAGAAGACTTGTTTTCTCAGGAGTCTGGAGAGGCCAGCAACATCAGGCATGACAGTAGATAGTGGTGAGTAAACAAGTTCTACTTACAGAAAGGATAGAGAATTAGTTGTTGTACATGAGGGGTTATTCCCACCCAGCTGTCCATACCCTGTAGTTCGCACTGCAAACCATTAACTGCAGACAACTGGAAAAAAACCCAGTATTTCACAGAGTGAACAATGGGGTGTGGACGGCTGGAAATAGCCCAATTTGTGTACAAATACTGTTGCAATACCAGTTAGTAGGTAGGGCAGAAGTACCGTTTTTGGCCACTTGAAATTTAAGTCAATTTACAGAAAATTTACTTATTTAAATAATATTTTGAATGAAGTTATTAACTTTAACACTTGAATGAATCAAATTTATAATGATATTGTATACATATAGAGTTATTTTTATAAGAATTTAGGCATTAAATGGCCACAAATGGCACAGTGGCCAAAACCGGTACTACTGCCCTAAGTTATAAATATTACAAATAATAACATACTTGCTGTTTCAGATTTTCATTCCATTACTGAGAAGGAAAACTGTAACCCGACAATTAAGACTCACGATGAGACAACACAAGTGCGCCCTGAAGTAGCTAATCAATTTATCCAAGCATGTTTAAGAACAAAGATTAGGAGCAAAGCTTCACAAACAACTAATCAAGCCAAAGATAAACATACTTCTCCTATAAAAACCAATATTATGTGTACTGCAACATCACCTTTTAAAATATCTAAGTCTGGAGTTGAATCAGCAAGGTTTGGGGATACAAAAAGGAAGAGAAAATTATTGTTCAGTAGCGAGAATGAGAACTCCAAAATGGCACGTTCAGAAAGCAGTTTGTCACCTTCTAATTGTTCACAGTCAATTACTGACACTTATTCACCGACTGTGCAGTCTTTAATTGCAATGACATCAACTAGCAGTGATCAAGAAACGCAAGTTGAATTATCAGAAATAAAAAGAAAAATTGAAGCAGAAGATCGATGCCGGAGGTCAATTGAAGTTACTGTAGGATGGATCAAGAATAATCCTAGATTTACATTGGTATTTCAAAGGAATGTTATTTTTTAATTGAGTTTATACAAAGACGCACAAAGCTTCCCGAAGAGCATATACTATTATGTTTAAAAAAAATAAGACTGGACACACCATTTACAGAGCTTGGAGATCAATTTGGCATTTCCCTGTCTTACGCCAGTAAAATATTTCTGAAATCTGTACCTCTTATTTCTAGTGTGTTACATCCATTTATAATTAAATCAAATATAAGAGCAGTAAAACGAAACCTACCTATGGGGTTTAGACATAAGTACAATAATATCTATTGTATTATTGATTGTCTTGAAATACAAATACAAAAATCATCAGAATCTGTGGAACAAGCTTTATCATGGTCCCAATATAAAAAAGCAAACACTGCCAAATATTTAATCAGTAGCACCCCTGATGGTGTTATTAATTATATTTCACCCGGATACAGTGGCAGAATCACTGATGTATTTTTAGTTCAGGACTGCAATTTTTTAGATTGTTTAGAGCCAGGCGTGTCTATACTTGCAGACAGAGGGTTTAAACATCTAGAAGAACTCTTACTGCAAAAAGAAATTAATTTAATAAGACCTCCAAGTGTTTCAAATAACTCTAAATTATCAAAACAGGATGTAATTAAAACAAAACAGATAGCAAGTTTAAGAATCCACATTGAAAGAGTCATAAGACGTTTGCGAGAATTCTCTATGTTAAAACCTCATTCTGTTGTTAATAAGAAACTGTTAAAATATTTAGATGACTGTGTTATTATTGCATGTGGACTTATTAACCTACAGGATAGTATAATTAAAAATACATAATAAAACAATTTTATAATTGTTTTATTTAGTACTCTCATACAGCAGCTGATAAACATTATTTTTCCAAAAGCATACTAATTTACTAATTAATTCTTTGGTATACATTGCATTATATTCAACGGGCACAATAGTTATCTGCTTATTTTTCTCAAAGTCCCACAATGCCAAACAAAACAAACACTTTTCAAGTTTAGCCACATTCATCTGTAACTGCACTTGTGCATACGGTTTGGGGTTAACCTTATTATCCTTTGAAACATAATTTTTAAATGTTTTTTCGCTCGCTGGGCATTTTATTTCTATTATAGTCTCTCCATTTAAAATGCCATCCGGTGATGCAGCTATTATGGGGCAGTGCTGACTAATAAGAAGACCACATACAGAAATTTGCCCAAGTTGTTGTTGTAACTCTTTACTCACATGATCTTCTAAGTTTCGACCCCTTTTCATTGCAGCAGTGTCAGGTCCTTTTGCACCCATTATTGTTGCAATTAATGAGCCATCTGGTGTTTTGCACCGACTGACTTCAAAGGCTTTAGATGCAGTTATTCTGGCATATCGAAGCTCATACCATGCTGGACTTTTGTATTGCTCACTTGTTAATTTTTCCACTTCCCTGACATTTTCCTCAGTAAAAACCGGACATATTTTGTTTAAAAATGTATCACAGTCATTTTCACAATTAAACTTGTAGCTCAAGTAGTGCAATGAGAGAGACTGAACTATGTCATCTTCACAATCTGTAAGATGTTTTAAAACTTGGCAATTCTGCAATTTCCTTCTTCTACTTTCTTTTACAAATTCACAAAGCACACTTTCATCTGGTTGGAGAGTTATGGAACTATTACTACCACTCATTTCCTTAATTTTTATGAATTTCAATGTGCTGCCCACTTTAGAAAGTTTTGATTTCTTCCAATAGCATTCCGTGGCAGTACATGACGGCTCCTCACTCCTTCTATGAGTCCACATTAAAAAAGCCACGGCATGCTTGCAGCCTCCTTGGGAGGCAGGACAGTCATTACACTGAACACTTAGTACGACTCCTTCCTTTTCATCGATGACCATGGACACTGAGTATTGCTGTGTGCGAACCTTGTGCTCGGGACAAATTTTACACCTAACCGAGCACAAGTTTGCCTCCCTCTTCAGTTGGACATATCCAACAGCGTCGTCTCCATACGAATGTCGCGAAGATCTGAAATTGAAATATAACCTATAAGTAATTTACAAACACACGACTATTGAGGTTTTTTTAGTTTATTTATATAGATTTACGTCTCATAACTCATAAGATTTACAAACAAATTATGTTGTATTATTTACTGAGGTACTTACACGGAAGTTTTTGCATTCCGAAACTCTGCAGAGCAAAAGTCAGGATTAAACCGGAAAAAACTTGCAACCATCAATACGTCGACTTTGGGCAGATTTGCACTATCCGCTTTAGTGTATCCATGCTCCATTTCGTATAATGAGCACAAATATAAACTTTTATTGTGAGATAATATGTTTTGAGTGTTTCGACTAAAGTTTGGACCGATGTGACGTCACACTATGCTCAATCATAGCCGCGCCGCGTTTGGGTTCTTATCATCCACAGATAAAAAACGGTAAAGTTATTTCGTAAAAATAAAATACTTACCACGATTTTTAATGAAATAAAAAATTAGTACAATTATTGTTGAACTCTAAGCTGCCATATCCAACATATTTCATATTTTATTGTTACTACTGTCAAGTAGCCTATTCTTATGACTAAAAATAATTATGAATGATCTTCATTATAAAGCCAAAAAAAGATGTTATTCAACATTATGGTTAAAAAATGACATAGTGCAATTATGACAATGAAAGTATTATGCGCAGAATCATTAATCACAAAAAGACTTTTATAAGATTATGAGCAACAACTTTATGCGTAAATTTTTGTATGACAATCGAAATTATGACAATAGTCATTATGCGACTAGACACCCACAAGAACACTTCTTCGAACGCAACGGCACGCGAATTAGAATATTAGATCTCTGAAATCATAGTTCTTACCTACACGTCATCAAACCCATATCTGCCACGAAAAGAGATAAAAAGCGAATTAAGTGGATTGGTAAAAAATATGTGAATTTCATAAACTTTAAAATCAATCCACTCTTTTTTTCAAAAGTATTGTAGGTACCGTTTGTAATTGATTAGTACCTATTTTATAAAATACTGAGAAAACTGATGCAAATATGAAGTCAGAAATACCTAAGTAAGTAGATAAAACTGATAACGATTATTGGAATACGTGCAAATAGATCAAGTAGGTAGGTAGTAACGAAAAAGACAAGCCACGACCGTCAAGTTGAATTTAAAGTCACATTTAAATCACAACTGCTACATTTCATACGAGTAGGTAGTTATATTAAATCAAGGGGCCGTTTTTGTTCTTTATTTGCAATGCGCATCTGATTTCGAACGCATGACTTGGTAATGTGATCAGTATCAGACTGAGTCTCGTGTTTACTGCTTGAGTTTTTACGAATAGGAAACTATTTAATTCAAACAATAACGTTACAATGTACAAGATATCCCCAATGACTCCGAGAAGATATGAAATAGGTTCTGTTTGTGTAAAATTGAGTTCAACGGCCGTTCCGCGGGTTGTGCAAGAACGTGTTATAAAAACAAAAGCTTACGAAGATATTCCAGGGCCTAAGAGCTATCCTTTTGTCGGAACATTGTATAAGTATCTGCCTTTATTAGGTAAGTAAGTTTAGTTGAGTATTAGACCTTAATGGAAGAGTTCTGGCTGAAGGGTGTACATTTCTGGCGGCATCGAGGCCGGTAAGGTGACTACCAGTAAATGCACATGTTATTGTGTTATTAAGTTTTGCATATTCCTGAATTATGTTAGTCTGTAAGATGAGTACGTAGTAGCCTTGGTTTCTGATGCGACGAAATGATAGTTAAATTTCAGCTTAACATTGGCAAGCATTTTTATGACCCACACCACCGGTTTTCGATGTCGGTTAATATCGGGTACGACCCCCTTCAAGAGGGTTGACCCCCCCCCACCTCTCGGGAAGCGACCCTCCGGTTGACAAACACTGCTATGGTCCATGTCTGGGGCAAATTCAGAAAAATCGTTATATTTCTCTAAATGAACTTCCGTAAAAAAAACATACGATCTACACCGTAACAAATAAACTTACAGTCAAGTGCGAGTCTAATAACTCTTGCACCGAGGGTTCGGTACAAACTTTCATACAACCGTATTGTATCTTAGGTATTGGTGGTTTCCAGAAATCGAAATTTAATCACTGTAAAAAAACTGTTTAAGAATATGCATGTAACACGACCTCAGTTTGATACCCCACTTCATAGGATATAAATATGTATTATTAAAAATTGTCATTTGTGCATTACGCTTGCTTACTATATTCCAAATTTCAAATTGATAGCTTTATTAGTATTCCCTGAGATATCCAACGTTATGTGATGCAAACAGACGGACAGATTCGCACCATAAGGTTTCCCTTTTTAACCCCCGGCGCAAAGAGAGGGGTCTGTCTGTGTATCTGTGTATCTGTCTGTGGTATCGTAACTCCCAAACTGATGAACCGATATTCATTTAGTTTTTTTTGTGTCATAGATAATTTTATCCTGAGTGTTGTTAGCCATGTTTCATAAAATCTGTTCAGCCGTTTTTGAGATATTGGACTTTTAAATGAAAATGTTAGGGGTTTCCCAACTTTTCTAAGTTTTAGTTAGTACCTTTTGGTACGGAACCCTAAAAAGCCAGAACTACTATAATTCGAGTATAGTTCGAGTATAACTCGAATATAATTCGAGTGTAATTAGAGTAAAATTCGAGTATAAATCGAGTATAACTCAAATCGAGTATAATTTAAGTATAACTCAACTCGAGTATAATTCCAATATAATTCGAGTATAATTCGAGTATTATTCGAGTATAAGGTCTACTTTGGAGTGATCTAGCTGCGTTAATTATTCACCTACGTTTCCGCTTGTAATCGCATACGATGAAGAATTTCATAAATAAAGTTAAGCTATAGTGACAAATCATTTAATTAATCACAAATTAACAAAAACAATAGCATCTTTTAAAATTCAGTGAGTAGACGGACTTCCCGTGTACTTTAAGGTAAGTCCGTCTAGTAAAGATATCAGCCATACTATGGGTGCTTATATGTTCGTATTCGAATCCTTAAAAATAATGAAAGAATGAAAAGTGTACTTTAAACTTGATAATATAAGGTTTAGATGCGGAATAAACTATTTTTTTCTTATTCATAGGCAAGTCCGGCATTTAATTCGTAAATAGGGTGGTAAACCTTTTTTGCCCGACTGCCGAACGAGAGTAGGGTTATGTTTTTCGAGCGTATGTATATATGTATGCATGTATGTATGCATGAATCCCGGTAAGAGTTCTACACAGATATTTATTCCTGAGTCATGGGCTCATGGGTGTTTTCTACGTATACATATATGTATTTATCTATATAAGTTTATATATGTCGTCACCTAGCACTGATAGTACAAATTTTGCTTAGTTTGGGGCTAATATTTATTTAATAATTTATTTATTTAATAGGCATATTTTTATTTATATTTTCGGTGACATAGTGCTGAGGGTGAGGAACACATTTCCGTACTAGTATCGAGATTAAAATTGTTAATAAGCACAAACATCATGTGCAATGCCGAAAGCATTTATCTATAGTAACCTTATGAAAACGTAATAATATTGAAGACGTAAAAACAGTTGCTAACCTCTGATCCAAGGGAAGCCCGGCATATGACGGACTTGCCTTATACATAGTAGACGGACTTTCAAACTTAACGAAATTTTAATGTGATAAATGACGGAACGTATAATTACAAAACTAATCCAATTTCAGATAATTTAAACACAGAATAAAGATAGCCGGTTCATTTATTACTTACGTAGTTACTTTCTCGTACAAAATCTTGTCATTAACTATCATTTACCAATTTTACTACCCGATACCGTCACACTAGCACTTCGAGTTCCATACACGTAATGACTTGTTTAGGCGGATTGCTAAGTTGGTTGTCACAGCGCCATCTGTTTTAGAGTGAGGAAACTAGCGCGAAAATCTGCTTTAACGACTAGACGCTAAAGCGGGAAATGCTTTCAAATTCAAAAGTTATAACGTGTACGACGGACTTGCCTTGTAGACGGGCTTACCCACAGTGACCTTAATTCGAGTATTATTCGAGGATAAAATATAAACATTTAAATTTGCTTTACGCGCTGCTTCTCATTCGAGATACACCCATAATAGTACATAACGTAACTAGGGCGGTGAATTCGTGAATGCCGCAGGTCGCAGGTGTTTGTGGCCCGAACCGAAGGTGAGGGCCATAAATATGCGCTCTGGGGCTTTACGAATTACCGCCCGTGTTGAGTACAAAATTTTACGTCTTCACCTGGCCACAATGCGAGTTTTCCCGTACGCGCAGCGTGCAGTAAAACTCGCATTATGGCCAGGTGTGACGTAATAGTACATTGTGATACAAGTGAGGTATGTTGATAATTACATCAGAGGCGAAATTGTTCACGCGAACCGCAGGTGAGCGTGATAAGGAAGCCGAGGATGTAATTATCAAAGCTCACGCGTATCATACGACGTTTTTCAACACATTTTGCGAGGAAAAAAACATTTTCATACGATGAAAATGTTATAGGCCCGCCAAATTATTTTCTTCACATTAAGTAAAGCATTCGATGACAACAGGTTTTTACTCACAATTGCACATCGCCAAGAAATTCCATTGGCGTCCATTCTATTTATCACCTTTCTAGTCACCACGAGTCAACACTTTTGATAATAACCAAACACGCATAAACAAATTTTACAAATATTTGTGAAATAACCTATAACAACAGTTTTTTTTCGTGAAGTTTGCGCAGTGCGGGCACAGAAATCCCTAAACAGCCAATACAAAATAAAATAATATTTTCGTTTTAAAATGTTATCTGTATTAATTCATGTAAAATGTTATCAAAAGTGAATAGTTTTACTAAATGAAACGTTTCTATATCATATACAAAAAGAAATATTCAATTAATTAACAAAAGAGGATTTAATTTGTTTAGTCGAGTAAGAATCCATTTGCCGAGAATTTAAAAAAAAGCTGCACATTCTCTACAACCCGGTTAATTTAAGAATGCACCGTGTTCATGCTTATATCTTGCTGCAAGGTTCCAACGTGACTTAATCGGGATATAACCATAACACACGAGTGTTGTAATGTTGTAAAACACGTGTGTTTAATGTCCAGGATTATGAGCCTAAAAGCGACACAATAAGAGGTACGTTACGAGCAATTGTGTTGAAAAAATCATTATGGAAACCCCCAGGCGATTACAGCGCGAACGCCCTCGACAAGAATGCCTGGTTCAACTGGCGGCGATACGGCGACCTCGTCCGGGAGTCGCCGGGCGTCCGGCTGGTCCACGTGTTCGACCCGGACGACATCGAAGCCGTGTTCCGGCAGGACCACCGGCACCCGGCCCGGAGGAGCCACGTCGCGATGCTGCACTATAGACTCGGCAAACCAGATGTTTACAAAACTGGAGGGCTGCTGTCGACGTAATGTGTTTTATAATGATTTAATTTTTTAAGATATTCATGTAATTTAACATAAAAAAACTTTTAGTGCGAATTTGTTGTGCAATTTCTTGTGCGGGGTGCGTGTGTGTGGGAGGAGCCACTTTGCTCTGCTGCTCTATTGAGTTCAAAAGCCGACTATTATTTGAAACGCAACAATATTAAAAATATTTTTTTAGGGTTTGTAGTTGTATAATTGAAGAAGTGTAGAAGTGAAGAAGATATTATGCTACACAATAGGAGTGTTTTGTTATCTAGCCTTAACTCAATAGGTGGAAGTATTAGGTAACTATATTTATTTATATACCAATCATTTTTATTCTGAACGTAATCTAAACGTTTTATTTTAATTTTAGGAATGGCCCGGACTGGTGGAGGCTAAGGAGCGAATTTCAAAAGAACTTCACAAGTCCTCAAAGCGTCAAGGGCCATATTGAAGACACGGATGGCATTGTGAAAGAGTTTGTACAATACGTGAAAACTACCAAAGTGACTTCTAATGATGACTTTTTGGTATATCTGAATAGACTGAATTTGGAAGGTAAAATGTTCGACCTAGATAGATTTTTTTGTTATCTACGTTTAAAGTTAAGTCACTTCTTTAGTTAGATTTACCTTTTTGAAACCCATTCATATTCATATAAATATCTCCTAATCCTTAAATTCATATTCATCGGACACGTCTGGACTGGAGTCGCCGTCTCGCCTCGAGACGTGCCCGAAGAATATGAGGATGCGAATTTGTACTAGCGTGGACAGATACTGCTATGCCGAGTTCCTGTACTAACCTACCGTTCATTTTCAGTCATCGGCAAGGTAGCATTTGACTGGCGTTTCAACAGTTTCACACCAGACGAGGAAGACAGTGGTTCCCGCAGCAGTAAAATAATCGCGGCTGCCTTCGGCTCCAATGCGGGGATCATGAAACTCGACAAGGGCTTTCTTTGGACTTTATTTAGAACACCGATGTACAGGAAATTAGCCAGATCTCAGGAGTACTTGGAAGAGTAAGAAAATTTCCCTAATCTATAATTAGTTTGAGCACTCGCGGACGTTCTTGTGGGTGAGCTATGAGGTTCTTCAAAACAAGATAAAACACGCTTACAAAAGCATAATACAAGGAAAGCTTAGCGTTTTCTAGTTTTTGCCACTAGCGTGGTAAAAAAATCATCAATCAAATCAAATATTGAGTATATAACTCTTAAATATATATAAGTACAAACCTAAAAATATACTAATAATATCCAGTCAAGGAGCATTCGACAGTCTCGATTATTTCAACCCAATATTTTGGGGGCTTTAGCCGTAGGTAAATAAAGCCGTTTCCCGAGACGATGTACCTATGATTGGTAACGTAATTGGTTTAAGGTCTCCCCACACCTATCGACGCGGAATCGGCTTTCGCCGAGTGGTTTATTGTACCACACTCCTCGTGTTTTGTTCGCTATCCCGTCGATGGACGTCGCTTCGCGTCGGCCGAGCCGATCGACGTCTTTTTCGCTCATATTGCGTGGACATAAAGAGTTTTTTGATCGGCTAACGCTGATTCCGCGTCGATGGGTGTGGGGAGACCCTTAAGGTGATGATGTCCCATTTTGTAATCATAATTAACAATATCGAGTACAGCCGAGTTAACAATAAAGTCGTGGTCGCATATTTTTTATCTCTTTGTCCGTACAACTGTGTAATTTTGGCTAACGGAAAATGTGTATCGTGCAGGGTGGCGCGAGAATTACTTTGGAGGAAAACATATTTATACAACTGGGCTAAGTCCACAGACCACTCACTGTTGACATCTTTCATGGAACTAAAAAACATAACCTTAAAGGACATATTGGGCATGAATGTCGATATGCTAATGGCAGCCATAGACACGGTATGTTTGAAATAAAATTTACACTTTTGGCACAAGATTTTACTGCCGTATGTACCTACTTTCTTTTGTACGGTTATTTTGTAAGGGTCCAATGACGACAAACATAATAGGTAGCTTGAGCCCTAGACATAAGGTGGCGATATTTAAATCCACAAGGTGCCCTAGACAAGGTTAAAATCGACAATTGCCAACGCCACAAAAATGTATGGGAATGACAGATGACACGCGTTGGCGATTGTTGATTGTAGACTTATTGTACAGTCGACTTTTTCTTTAAATTTTATTAAAATCACGTTTTTTACTCAGAATCGAGAATGCTTTCGAATGTTATACGAGAAAAAAAGTGTCCCAAGATTTTTTATTCCATTCCGTTACCGGTTCCATACTAATAAAACTACTACACTGGTGGCAACGGAACGGAAAACCGAAAATGATATGTAACATTTTGGACAGTTTTCTTCTCCTATTGGGTTCGAAAGTGTTCTCGATTCTGAGTAGAAAAAAAACCGATTTTATCAAAATTAAATAAAAAGTCGCGTCCAACTTTTCGTAAATGGCCGATTTATGCCTTCCTTGTCTAGGGCCCCTTGTGTAGTAAAATATCGTCACGTTCTGCCTCATCCATCAGATTAGCTCGGTGGTAGATTGAACGAGCTATTGTTGGCAGTAACCATCCTGCTGAGGCTATTGTGGACAGTATGTAACTACGCGGCTATAGTTCCGTAATACGGCACAAAAATCGAATTGTATACAATACAAAGAGGCAACCGGATGGCATTTGAGCTCCTTAAGTGTTGCGGAACCGCCCTGTGCATCCCGAACTGAGCCAACTTGAACTAGGGCGGAAATAGAAAAAATATATTAAAAAGTTTTCTTTTGTCGCGAGGCAGCCGATTGATACAGTGGTTTCCTGAAAGTGTGTGTGTTAAACGCTGTTTATATAATGGAATGCTGTTTCATTCGAATACCTGGCGACAATTTCTTTTCACCACCTTTCTCCAATTTCCGCCCCAGTTCAAGTTGGCTCAGTTCGGGTTGCACAGGGCGGTTCTACAACGGTTCTATAAGGTTGCGTCTCGGACACTAAAACTACCTACGCGTCATTGCTTTAACTACAAGCACTCTAATAAGTATTTTAATATACATACGTGTTTTATTGTTTCATAATTACACAAGCCTTACTGAGCTTACTATGGGGCTAGGTGGATTTGTGTAAGATTGTCCCCTTATATTTATTTATTTATAATTGAATTTCTTGTATACAGACAGCCTATTCAACGAGTTTTGCATTGTACCATATTGCTACGAACCCGGAATGTAAAGAGAAACTTTTCCAAGAGGCCGCAACAATCCTACCCAATAAAGACAGCCCTCTGAATGCTGAGGCATTGTCAAAAGCACACTATGCAAGGAGATGTATTAAAGAAAGCTTGAGACTTAATCCAGTTTCCATAGGCGTTGGTAGATTACTTCAAAAAGATATCGTATTGAAAGGATACCATATCCCTAAGGACGTAAGTAATACATTTTATAAAATTATCAAGTCGGCCAGTCAGTTGTAGGTAAACTAGGACCTTATGCAAATTGTATGTTTTCATTTGGTTCTTAAATTTTCCACGAAGACGAATTCACACGGACATGAACATCTATTTAGCTGTCTTGGCAGCATGACCTACTTACTCTCTATTTGCATATTTCTTTGATTTTAGTTGCCAGTCTTAAAGCATAAACTAAATAGGAAGATGAAGAGGTAGTTTCGATGTTTCAAAATACAGTCAAAATATACAATACTTACACTAAATACTTAAACCCAGAATATTATTGAAATTGAAATTGTTTATTTCGGACATCTTCCATAGTTGGTTAGTAATTACATGTTAGCTTACGAACTAGGTAGGTTAGTAAATACAGTTATTAACATTAAATTACATTAGGTTTGGAGGAAAATATTTAGTTTTTCACAGATATTATTTTGTAAGTAATTTATTCGTTTCTATTGCAACTTCCAAATTATTTTTTTTTTCAATATTAGACTATGTATAACAATGGTTTTAATTACAAATAATAGGTTTTCATTTTTTATTTAGTGTTTCAAATTAAAGCTTGAAAACCACCCTTTTCTTGTGCTGCCTGTTCAAGTGTTTCAATTACGTATAATTTTATGTTGCGAACAATTTTTAAGTAATTAAGATATGTGTAACGTAGCTTAAGAGTTTTCTATATTTCTACCAAAATTTTCTTTGGTTTGAATTTGACATTGCTGAATAATCCGCAAAGTTTCAAAGTTCAAAGTTTTCATAAAATTCTCCATACAAAACGCCAATTTCATAGGTAAAGACCGAATATACTAAATTAAAACTAAGTAAGTATCAATTAGCCCGCCCCGCACCACTCCAGGTGCAAAGGTGCCCATCACGCTTAAAAAACTAAAATAAATATTTCAGACGGTAATAGTAACCCAAAACATGGTAGCCTGCCGTCTTCCGCAGAATGTGAGGGACCCTCTCCAATTCCGCCCGGACCGCTGGGCTCGCGGTTCGCAGCACTATGAGAACCTGCATCCATTCCTCAGCCTGCCGTTTGGCTTTGGGCCGAGATCGTGCATCGCTAGACGATTGGCTGAGCAGAATATGTGCATTACTTTGATTAGGGTAAGTTCAGCTTCATATTTTGTCGCCCTAAGCCGTAAACACGCAAATGGCTATCCAGAAGATGACACTTCTTCGCTGAAAGGAGACATACAATTTGGCACACTTTTGGCAAAAACAAAGTGCTTTTTTATTTATTTAAAGACCACCAACGGATAACACATCTGAACAATACATTTGGCTTAAAAACAAAAATCAAAGTAAGATGCTAAGCGCACAGTGTGAACTCCAGAGTAACACAAAAAAACTATCATGTAATAGTTATTTGTGCAACAAGAGAGCAAAGTTTGTTTTTGCTACGAGTGCTAATTTTGAGTCCTGAGGAAGCAAAAGATTCTAAAATTTGAATCTTGAGCGCAGCAAAGGACTCAAAAGTACGAGATGCAAATACTTTGCTCTCGAGTAACACAATCAAAATATATATCATAGTATCACGTACCTATTCGTCTCAAGATTATTCAGGATGAAAACTTAATTAGGCGTTAGTTACTGCTTGTTTTAACTCCTCAGCGCCGGCCGCGCCGTTAGTCAATACTAGAAAGGCGAGACAAGGCGCGAGAAACCAAAGGATATTTCAGTTGCGTGACACTCAAAACTAACCGTGTTGTTGTTAAAATTCACAGATTTTTCTCATCTCTTCGAGATATTTTTGAAATATTTATCATTATCACAAGGGCACACATTTATAACATATTACGTGTATCTCGCGTGCACACCAAAAACTGGCCGTACTGTTGCTAAAATATTGTCTTCGTCACGTCACTGACTTCATTATATTTCCTAGTTAGATAGAGAATTGATTTATCCTAGTAGTTTTTATATTTAAAACCAATATCAATCACGCAAGAATGACGAAGGATATATAAAATCTCAAACAAATTAACAGCGCGCAACTTTTTAAAAGGGGCTGGGCCCCGCGCTTGCGTTCGGAAACTGCATCTGCGGTATATGTTCATGGAATTTAAGATTGTTTAAACTAGAATTATTAATTAGCTAGCAGAGTAAAAATTATGTTTACTTATTTGTTATGAAAAACGGAGTTTATCCTGAGATCTTTTATTTGAATGTTCTTCAATTTAAAATTCCTTTTTGTAATTATTTTGGTAATTTAAACTTGTTAATTTGATAGTTTTCGAATGAGTTACTTGTTATCCGCGTTTTTGGGGGTCTACTTTGAAATTCGATGATCGACCTATGGATCGACCTATGTCTGCCATCTTCTTTTTTCGTAGTGGAATGAAAGGGATAGTGCTAATAAAGTTCAAATATTCTGAACTTGTAATAGACCCCATACGACGAAATGTCAGTGCTCTGCACCAAAATTAAAAAGCTACTTTGTCTCACGGAGTGAGCAAAATCGCATTTTGCACACTGATTTCACGCAGCAAAATATGCTTGTCGAGCTGCTGAGGTGAAAAATTACATTAATTCATATTTACGCTTAATAGTAGATTAGTAAAACCTTAGCAAACGTTTAACGTAGGTAGGTGAAAATGCACATGGTAAATTGGAGAAGTTAACTATATTATATCGATTACATTATGTAGATCAAATCAAGCAGCAAGTTACAGGAAATTAGAGCTTTCTAGATATTCTTGCATATTTAATACCTGCGATTTGGGACATTACTGTCTTCCACCTTAAGTTGGTTTGCCATTTTAATAACATACGAGTATATGCTACGATCATGCAACGTGCACCAAGTGGTCAGAGTAGTCTTGGCTTTTGTGTTGCATCTTTCGCAGACCATCAATATCTGCAGAGTGGGCCGAGCACTCGGTAGAATGCCTAGAATGTTTCTGTTATTAATACATTTTGAATAATATGACATTTTAAATATGTAACTGGTATAATAAATTCATCAGCTGACCAGTTTTTTATACGATTAATTCACCAATATATCTGGCCTAAGTTGATGAGATGATACATCATTCTATTTTTATAAACATTATAGTAAATACTTAATTTGTTATTACGATTCGGGTAACACTTGTTGTAATGGTTTAAAGTTATTACGATACGAGTTGTGTTTAATCGCCTTTTTATTTTATTATTAGTCACATAATCATTAAAGAATGTATGAAATTCTTACATGTTCTCATATTTAGACGTATTTTTATTCTTTTACAGATGATACGTGAATTTGATATTGTTTGGGCAGGAAAAGAACTTGGAATCAAAACATTACTTATCAATAAACCAAACCTGCCAATAACAATGGATTTCAATGTCAGGAGTTCGTAATAAAGCTTTTTTGAAAACAATAATGTCTGTTGTAACTTTTTACAGTCCACTATGTCATTAATTTATTTTCCTATTTTGCGTCCATCCGTCCAACAAAACTGGAGATGTCTAAGGACAAGGTACAAATGGCGCTGGTTGGATTTCAATATTGTCCATAGATCTAAAGTGGTTGGATAACATGTTTGGCACTACATGTTTCATTACTAAATTGTACACACATGGTGTAGGGTAAGCGCCATCCATTGGCGGCAGCAACATATTTTGCGTTTCTTTGGCTTTTTCGTTATACGTGGGTATAAAAGACGGGAAGAGTTTTTGGTAGAAAGGGTTTGGCATCACAAATGATGGTTCACATGGAATGGACTCGTCAATTGCCACCTTGACAGGAAGTTCCGGCATTTTTATCTCCGATACTTTCGGTGGCTGTGGAATGCTGATTGGCTCAGGCGCTGCTTTTTCTTCAGTATACCAAGGCTTAGGTTCAGCAATAATTGTCGGTGGGTCCATTCGGATGGCAATCTTGGGAAGGCTGGCTGGAGGTAACTCAGGGGCAGCTGGCATAGGTGCTAATGGTTCAATGTACTCTGGAATTGCTACGATAGGGGCTGGAAAATCCTCATGACGTGGCGCTGTGGGCATGGGCAATTCTTGTTCTGCAACATAGACTGGTAATTCTGGCATCACAAAACCTGATAATTCTGGAGGCTGCGGCACAGTCATTGGTTGATAGTCTACCATGTTGTATTCAGGTTCAGCTGGACGATAAGCCGGGATTGGCACAAAAGGAATTGGCTCATTTTCAAGAAAAGGTGTAGCAGGCATGGGTAGTCCTTGCTCTACCACGCGAATGGGGAGCTCTGGCATTGTGAACGCTGGTAATTGCGGAGCAGCTGGCAGAAGAGCTAGTGGCTCAATGTGCGCTGGGATCGGCTCTAGAATTGGCTCATCTTCCAAGTAAGGCGCTACAGGCATAGGCAATTCTATCTTTTGGCTGGGCAGCTCTGGTGTTGTGAATGCGGGTAATTCCGGAGCAGCAGGCAGAGGAGCTAATGACTCAATATGCGCTGTAATTGGCTCATCTTCCAAGCAAGGCGCGGCAGCCATGGGAAATTCTATCATTTGGATAGGCAGCTCTGGCATTGTAAACGCTGGTAATTCCGGAGCAACTGGCAGAGGAGCGAGTGGCTCAATATGCGCAGGCATCGGCTCTGGAATTGGCTCATCTTCCAAGTAAGGCGCAACAGGCATAGGTAATTCTACTATTTGGATGGGCAGCTCTGGCATTGTGAATGCTGGTAATTCCGGAGCAGCTGGCAGAGGAGCTAATGACTCAATATGCGCTGTGATTGGCTCATCTTCCAAGCAAGGCGCGGCAGGCATGGGAAATTCTATCATTTGGATAGGCAGCTCTGGCATTGTAAACGCTGGTAATTCCGGAGCAACTGGCAGAGGAGCGAGTGGCTCAATATGCGCAGGCATCGGCTCTGGAATTGGCTCATCTTCCAAGCGAGGCGCAACAGGCATAGGCAATTCTACTACTTGGATGGGCAGCTCTGGCATTGTGAACGCTGGTAATTCCGGAGCAGCTGGCATGGGAACTAGTGGCTCAATATGCGCTGGAATTTTCTCATCTTCCAAGTAGGGTGCGACAGGCATGGGCAATTCTATCATCTCGATAGGCAGCTCTGGCATTGTAAACGCTGGTAATTCCGGAGCAGCTGGCAGTGGAACTAGTGGTTCAGTATGCGCTGGGGTCGGCGCTGGAATTGGCTCGTCTTCTGCACATGGTCCAGCAGGCAGGGGTTCTTCCTGTTCTGCCACATAGATGGGAAATTCTGGCATTACAAATGCGGGTAATTCAGGCGGTTGTGGTACCGAGATAGGATGATATTCAACGGCATTATCGTTAATTTCGGGAATCACATCCTCGTTAAATAAAGGTTCAGGTGCCGCTGCTATCTGAGGTGATTGGTATATTTCGAACAGCGGTAACTTCGGAGCTGCAGGTATATTCACGACGGGCATTACTGGAATGTCCGCGGATTCACAAGGCTCACGTAGGGGTGCCGGAGGTGCCTCAATGATGACAGGCACCGGGAACTTCGGGATTGTCATAGGCGGTAGCTCCGGTGGTTGGGGAATCACTAGTGGTTTGGCTTCAACTGGTGCTGGCATTTCGATATCCATTTGCAATTGTGGACTGTCACATTTTTCGACTACTAGTGGCGCGATGTATGTCGTAGGTGCAATGAGCTGTGGCTTGAATTGTCCCATATTTGGCTGCATAAACTTGCAGATTAGTGGGCCCATTTCTGGAGCGGAAGGGCAGCCACTTGATTTCGAAGGTGCTACGAAGGCTCCATATGGAGCCCGGCGAGGCCAAAATTGCCCCGATGTTAAAGTTGTTCCAAATAGGAATAATATTGCCGCCTTCGTGATCTGAAACGGAAAACAACAGTGGTGAGACACACAAAACGACATATTTTTATTTCTATGGTGAGATTTTGAAAAATGATTTTAGGAAACTCAAAAGGAATTTTATGGAATTGTATGTTTGAGAAAAATAATCTCAATAATGAAATCATTAAACATGTATTCATAATTAAACCCACCCATATACATTAAAAAAATACGGTATCATTTATTGTATTCACTCACCATGATTATTGATCACTGAAGTTTGTTATCCGACAATGATTGACGAAGTGATGATGGATAAAAAAATTGCATCAATTTATAGCTATACTCTTGAGTTGACGAATCGGTTAAAATTGGGATGATTATGAACCTGTCCCTTAATTACTGAGTAAATAAATACGTATTCATTGAAGCTGATACTTAACAATTAAGAATCATGTTTAATAGAAGGGTTCCGTTATAATTACAAATTCATAGACAATACATATATAGTACATACTTTTTTTCGCGAATTTGCTATTAATTAAATATATTATTATTTCAAAAGAGTATAAATCGATAAAATATACACCAATAATAATGCATACTTACCTAATTATTTTTGCTTTATTTAGGTTTTTCAGTGGCTGGTTTTACGAAGCGAGGCCCAGACGTAACAATTTCATTAGTCTAAATAGGCAACACAGGCCAACAGAACAGCGTTATTATTGTTCAAGTGACTCAGTCAGTTTAAACTTGTTAAGTTGTTACCTCAGACCAAGAAAAAAAGACAGACGGAGCGTTACGAACAGTCAAGTGAAGCCAAACCACATACAAACAAAACCAAGCTACATCAAGTTTAGCACACGCTCACGCTCACATATACAAACAAAATTGCACAAAACTCTTCAGCACGTGTCGCAATGCTGTCAAGATCATTTATTTCGAGTATTGTGCGATTTAATTTGTTTAGCGTGTGCTAAACTTATGGGCCTTGGTTGAAAACCGGTTGGCTTCACTAGACTGTTCGTAACGCTCCGTCTGTATATTTTCTTGGTCTGAGGTTGTTACCTATAGTTCACGAAACAGGCCGCTGTTTTTATCCAATTGGGAAAAATATGTAGGCGGTGTGATGCAAGTAAAATCTAAAAAAAAAACGGTAAGACTATCTAAGAAGTTGCTACCTAGTTACTCGTAAACTATTTACTAGCTATGGCGGTCGGCAGGCGGCCCGCGAGACTCCCTGACTATTTTGTATGTGAAGGTCGATGAATTCAGAATTTTGGAATAAAATGATTGAAGCATTTACTATCATGTAGACAATGCTTCTTCTAAAACACCCTTAGAAGAGGATTCTTTCCTATTTTTTTCAAGTGCGGAACCATAATGAAGCCAGTAGGTAGTTAATTGGATGAAGAAATAGTCGTCTTGTCTAATTAAAAACCAATGCGTATCATTATTAGAGGGTTTAAAAGTAATTATGACTTTATTTCGTACGCGGATGTATGTGGTGCTTATCTAAATATAGCTTCCTCAAGATTCTGCGAACTTACGAGCATTGTGAAAGTGAATATCATTCTTGTGGTATTTTGTATGCATTACGATTGACACGGAAGTAATTAGTGCAGGAACTTCTTTTTGTGACACAACTGTTGCTATAATAGGACGAACCCTGCGGTCGAATTGCGTGGTTGGAGATTAGCATGGGGAAAATCCAGGGGAAACCTCCGGCACGACCACGAGGGGGGTTATGTAACTCATATTATGTAGATCTATAGCCTCTGTAACCCAGCGATAACGCACGCTACTTTCAATCAACCCCGTATCATGGACGGCCTTATCACACGATAAGTGACAGGATAGAGCGTCCGTCACTGGCTGACACCGTTCTATAGAACGAGACGACGCTCCTATCTTGTCACTTATCGTGTGATAAGGCCGACCATGATACGGGGTCAGGAGTTCGTGGGATCGAACCCCGACTCGTACCACTGGGTGCAAAAAGTGGGCAAAAGTGGATTATCGGAAAACATCGTGAGGAAACCGGTTTAGGTGAACACAAGTATGACGTCACAGTTCAGTTTTCTATTTGTATCAAGTAACCGTTGTTTGCAAATCAAGTAAATTCCTGTTTCGATCGCGAAATCCCTACTGCGTTTAGGTCCATAGTTGTTGTACAATGTAAATTGTTGTTTTTATAAAATCTTAAGGATTCTATTTGTAGCTTTAAATGTACTCTCTCACGTTATCAGTTTTAACATGAGAAAATTACCGGGGTCTTGACAGACTGACGGACCATAATGTGATCATAATATAAAGGTTCCTTTTGAGGTACGGAACCCTAAGAGCGGAAATACACGTCCAATTTTTCCTTCCGATGGTTGGATCCGATATTCGCATCCGACTATCGGAACTATTGGCTCGAAAGCTACTTATACCCGGAACGACAAATTTTGCCTTAATAGTTATTTACGATACAAGTGCCGAAAATAGGAAATGCGCAACGAGTGGTGATAAATTAAAACACGAAGAGAGTGTTTTAAAAATCGACACGAGTTGCGAATTACCTATTCACACATGTATCGTACAACGTTTTACTGTACATATGGCTCTTTAAAGTTTCGACATATGCACGGAAAGTAGCACCATGTATGTACTGTAATAGTACATTATTGCAGCGGCCGGGAAATAGCAATTCGTGGATAAGTTGATTTTGTCGGATGAAGCGAAGCTGAATCCGACAATAGAGACGAATCCACGAATTGCCGTTCCCGCCAAGGCAGATATAGTGCTTTTCTCCAAAAATGTGAGGAAATCAAATAACATTTTCAATAATCTTGAAATATCGAGTATGTCAATAACCTATCAAGGTCCCGCCCAACTTAACTTATTTTTTAATAGTATGTATACGGCATGACTCATAGTGCCAGCTTCAATTGGCATACATACAAATTTTTAAACCATAAGAACCGGTCACAGTTTTAAATGTTTAATGCAATTAAAATTATTAAACATTAAACGGGATTGCAATCTACATGTATTTCAGTTCGTTGTGAGTTTTAGTTTATAACTATTTGAGACATATTTAAAAACGTCACTTCGATCACTTTCAAAAGTACGCGTTTAGTCTATGACCATTAAAAAAAAAACTTAAAACAGAGGGGCTACCGCGAAGTGAAAACGAACTTCGTTCGAGTATCGCCCTCTTTGTCGCTCAAACTAGCAAGTGCGACAGAGACGGAGATACTCGAACGAAGTTCGTTTTCACTTCGCGGTAGCCCCTCAGGCTACGAGCGAGCGTGATTTGTCACAGCAACTTGCAATAGTTGGAAAGAGACAGCCATACACTACTAACCAGTCTCACTATCGCACGTTGTTGTGACAAATTGCAAGGACTTTAAACGTATGATTTTTTTTTTTTAATTCGTCCATTCGGACAGGCTAAGACCATGGGCCATACTGCCTAGTCATCAGTAAGTATAATTTCATTTGATCGAATCCAGTAATAACGTCTTCAGTAATTTCAAATTAGAAGTCTCTAGTCCAATAAATATGTCTTCAGTTATTTCCAATTCATATGATTTAAACGTATGAGCACTTGGCTGTTTGTAGTGATTTGTCTTAGTCAAAGTATTTAGTTAAAAGGTAAAAAAGTATACAGTAAAGGAATTTCATACAATTTCCTGGCCGCTAAAACTGTACAATAAAGACTTTTAACTTTTTAAATTTGCGTTTGACAGTAAAGAGGAACTTCACGTACTATTTTTGCTACAGTAAGGCGAACATTTCCGAGCATATTGGAGAAAAGGTTATTATATTTGTATTTATATATTTATACTTACGCCAGAGGTTGGGAACTACTGCCACTTTCCTCTCATTCATGAGAGGATGCCAGCAGTGGTATGTTTAAAGGCTGATGATGATGATGATTTATAGATATTATCTGTCGTCTCGCAACTCGGATCTTAGAAGGAGGCAGGCTGGTTCTTTTGGTTGGAAATAATGTGACCATCATCAGGGCATCATATATTATGAAGGGTGTTTTTTTATTGTAGTTAAGCTAGTGTTATTTTTACTTCAAGTGATCGCTTACATTTACATGACAAACATAAGTGAAACAAAATGGATTTACTAATCGGTAAGCAAATGAAACAAACAAAATATTTTCAAAATTTCAGAATTTATTCATAATAAACGAATCCAAACTGGGAGTTTTTAAATACGACGCATGTGTGGCAACATTCTGCGATCTGGCCCCATCGCAGGCGCCGGGATATAAGAAGGCATAGCTCTGCCGAAATAAGGGTATCCAGCCATTCTCATTGCTGGTTGTATAGCTGGCTCGCAGGGGTCAGAAATGATAGTTTGTCCGTGGGCAAAAATCGGCGTCGGCAGTGGTATCCTCGGTGGTTGACCAATGAACATGGGTTCAGGATGATGTACTATCTCTCCAGTAATGCAAGGTTCTCCAACACGTTCAATGATCATCGGTGGCATCGGTTGCGGTGCTGGGATTTCAACGTGGACAGGCATTTCGGGCAGCCGTACAGGGGCACCCGGTGGGTGCTAGTGATTGTGTAAATTCCGGGATTCCTACAGGGATCGGCAATGAGTGGCGCCAAAAACAAAGACAATGCAATCCGCCAGGGATGGCATATGGTGGCATATGGTAAACCCTAGGGTAAATACGCCCCTGCATCGGTGGCGCTATCGGTTGAGGTTGGATTTCAATGTGGACAGGTTTTTCGGGCAGACTCGCTGGGGGTAGCTCAGAGGCAGGTGGAATAGGCGCGGGAAGTTGGATGAATCCCGGGATTGGTAGGGGAATAATCCCATCTCCTGGACACGGCGTGGCAGGTACTGCAGGGAATCCTGGCAAGCGCTGGTGCCGGAGGATAAGGTCCCATTAAAGATTGCGGCGGGAATACAGGAGCTGTTGGAATATTTAAACCGGTCACCATTGGGTCCGCAGCACCCGAAGTTACGGCAATGGGAGCGGGCTGGCGAGACTACACGAATTGACCTGAATCTATGGTCGCTCCAAAAATAAACAGTATTGCAACTGTTTTTATGCCCTGAAAGAAAATAATAATAATAGTAGTAATAACATTACGTACATTTTCCACATTATAGATCATGAAAACCACGCAATTTGCGTAGTTGGAGTTTTGCCCACATTGCAGTTTGACCACCGAGCATTATGCCTAAATTTGGTTATTTGGGGTCAAGGAATTCAACTAGATATTTTTTAGAGTCGAGTTCCCAAAGGATATCAAACGGAACCCTGTTCCTAAGCTTCAACTGTCCATCCGGCTGTCTGCGTATCAGCAATAGAAAATTTTCACAGCAGTTGTATTTCTATTGCTGCTTTAACATACATTCATAAAAAATAAATTAAATTAAAAATTAAACAGTGCTCTCATACATAAAACGTAATTTTATTGCCCGCCCATAACAATCGGTATATCTCTAGAACCGTAATATATAGACATTTGAAATTTCCGCAGATTATGTATTACTAGAGCCTCTATAATAACAAGTAATAAAAATATAATAATGTTAATAATTAGTTTTTTAACATAACTTCAACCAACTCTAAGAACAAAGATGTTTACATGTATGTGCAGTGTTATATCGGTAAAATATTTATCTAGTTGAATTCCCTGACCCTAAATATGCATAATTAGACACCAAGCTTGTGATTCTAAGTGCCTTAGAACTCGAGATACTAATAATTAACTATAATAAAAAATGGCCGGCATAAAATAAATATGGCCGACGGAGGAGTTGGTTTCCACAAAAACTTAAAGCTATGGATCTAGCAAGTGCCTGAAAAAAAATTGGTGCTTTTGTCCAGCGTCTCCACATTTACCTACGACAATTTGTTCGAGCACTCTGCCTCTGTCACTGTCTCAGTTACACCAGGTAATTTTTAAGATAAACCACATAAAGACATGTGTATTGTGTAATACCCAATACCACACAAGTAGGTACTTTATTATGATAATTTGGTTATAAAACCTTTCTATGTAAGCTTCATTTTTTTGCGTAGTTAAGACTAGCTTCTTTTCGAAGGGAAGGCTGGGGTTTTCGTAGGAACGAAAGCCCCAAAATATCCCTTTAGGGAGCGCTCCTGGTGAGGTTCTTTTTGTTTAACCCCTTTGCACCCTTTTTAAGCCTATTGCCTGGCCGAAGATACATTTAAAGTTTTAGTGAAAGTTGCATATTAATCCATTGGATATTTTTCTCGTGATACCCGGACAACTAAACAGACAGACAAACAGACAAAAATTCCAAAAACTGTTGAAGTGAAAGCCCTCAAATTCTGTTTTTTGATAATATCTTCAATATACAGACTTTCACCCTCTACAGATTTATTATAAGGATACGTATGATTTAAAAAGACGTTAAATTAATTCTAACCCGTCTGGTGTCGGGTTAGAATTTCACCACCCCCTTCCTTCCCGTGGGTGTCGTAAAAGTCGACTAAGGGACCAGGGTTGAAGTGTGTTGTGGGCGATGGGCTACAACCTATCACTGCAATATCACATTTTGTCGATATTGTATACCCACATTTAGTGCTGGAACATACGTTTCATGTGCTCTGCCTACCCCTTTTGGGAATAAAGGCGTGAATGTATTTATGTATGTATGTATGTAAAGTAATTGTACTTACCATGATTACAGTAGTTTGATGGCAGGAGAGTGAAAACTAAGTGTCGAGTTGTTGTGCCTTTATTGCTGCACCCCGTAAAATATGACATCTGTGTTTACCGGGAACGCCAATAGGTGGCCGATTTTTTGATACTTGTGCATGTCACTCCCCCCCAATGTGGGAGGCCCCACGACTACCGCGGGTTCTTGAGTGTCCGGTAGCAAAACACTTGACTCAACGTTATCTCTCGTATGACTGAACTGTTTATATTTAGGAATGTAAATATTTTAATTTTTTACAAGGGCATGCAACGGACTTCATTGTGATTGTGTTATATCATATCATCATATTACTATGTAGAAAACCATGGCTCTTTCACGCAAAGTTGAGTATTTATCATCTATATAGAATAAATTATACAAAAATCATTTTATATATCCCTTATTACCTCAATAAACCACTTTTTAAGCACTTTCTTTGGGGCACTGTCGTAGAGACGCACCACTTGGACCAACTTCTCGCATATTTGACGAGTTTGACGACTGAAGTTTAGGTTGGCACCAGTGTGTCGCTCATTTTGTCACGTTTAAATGAGAAATCGCTCAATTGAATATAAAACGTATAATTTGGTTTGCAATAAAACTTTATTTTTTTAACTCTTGTTAGGGTTCCTCCGGACCAATAAGGTAAAAACGGAACCCTTATGGTGCGACTCTGTTCGTCTGTCTGTCTGTCACGAAGTTAAATATCCCAGGAATTACTAATGCTATCCATTTAAAATTTGGAAAAGTTGTAAAGAAAGTTAATCCACGTCTATGGAACATGAAAAATTTTAATAATATATTTTTAATATATCTAAAATATTTTATTTTAATTTATTTAATTTTAATTATTTTGGCTGATGATGATGATGGTGACGACGATGATGATGACGATGATTTATAGATACTAATAAAACATTTGTCGTCTCGCAACTGGGCCTTATATCATATCATACAAGGAGGCAGTGTGGTTCTAAGCTTATGGTGGCAAATAGGGATTGCAGTCCAGGAGCGTTTTCAATCCAGCTGGATTTTTGCTGGATCGGTATCAATCGTATCAATCCAGCTGGATCCAGCGCAGATCCAGAAGTTTACCGGTTTTGCAAGAAAAAAAAAACAAACGTTCCTATTCTACGGGTTTTTAAAATGAAAATTTGAATAACCAAACAAAGTAAGGATAATAAGGCGTATTTTTTTATCTAAGCATACTTACATAAAAAAAATTATCAAAACTTTAGTACTTAGGTACTTGCGATGAGATATTATTTTTCTTAACCTTTATTTTTCACGTTTTTTTCTTTTGAGATCTCTGAAAATGCGAATGGTATGGTCGTCACCCAGTCTGCTCTTAATAGCTTGAAACACGTACTTTAACTAATACCTCTATTTAATCTTGACTTCTCAAGCGTCCATACGCCTCCGACTCCAGGAGCAACAGGCGCGTTGCCAACCCTTTATTTCAGAATTTCGTTGTGTCGACGTTAGAGGCAAACGCAAGTCCCTCATTCAAAACTCGTCTAGAGGTCCACTGTTGCAACGAATCCTCAAATCCATAAAAAATTGACAACGCGCTTGTGATTATATTGGGGTAGCTAGTTTCATAGACTACGGTGTCTGCGTACCATCAGGCAGTTAGTATGCTCGTTTGCCACCGTCGGAGTTTACCGTAGAATTTAGCTATGCTACATAGAGATGAATCTACATCGTTTACAAACTCCATTTATTTATAAATTTTAAATGAAAGGAAAAATTGAAAAATTGAATGCTCCGAGCCGGATTCGAACCGGCGACCACAGGCATTCATGGCCCGTCGCTACTCACCAACTGAGCTATCGGAACAATCTGGTTCGGGCACCAAATCCTTCAATCATTTCCTTCATACAACGCCTTAGGGAGGCGTATGTAGCGACATCTACCAGAAGACTTAGGCTTCTTAACGGCACCAACGTCTCAAATTATGTTGAGAAATCGTCAGTAACGATGCGCCACCCCATACTAAATTAATTTTTGTTTTTAAGCAGTAACGCTGCTAACGGAAATTATAAATTTTAAATGAAAGGAAAAATTGAAAAATTGAATGCTCCGAGCCGGATTAGAACAGCGACCACAGGCATTCATGGCCCGTCGCTACTAACCAACTGAGCTATCGGAACAATCTGGTTCGGCCACCAAATCCTTCAATCAGTTCTTTCATACAACGCCTTAGGGAGGCGTATGTAGCGACATCTACCAGAAGACTTAGGCTTCTTAACGGCACCAACGTCTCAAATTATGTTGAGAAATCGTCAGTAACGATGCGCCACAGATAGGTACGGTTAAGTTAAGACAGATTTATAATAATAATACCTACGGCTTACACAACCATGGAAGACGTTGTCTCCCTTCTTGACACTGCTTGTATAGTCTGTAATAGACTTAAAGGCCATTGATGATTATAATAATTATTTACAAAAAAAATGGTATTAATCATAATATCAATGGAACGAGTACGCGGGAACGTTTAAACACAATGGTTTTTATAAGTTTTTCTAGAGTTAAGTGTGTAGTTTTTCTACTTTTTTTTTTTGCTCCAGCTGAAAAATGCGCTGTATCCAGCTGGATTGTTGGATGCTGGATCCAGCAATTGCAATCCCTAGTAGCAAAAAATCATCAAGGAAAATATTATGAAGGGTGTTGTTTTTATTGCAGCTTACTGCAAGTGACCCCTAACGTTTAAATGATAATCATAATGTAAACTAGTACTGATGATCCGTCACCCGCACGTGATAGAATGTATAAGACATTATAAGGTTCATAGAATTGTAAATGTCCATATACAACATACAAACATAAAATAGCCTTTGAATTTATTCAAAATAAACTAATCCAAACTGGGAGTTTTTAAATACGACGCATGTATGGCAGCGTTCTGCGATCAGAATATAAAACTGGCCCCATCGCAGGCGCCGGGATATAAGAAGACATGGCTCTGACGAAATAAGGGTATCCAGCCATTTGCATTGCTGGTTGTATAGCTGGCTCGCAGGGGTCAGAAATAATAGCTTGTTGATGGGCAGCAAAAAACGGCGTCGGCTGTGGTATCCTCGGTGGCTCAGCAATAAACATAGGCTGAGGATGATGTACTATCTCTCCAGTAATGCAAGGTTCTTCAACATGTTCAATGATCATCGGTGGCATTGGTTGCGGTGCTGGGATTTCAACGTGGACAGGTATTTCGGGCAGGCGTGCTGGAGGCAGTACAGGGGCAGCCGGTATCGGTACCAGTGGTTGGATAAATTCCGGGATTGATACAGGGGACGGCTCATCTTCGGGACACGGCGCGATCATGGGAACCCCTGGGAATTCGGGCATTACAAGTTCTGGTGCCGGAGGATAAGGCATCATTAAAGATTGATCGTTGATAAAGGCCTCAGACATATCAGCTCCATGTATCTCCACGATCTCCGGCAAAGCAGGCATTTCTAGTGGCGGAATTACAGGAGCTGTAGGAATATTTAAACCGGCTACCATTACGTCGGCAGTACCAGAAGTTATGGCAATGGGAGCAGGCTCGCAAGGCTCCACGAATGACACAGGTGGCAAAGGCTTGATGACAGGTACCGGGAATTTCGGAATTGTGATTGGCGGCAGTACAGGCGCTTCTGGAATCACTATGGTCTCCTTCGGTGGAAATTCGATTACCAATTGTGGCTTGTCACATTTTTCGACTACTAGCGGCGGGATGTAAGTGGAAGGCGCAATCAGCTGGGGCTTGAAAATTCCCATGTGTGGTTCCATGAATTGGCAGATGACTGGCGCTAGTTCTGGAGCGGAGGGGCAGCCGTTTGATCGACGATATGGCATTACGGACATGTCATATGGCGTGGGTCTTAATAACCTCGGCATGAATTGACCCGAAGCTAGGGTCGCTCCAAAAACGAACAGTATTGCAACTGTTTTAAAACTCTGAAAGAGAAAAAAACTGTTAGTAGTAACGTTACAGCCATAGCAACTCGTAAATAGATCATTATGTGCATTTTCCACATCATAGATCATGGAAACCAGAGTCATGAATCAATCATGTGTAACACGATAATCACCATAAACACATTAATTATCAGTCTCGCTAACACTAGGTGTATTTGAGATTAGAGCACATAAATACATGTGTTTACAAATTTCAAACATTTATTTTCTAGATGATACTAACATTAGCTAAATTAAATTAAAACTAAAAAGGGCCCTCAAGGCATTGTACCGAGGATGCTAGCGGCATTTCCTCGCTGAATTGCAATGCTGGCGCGTTGCGCGAGAAAGCCGCCAGCTCTTCGGTCACCAGTTACGTCAACCAGACGTTTCGCGATTTCCGCAAATAGCATTTGCGCACTGGGACCCCATGGACCGAGGGTCTCGACGCCAAATGGTACAAACGTGTACTCACTGCCGGGGCCTCTATAATGCGTTTCAGATTTTCGGACTTTTCCGCCGCTGCACTTAGAAGTGCTTTAGAAGTATCTATAATAATTTGGTTAAATAAAACCTTTATAATAAAGTCTGATATTTTCTGCGTACTATTTAAGATGATTTAAACTTAAAAAAAACTTAAAAATAATCGTACTTACCATGATTACGTAGTCTGATGCCAGGAGAGTGAAAACTAAGTGTCGATAAGTAATAAAAAATACCCCAATTTATACTTGATATACTTAGTTATTCTAGTTTCTGAGGAAATTTGGGCGGTAACGTTAAACCTGTGTGCAAATTACTCATCAGTTGTTGCCACATAGTACGTTAATACCGTTAAGTATCTGAAATCTAAGTTATGCGACTCTGATTGCTTGTGTACTTAACAAATACTTTGACAGTAAAATATTATTGCTGGAAGGGTTCCGTGTTTGATTGATACACTAGAATTTAATAAAGCATAAGATTGGTCCAAAACTTCTGTTGACATAGCAACCTACATTGTACCTGTATACTGTATAGGGTAAAAATTGGAAGACATTTCTTATAACTTTTTAACCAATTTGTAAAGGAGAATTTGAGTTTACGAGTATATTCATGACTGTATTGAATGCATGATGATTTATAACCGCTATTTACCCACACAAACGAGCGGTGTGAACGTCGTAACTGCAGACACCTGTAATTATCATCATCATCATTGGCCTTTAGCATCTATAAAAGTTGATTTAAGTAGCGTCCATAAAAGTGCGACACTTGCGTACGTGGCTTGTCAGGTCAATACGAGAGCGATATTGAAGCCTGCATATATGACAGTCATGTAAATGTTGACAGTCATACACAACGCTCAGGTAGCGTGGTGTCGACACAACTCTATTGGTAGAGCCATTCATGCTTTGCCGTTCGGCGAATCATTACCCAATTCAAAGTACTTACACAGTCTTCTCCTTACTGGTTTACTCGTTGCTAAGGGTCGTGACTAGCACAAACGTCTTGCACCACCTATACCTCCAAAACCTTCTATTAGGCGCCATAAGCAGGCAAGCCTGAGCGCGGATTCCTGCTGAAGGTTTTACAGAATCAATCCACCGGATCACTTACACATACACACACACACACACAAAGACACGCTCTTCCTCTACCTCTCTTCCCTTTCCATGTGGCTGACCAGTATCAGACTCAGTCACTATAGACTGTCCTCCTGTCTAGCCACGTGTCCGAAAGGGTCCGAGCTGGTTCAGGATTGATCCGTTTGTAAGGCGGGCTGTCCACTTGATGCCGAGCATTTTCCGTCAGTAACACATCTCGAACGCTTGACGTGCTCTTTTCCTAAGTCCAGGCCTTTAAAGTCCACGTTTCAGCCGCGTATAAAAAAGATAAAGAAGATGATGACAGACACTTTTTAACACCTTTCTGTAGTCAGTTACTATTGCAGATAACTGTACACATTTACATTATGTCTCTCATTATTCCTGATTACCCAAACATGATATATTGTTCTACTGAAATTCGTAAAAGCTGGTTGAAAATTCTAATTTATTTAATATATATCTACCTATTGCTAGTGTAATTTTTTATCATGAAATAAATAATGTAGGTAATCTAATCCAATCCATGCGGAATTGCGGATCTCTGATACTTAATTATATCGAGTAAAACAAGCTTGAACTCTAATTACAAGTTGATTATTTGGAACTATCACTTATGTAACCTTTGCACCAATGCGGATGAGTTCAAGTTCCTAATGAACAGCGTTATGACATGTTTTTGTATTTAAGCTAATGTTTACATTGTATTGGACATCAGTCAACTTCCGAGTTCCCTGAACCATTCAACATGAACACCGTAAGTACTTTGTTATTTGATAAATATGTAAGTAATCAAAAACTAACGTTCACATAGATTCAACCAAGGAGAGAAATGGTCTTAATAAATCTCTCAAATCTCAGGAAGGTTAAATGTTTCTTACTAAAAGCAAGTGCTCCAACAGAACATCTCTATTTTTCACTTATTGTTGCAACGTAAATATGAAATTGTATTCGGTCCATTTGTGAATTCGAATTAAAATAATTCCTTCTTAAATTTCTGGACTTACTACAATTAATTAACCTGTAAACATATATTTGTCGTCGACCGCCATTCAACTTCCATTTACGCCTCCTCTCATTACAGTTCATCATCCTGTCCTGCCTGTTTGCCGTCTCCCTGGCCATGGGTGTCCCCCGCAGCCCGCTGGAGGCCGCAGCGTCGCGGCGCGCCCTCCCCGCCCTTCAGCACGAGGAGATCCACGACGAGTTCGGCCAGTACGCGCTCCGCTACGTCACCGCCGAGGGCACCGTGGTGTCCGAGCGGGGACGCCTGATCCCGTCCCCCAGCGGGGAGGGACACGTCCTCATCACTGAAGGAGAGACGTCCTACATCGGCACTGATGGGAAGACCTACGTCACCAAATACAGCGCGGGCTTGGATGGATACAAAGTTGACCAGTCGTCCGCTTGAGTTCCTAATAATTACTTTCAGAATAGTTTGATTGCGTCTTTGGAATCGTCATCCAATGGTTTTGTACAATGTGGGCTAAGCTGGTTCAGTGAATAAACTTGTATACTTAACTTCATTTTTTTTGTTTTGCTCATAAACCTGTCCCAATTTTAATCCGGGTTCCAATTTAACTAAGCTCTTTAAACGCTGAGGGCTTATGCAGACTGCGTTATTTAAGCGCGTCGTCGACGCGCGTGTCTGTCAAATCACAAGAAAGTTGACACAAACGGGCGTCGACGGCGCGCTTAGTAAACGCAGTGTGCATGGGCCCTAAGCGTCCTCATAGATGTACATATTGCATTGTACCAACTACGTACAATCGCCTGTAATGAGCGAAACAGCCCTTTCCTACAACCTAAATACTACAGATTATCCATCGCCCTAAAAGTGGGTCACCGTGAACGCAGGCGATTGTACCTCTTTAAACCTTCTGTTACATTAAATTAGTGTAAAATAAGTAGAAGATGTATTGGGCCAAATATCCATTGGGTTACATTGATATTTAAGCAGTAATGAAGACAAGTCTATTAGTAGCAATTGGCACTGATTAGGTAGGTATTACGAATACCAAGTAAAATGTTGACAAATGATAATCGATGCTGTATATAAGTTAAGACACACTTTTCTGAAAATATTCATTGCATATTCAACTACGTGCACGGTAAGGTATTTTTACATTTCTATCGTCATTACCTTGTTAATTTATCAATTGAAATGATGCCTGAGTAAAATTTTATTTCTGATGTTTCTCTTAGCGCTGGGGTTTATAGGAACCGTGATGGCGGGTCCAACTGCACCGACGAAATTCTTTACTTTGGCGTCTCTATATATCTCGATGGCATACTCAGCTCCAGTTACACCTATGAGAACCGAGCCCATTATTTTTGAAAAAGATCCTAAAGAAGTATACGCACAGCAGTATCATCCTCAAAAACTCCTTGCACAAGAAGTAATGGTGATTCCAGAGCTACAAAGAACGGAAGATAAACTGGAGTGTGACGAGCCAAAGCATATTGTTGTGTTTATAAAAAATCGTGGTATTTTCGATTGGTTTCCTTCCTTACCATCCCTACCTTCCTTATCGTCTTTCTTGCCTTCTTTACCTGCTCTGCCAACTATCAATCTTCCCCCATTGATAAACAACTTGAATTTCTTCCCTTCTTATTATAGTAATCCTAAGATTATGTACCGATCTTATAACGAAGTAAACCAGGTGCTGTGATTTTCGAGGTTCCTCGGCCTTAGATTGTTTAAAGTCAAAGTCAACATTATTTATTCCATTGACATACAATATGCACTAGAATATGTCTTATAACTAGGTTTAGGTTGTAACATTTTATAATTTTAATTCAGATGCTAATATTCTATAATTTAAATTTGATGTCATAGTATCCACCCTGTTATATATTTAAATCAGTCTTTTTGAAATAAAATTGGTTTTACTGCAGTAGGTACCAACAAATGAATTCTTAGGATTTAATTGGTTGTGTTAAAAAACAATAACAACAATCCATAAAATTACTTCTTCTTATTGTACCTAATGTTTAATGCCATAGAGTGGGGTGCTTCTTGGCAAAACAATTAAGTAGGCAGTAGCACAATAGATATAATTATTACTTAAAGCAGTAAAAAAATTCGTACAAAATGTTCGATTTGACGTACTCGCACTGAAACGCGTTGCTACAAAGGGACTTGACGACCGCTTTAGCCTAGTTGGTAGTGACCCTGCCTACGAAGCTAGAGGTCCTGGGTTCGAATCCCGGCAAGGGCATTTATTTGTCTGATGAGCACGAATATTTGTTCCTGAGTCATGAATGTTTTCTATGTATTTATCTATATAAGTATCTTTATCGTCGTCTAGCACCCATATAGTACAAGCTTTGCTTAGTTTGGGGCTAGGTCGATTTGTGTATGTAAGATTGTCCGCAAATATTTATTTATTATTTACTTCTGGTCTCGGCACGGTGGTTTCGGCGCTTCAGGCACTTTTGTTATGCCGCGCAAGTGCCGCGTTGATCTAGTTTACAAATTAGCGCAAATCTAAAAAGCATAGTTGAGATACTGCTTCAGATGGGCTGCTATTTGACTTTAAATTTAGCCATCCTAAGTAACTTAAGAGATTTATTTGTAGTAGCCTAAACTTAATACAGTATACCTACATATTACTATGCATACAGCTTTTGGCTAATTAATTGTAAAATTAATTTGAGCCATTTCTGCATTTACTGAGGCAGTAGATACGATTCTGCAATAGGATATAGAACGTACAATATGCTCAGCACAGTCATGTATCTGTATAATAAAACAGCCTTATTTTGACATAAATGCTTGTTTAATTTCGTTACTTAAGTCCCCAACTTTCTTGAAGATACGATAAGGCATTTGGACATGGCAGTTGCTCGGCCATAACATAAGGCGTTATTTGTAACCATGCGTGTATCGGAACGTTACATACCAACCTACTGGCTACTTTTATAATCAATAATATTCAAATTTTCAAATTTAAAATCCGTATTCGAAATTCCACAGTCATTGCGCAGGTTTTCTTGACAAGGCACTTTGATCCAAAATATTGATCTAGACACATCTCACAAGACAGTTTAAAAGTTATAAAATAAGATTAATATCTTATAGATTTTACTACAACAATTATCCAGTATCTAATAGTGTTTGTTTTAATCCAGTGCACAAAAGTTAAATAAGTGCCATCCTGTCCATCAGTTCCCGTTTCAAGGCACAATGGATTGTTATTGTGCCTTTCCTTTTTATTTGAAAATATATACTTACTGCCCTGGTCTCACCCGTTTTCCTGATCCCGGCCACCTCTCCATCATCGAGCCCCTACTGCCCAACGACGCACTGTCACATTAAGCCAATCAGTATAATCATTTCCAAGGGGTTTTTGGAAGTAAGAGCATGCGCATAGGTTCTTTTACAAAACCAAAACTCGCACCGAACGGTTACCAAGCGGTAATACGTAAAAAAAAACCGGCCAAGTGCGAGTCGGACTCGCGCACCGAGGGTTCCGTACAAACCATAACAAGCAAAAGTTGTAGTATGTTTATTACTAAATGATAAATGAAAATGGAATCCGTAACATTACAATGTGCGAAGCTGGGGGAGCATAAATTTAAACAAGGTCTCTTTATCAATTTAGTAATCCTAAAAAAAAATAAAAAATTAAGAACCACATCATTTATCTCTCACTTATAATAAATCTCTAAATTAAAAAAAGAATCAGCCAGTATCAAACTAACTATTTTTGTGTCCCGAATGATCTCGGCTTCCCGTGAACGGAAATACTTTAAACTTTTTTTACAAGTACATTACTATTCTAGCTAGGACTTAGGATAGTTTTTATCCGACTGCGATGGTTAATACATTTTCGGAAACATTTGAATCTCATTAAATTATTCATTTCTTCTGCTTGAAATCGTAGCCGCCATATCTGTCAACTGTCAGTGGCGTCAAAATGGCGGCCTTGCCTTAACTATCCAACAGTACCTAATAATTTCGATCCGGTGTTGTGATAGACCTTCACAATACGCATATTAAATTCTAAAGCATAAAAAAATAATCGATTCCGATATGGAAACTTATATGCGCTAAATTCGTATTGAGGCGTAATTTCAACAAATGGTTCAACAAATTTCAACAAAATAACGTCAAACGTCAAAAGTCTGACCGACTTCCTTTTTTTTATGGCATGGAATATTTAGCACTGTCATCGGCTCATCGCGTTCAGCCATGAAGTTTATTTGAGTTTCTGCAAGATTACACGCGGAGTATTTTGTCACGATACGATACTGCACGGCTATCACAAGACGGCGCGCGAGCTCTCTCGATTTTTCTCGCACTATACGTCTCTTTCTAAGTTGTCTAATAAGAGAGTGACGGATAGTTCGAGAAAAATCGAGAGAGCTTGCGCGCCGTCTTGTGATAGCCATGCTGATTTGTCAGTATTTATATTTATCAGCAATAAACGTATGTATTCAATCAGTACAGAACGGGCCTTTTATAAACATTAATTATCAACCGCGTTTGTATTAAGGCGGTATTATAACTTCGTACTACGCGCCTTCAAGTTGACATGCAGCCAATATAGAGACACAGAAATTGGCCAACATACAGGAAAATACTTTTATAATGAAGCACAACACACATTTAATTAAGTTGGCAATAGCGGGAACATACATAAGATTTGGCAGAATGTGATCTGAAACATTGCAATAAGTATGAAAAATAATAATATCGGAGTGACTCAAGATCATTTCGGCCATCACGTTTTTATTTATTTAATATTAAGTGTTAAAAATATGTACAGAAGAAGATCAATAAACATTTAATGCTGCAGCCTGTGTCCTACCTGTTGGATCTATTGTCACAAACATCTACTAAACTTTTCCCCCGGTATTCATAAAATTTAAAATACCTATGTTAAATAAAACGAGTTTTGTCCTTTTCCTACTAATTTAAAAATCAGAGTGACAGTTAAAGACGAACGAATCTTAAAGGCATTTCAACTAAAATGGGTTTATTCCACGTTTTACTTGATAGGCTAAATGAGAACTGCATGTGTCCTATGTCCAATTGAAGAACTGCGTTAACTCCCACCACATTACCATGCAAACGAAGTCACAGGTACAGCTAGTTTTATAATAAAACTGAAATATCTGAAATACCTACACTAGATTTGCAGCAGCCTGGCAAAACTTCTTTTATCAAAGTGGTTTATTTACAAAGTTTTTAGTCACTATCTTTTTATAAATCCGGTTCAAAATACTAATTAACTGTTAAATTTGAAAAAAATTAACCAGACCTGTAAAATGTTGACTGAAAAAGGTATGAATAGTACCACATTGAAAATTAAAGTTTGAAAAAACGTTATCTATAGTTGTACTATTTCGTGTAGTGCTAGTGCTTATTAACGGAAACATGTTTAGGGATGAAAAATATGTGGAAATTCCATTTTGGGGATTCATTCTAAAATCGATATTGAAGTCTCCCACAACAATCAAACGGGAACACGGGGTATAGCCCCTTTGGGGTTGCTGCCGTATATTGTTGTATTTATGCATTCAATTGCAACATTAATTTGACATTTATCACTCTGCCTGACATCAAACATTTCAAAATGCAAGCATTCACAATGGCCGTATGCAGCACCTGGGTTATTAAAAAAAAAAATATCTTGTACATGATGCATCTGGGATGGCATCCTTTAGATTGCGACGTACATAAGCGATAGATCCCCAACCTGGATTTGCTTTAGATATAGCTGGACTTTCTACTCTGCACACCTCATAAAAACCATCAAGTTTAAAAGTGTCTCTACTACATCCCAGTTTTCAATTATGCGACTTATATTGCTATTTCTTATGATTGCGTGGACATAAAAGTTTCGTTTTGCTACAGCTGAAAGGTATTATAGACCTGAGTATTTGATATGAATTTCAATTAAATACCTCTACGCGTTTACGAGGAAAAAGGTAGTAAGTTTAAAATTTATAAAAATATATTTGTATGATTTTACTATAAATGTCTACTTTTCGTAATTTTTCCATTGTCTGTGCTATATGAAGTTTCTTCGTGCCAAGTTTCAAGTTTCTGTGTTAACGGGAAGTACCCTTTAGGTTTTGAGTTTCTTGCGAGTACCCAATTTCAAAATATGCTACTTAATTTGCTATTTCTTTTGATTCCGTTGACATAAAAGTTTGGGTTTGCTACATCTGAAAGGTCCTATAGACATGACTTATTTGACATGAATTTCAATTTAAAATCTCAACACGTTTACGAGGAAAAAGGAATAAGTTAAAAAAAATTAAAATCATTTTATTGTATGATTTTACTAAAAATGTCTACTTTTCTTAATTTTTCCATTGTCTGTGCTATATGAAGTTTCTTCGTACCAAGTTTCAAGTTTCTGTGTTAACGGGAAGTACCCTTTAGGTTTTGAGTTTCTTGCGAGTACCCAATTTCAAAATATGCGACTTAATTTGCTATTTCTTTTAATTGCGTTGACATAAAAGTTTGGGTTTGCTACATCTGAAAGGTCCTATAGACATGACTTATTTGACATGAATTTCAATTTAAAATCTCAACACGTTTACGTGGAAAAAGGAATAAGTTTAAAATTTTTAAAATCATTTTTTTGTATGATTTTACTAAAAATGTCTACTTTTCTTAATTTTTCCTTTGTCTGTGCTGTATGAAGTTGCTTCGTGCCAAATTTCAAGTTTCTGAGTTCACGGGAAGTACCCCGTAGGTTTTGCGAGTGTCGAAAAACTCAATTTTTGCAGCATAAACGACTGTATCTTTTGAGTGCGTTGGCTTTTAAGTTTGATTTCTTCACAGCTCCAAGGGACAATAGACCTGAGTATTCGATATAAATTTCAGCTTGATACCTCCACGAGTTCCTGAGAAAAATGGTCTTGACAGACAGACAGACAGACAGACAGACAGACAGACAGACGGACAACAAAGTGATCCTATAAGGGTTCCGTTTTTTCCTTTTGAGGTACGGAACCCTAAAAAACACGTTACTGATGGATAGGGAAGGGGAAGTCGAAACTTCTGAAGGTGATAGCTGGGAGATATAACTGCCCTTCTATCGAACGGTGTCAGCATTGACGGACGCTCTATCTTGTCACTTATCGTGTGATAAAGCTGACCATGATACGGGGCCTGCAGTGGGTGAAGCTCTGGGAACGTATATATATTTATGAATTCGACTGTACGACTGTATGCTTTTTCAGTCGAGTACCACGTTTAGGCCACGAAGCTTGCTGAGTGGCCTAATTATGTAAGGTACGAGACTTAAAAAGCGAATTATATAACTATTGTATACAATACTTTTTCTACGAGTCCACTGAACTAATTAAACAAACTTGGCATCTATTGAAAATCTAAGCCCTGCTGAAACGAAGTACATTTTAGTGCAGTAAAGGCGTCACGTACAGTTTTAGTTGTCTACACAGTCGTAAAATTTTGAGTTGGGACCTCCATAGTAAAAACTATGTAATTTTAGTTTGGTGTACGAAGTCTTAACTCAAACATTAAAGTCGACGAGTATAAAAACAATAGTTTCACAAGTATTTTGCAATTTGAATTATTTCGATACCAAGGTGAGGTTGGTTATTCGTATTGATCTAACCTAATTCTGATGGAAGATCGAATAAAAAAAGACCGGGTTGCACTCCGGGATACCCCCCCAGGCGAGATCTCACCTTACGGTCACGTGACCTGTGGCGAGTTTAACAATTTGGGACGGGGAAAAATTTCCTCCAGGCACGTTGATTTTTATGCATCAAAATGTTCCAGCCGTATGAATTTTAGTTTACAATGCCGTGTCGATAAACACAAAACAAAAATAGTCAGAAATCCTACCTCACCCACGTCGCAGTGAAGTCAGAGGGGATAGCATATTGAGCTGGGAAAATGTTTATGGGGAAAAAACTTTCGGATTCTGAATTTTGTATTAGCTTGCCTCGATCCGCGTTCCGTCCCAATCTCCGCTCATATTTATCGCTGCTCTTACGCATGATCGCTACCCAAAACCCTGGTTTCACTCCAAGCCCTCCTTACGTCTAGAGACTCCACTTTTTTAAATAATATAATTTGGTTACTCCGTGTTGCAGCAAGATAAGAAAATAAGTCTGAAAGTATAATAAAATTACTTTATTATACTTTCCAGCCAGGAAATCAAAGTAGCAACCTTATATATTCGCGTACCATCTGCCCCTCTCCCTTAGTACCACAATTAACAGTATCCACTTTATCTACCTACAATGTGACTTCTTAGGTAGGTAATCTATTGGTTAGATGTTATCTAATGAGTAGCAAATGGATATATGATATCCTGCTCATTACTTAAGTACCTAACTTTTTTACCGCAAATGCTAAAAATAAGCCTGTAGGTACTGTCACTAACTTGGGGTCAACGATTACTAAATAAATACCGGTTCCTATACTTTGTGATGAATCTCAAATGGCAACTGATAGATGCAGCTATTCGAGTCTCATCAATCTTAATGGGTAAATATAAGGAACTGTTATGTTTTTAACCGCAACGTCAACATACTAAAATGCTATTAGATTTTATTATTTTTCAATCGTTTACATAATTATGCCTTGCGGACGTTATGTATATAAGCGGGATTTTTCTCGAGATATTCATTGCAGTATCACCTGTAACAAAGTCAAGGTAAGAACAACATTAAACAAACTAAGCGAAACGTACCTTTAAAAATGTATTTTATTTGACTTCCGAATAATACCAATTCAACTTCTTTCCAGATGTTTCTCCTAGCTCTGTGCCTCTTCGGAACCGCGCTGGCCGCTCCAGCCATCCGGGAAGCACCATTGCTTCCAGCGGAGTCCCATGTCTTGGTGTCTCCGTATATCGCCTACTCAGCACCGATTCTCCCTCTGAAGACCCTGAGAATGAACTTCGAACTGGAACCTAAGGAGGAGAACGATGAGTTGCCAGAGCCTAAGGAGGAATTCTCAGAGCCCAAGGAGGAATTCTCAGAGCCCGAACTGCCCGAAGAACCCAAAGAGGCCCTGCCAGAACCACCTGCAGCCCCTGAACTGCCGATACCTGAGACCCCAAAGCCCATTGAGCCCGTTGTTGTTAAACTGGAAGAACCCAAGCCTCCTAGTTTTATCTCGAACTGGTGGTCTTCTCTACCTATCTCCCTTCCGAACTTCAATCTTCCATCTTTCATAGGCAACTGGTTCCGTCCTACGTCTAACCCTTCTAAGCTCTTGTACCCGGCTTACTACACGGGATATCCTGGTGCAGTGATCGTCCAGGCACCTAAGCTTTAAACTGTTCGTCCTTTTCAAAGTAATGTCTGATCATAATGTCGATATTGTGAAATAAAATTGCATCTTACACATTATATTTATTTTCATTTCTCGAGTGAGTGTTGCCTAACATCCATTGATGGCCTAATCAAAACGCAAAGCCTTTATATTCAAATATTTATATGTAAAGTTTCATAGGATACTTAGCTATAGACATTTAAGAGGGACTACCTACTCGTCCATACAAAAAGAGAAAATGTTTCTCCACTTCTAAATATTTTCCAAACTCAATGCAATGAATTTTAGTACGTTATGAAGATGAAAGACTAGGTTTATAGGTATCCTTTTACCATTTTCTGTCTGAGTTATTCTGACTGATTCCTTCCATCTGATCTGTTCCGAATAATCTTTCCGCCTTCTCCGGTATCCAGAAATAGAAAACAACTTACGAACTCTATAGTACATTACGTAACTAGGGCGGTGAATTCGTGAATGCCCCAGATCGCAGGTGTTTGTGGCCCGAACCGAAGGTGAGGGCCATAAATATGCGCTCTGGGGCTTTACGAATTACCACCCGTGTTGAGTACAACATTTAACGTCTTCACCTGGCCACAATGCGAGTTTTCCCGTACGCGCAGCGTGCAGTAAAACTCGCATTATGGCCAGGTGTGACGTAAAATTATTTATTCATTTAAAAACTTCACAGCGTGCTTCCAACTCAACTCACATTTTCTTCTGTTTTTCCATAGACAATTTAAACTTAAACATTATTCTAAGCTGCGTAGGTATTATACGGAGGAGTTGGTTCCTATCAAACAAATTAAAGTTTTGGACCTAACAAGTGCCTGAAAAAAAAAATTGGTGCTTTTGTTGAGCGTGTCCACATTTACGACCATTTACTGCACTCTGCCCCACTAATAGGGGCAAAACCAAAAATTAACGTACGGCCAAATAAAAAGTAAATATAAAAAGAACACTAACATGAAAAACACTTAATAGCTAATTATAGTCAATTGGTAGAGGACAAACTTTAATGATGCTAGTTTTAACGATAGAACCCTTCGTGGTTTTAACATGCAAAGACTTTACCGTCTTGGCTGCTTCACATCTACAATTCGTATTCGAGCCACTGGCCGACACAAAGGTGAGACATTTCGAGTATCTTGTCGTAACAAGACTTGGTTTATAGGCGTCTTTTTTTCAAAATTTGCAATTAATTCAAACTTAGGTTTATACGCAGCTCAAAACTTATAAAAGTAAAGCGAAATCTATACACCTAGACTTAATATTATTATGCTGAAGTGATCGACATCAAAATCAAAGTGATTTGGTAAGATCGTCTTAGTTAAGGAAACCGATTTCTTCCGAAATGTAAATTTCATCAAAAAAGTAGCTGCAAAGCTATTCTTCCCTCTTGAGTTAATATAGCATAAGTACTGCTGTTTAACAAAGGGGAAAAAATATATAAAAAATGTTTTGCTTATTTATCATTCAAAATAATCAGAATATTATTGAACTTATTTTCTCGTACTTATTTTAACCCAACACAACAGAATTTTCAATTTCAAACAACGAATAGCTTTTACACCAAGACAATTGAATTACGATTTTTTTTGACCTGCTATTGTAATATACCCGTCCCAACCCCATCAATGCTAGAAAAATTTTAAGAGGTTTTTATTTAATATTTTCGTTTATAGATTGAAATTATCCTAGTTTATACAAGTTAATTCCAGGAAAGGGGGAATGTCACGGCAAATGGAAAGCCAATTTAAGCACGTTAATTACATAAGTTTCTTAAAAAATCACACCGTTAGCCTTCGAATGTCAAATAACGTTTTGTATGGAAATCTAACCACCTTAAGTTTTGTGAATAGCTGTGGAGTGAATATTTTTATGATCCTTTGCTGCTGGTCTACAACGTTTCGTTCGTACGTCAGGTAGATCTTAGAGTATTTTTTTGTATAGGAAGCTGACAGTTGAGTTGTCTTAACGCAGGTTCGAAAAGTTACGCAATTACTCCTCCACTCTGGTTTCTAACTGATTGATCGGGTCATTTGTAAGAGTAATGTTATTAGAGACATGTTTCATCGTCATCATCATCAGCCAGCCTATGTACGTCCCCACTGCTGGGCTCAGGTCTTCGTCTCATGGATGCGAGGGAATCAGCAGCTCTCCCCACGCTGGCCCAGTGCGGATTGGGGACTTATAATACACCTTTGAATTTCTTCGATAGACATTTTATACATCATGCCTATGTAGCCAGCAGATATTATAACCTAATAGATTATTAAATTAAAATGAAATCGAGCCTTAATTTAAGTACTTAACTTTATTAACTTGTTTGTCATATCAACAACTTGTTTAGAAACCGTCGTACCACGGGGATAGGGTAGGCACTGACGGGGGAGGCATGCGGCCGGGGGCTGCCGTCGGGGCCACGCTGGCCATTGTAGTCGGAACCTCCGTGGTGACGTCATTCCAGTTGAATCTGTGGACTCCTCTGCCTCTTGACTCTCTGGGGTTGTGACGCACTCGCTCCCTGATCGGAGCAAACGTCGTAGGCGCAAACGTAGGCGCAAACGTAGGCACAAATGTCGTAGGCGCAACTGGGGGGACGTAGCTTGGCGCCGCACGGCTGTGCATCTCAGGTTGATACCATTGGCCCGACTCCTCAGTAACTACGATCGGTTCGTTTTCGTAACCATTGTATTTGTTGGTAACTGCTAAGCTGTCCCAATGGGGAAAGCTAGGAGGCGCGGGCACATTCTTCCAACTCGCAACAGGACCGTCGTACTTCGGAGCCGTTTGCAATGCGCTCCATTGCTCCGCAGTATACGGGACAGGATGCTCAGGGCTCATTGGGCTCATGTCTCCGTTGTCGATAGGGAGAGGAGTGGTAGTCCTGGGTCTGTTCATGTATTTATGGATGTTTTCCTCCCTCATCTCCACTTGCGACGGCTGGTCTCGTCTTATCTGCTGGAAGTTGAATACTAGATTGGTGTCCGGTCCAACCGGAGCGAAGCCTCCGTTGTCGATCGGGTAAGCATTCGCTGCGAACGCCGTTTTGGCCACCAACAGACAAATTGTTAAACGCAGCATTTTGCAGGAACTCTGGAAATTAACGTGAAAATATATAAATTGTAGCTCGGTAACGACAAATAACACCTCAGAATTACGTGACAAACAAATATTTAATTTATATCTAAAGACACTGTACCTTTTGAGCGGCTGCAACGACTGTTCCAGATCACAGCTCGATATTGTTTATAAATAGCGCAAAGTGGCATAAATGTCGCATAACTTGAAAAGATTTCACATTGCTAGCTGTATGCTAATGATGATTAGGTCCGTTATCTATTTTTAATTACTGTAGGTAGCTTGGGGAAACCTATTACAGAAGCAAGTTTCGATTTACAAACATGAAAAAAATGTGTGATTCGTATTTTACTGTCGCAAATAGTCTGACGCTGCCTACACTTGTAAGGTCGAATTATTGTTTACTTTTTCAAATCTATCCTTAAAATTATAGCCTATACCTACTATTATTATAAAGTCAGTGAGGTAGTAGAATTGTAAGTTTGTATCTAGGGTGTAATCTTTGCAGCGAACGAAAAAACCATAGAAAGCAAATTCCTCTTTTTTTTTAACAAGTAAAATTAAAAAAAATATAGACCTGAGTCTTAATTTATAGAACATTGACTTTTCGCAATAAATGTGTGGGTAGTTTGTGAGATAATAATTATTTTTAATAAATCATAAGAAGCTGAGAGTTGGGTAAAATAAATAGCTACCATTAGGGGTGCTTACCACAAAAAAATCCATGCTCTATTAATCGCAAATTAATGAAAGTCCAACCCAAAGAGTAAAGTAAGTATATAGTACGATCATAGCCTTTTAATTAAGAGGATTATCTTCATTCGAATTTAATCCAGACACTTTAAGTCAAAGTGACACCACTTTCAAATAAAGTGCCCGTGACATACACTAGTGCAACCTCGAGGAATAGGATGTTTACCTTATATGGAATGCGAATTTTGAAAGTGTAGGTACTTATACCATTTATATCATAGAGGTAGGTAGGTTCTAGTTTATACAAGCATTTATTAGCGTCATGCGTGAATTAACGAAATTAAACAAATCTCTTGTAATTATAATTAAGTATTTAATATATTTCCATATAACAAAACAATTAGTGTCGAATAAATTGCTATTAAATTGGTTAGATTAATTGAAACATATTTGAGAATTATACAGTTCACTTGATCATTATAATTTCATAGTCGTTTTAGTTATTACATAGTGTTGCCTATAATTTTCTCTATATATTTAATTCGTAGTAATAGCACACGAACACTAGTCAATATAATATAATTCCCGTAGAAGTCGTGGCAACAAGTCGCCATTGGTATTGACATGTCGAATAAGGTAATGACGAATTATTGGCCTCGACTGAAATCATGCACCCAACTTATGACTAAGTCACTGAAAAGCATCTGCAGCCAATTTTAATGGTAGTATTATTTGAATTAATGTAGAAATTGTTTGGCATTGGCGACATGAACTAATAAAAATATGTTTGAGTACATCTACACATTTATTTTGGCCCCGACAAGGTGGACTGATGACCTGGTAAAGGTTGCGGGAGTCCGCTGGATGCGGGTGGCGCGGGATCGGTCACTTTGGCACTCTTTGGGGGAGGCCTATGTCCAGCAGTGGACGTCTTTCGGCTGATATGATGATGGTGACACATTTATTAACCCTTTTTCAGGCAGAGGCGTTATAGCGACCACATATTGCTTGACAAACATGTATTTTAACTTTGACGAGTCGTTCTATGCTTTTACTTTTCAACTGCAAGGCCTTTTTTATTGCAATGCTTGCTTCTCTAATTACTAACTATTCTCTGCGTATAATCTTTAAAGTATGACTCTGGTATTTAAAATAAACTTCAAAAGGCAATTAAGATTTAGGCACTCGTTTTTATACACAAGAAGGTAAACAGTAGTTTTTTATCTGCATTACAATTTTTTAGTCCGAATACATTATAAACCTCAACCTACACTCGTAATTTTAAACACAAAATCACCACATGAGTTTGTTGACCTTCTGTTCATTAAAGAGTGGGTATAAAGAATAGTCGAATTTCCTTATTTGATTGTTTATTGCTAAGTTAACCAACGGTATTTTTTCTTATCTTCTTAAATACTACCAAATATGTAAGTTAATCGCTGTCCTACTAAATAATATAAATGTGACGGTTTGTATGTTTGTAACACAATCGCGCAAAAACTGCTGAACGGATGTAAGTATATGAAATATAGGATTAAGATATTTGTTTTATCCTAAAAAGAGTTCATCGAAGGCATACAATTGGGGATGGAAGTTGACAGTTCCAGCGAATGAAGTCGCCAAAGTAACATAAAATAAGTAATACAACATTAATAAGTCGTACCTTCATCTACCTAAACGAATTATTGAATACTTTGGAATCGCTGCTAACTTAACTATGATGCGAGTTTCCATACAAACATTAGAAAAGTTGTGATGGCACAAACTTGATCTGAAACTGTAATTGAATCAGTTTCTAACTGTACAATACTGATTCATTTCAGCGATTATAAAATACTGTACATTAAAGATAGAAAGAAAAGAAAGATAATTTATTCACAAACACACAGGACACACATATTAAACAATAGAATGAAAAAAAAAACAGATAAGACATGAAACCAGTGTGTCTCTGCGGCGGTGAACCGGGCACTGGCTCAGCATTATGCTGAGGTGTCAGACACCTGCAGCGCTGATTTTCAGCCAGCACCGTCGGTGACTCACGGAAACGTCATACAAATGTAATAAATAACTACTTACATTTTTTGGGATAGGTGAAAGAGAAATAAACTTAAATACAAAGTGAGATAATACATGTATACACTACCTAGATGAAAAAATTAGATAATAAATAAATAATTGGCTTATTTATTGCTGTCACAGTGCTGGGGAATAGGATTTGGATTTCTGGAGCGTCAACAAATAGCCTCTAAGCATACGCCTAAAGGTGTATCTGCTAAGCGCCCCTTGGATAGGAGGAGGGATATCATTCCAGCACTTAGACGCCGCATACTTGAAACTACCTCTGAACGCAGCGGTTCGGTGCATAGGTATAATCGGTGCGGGTCGCTGACGTCGAGCAGGCTGCCTCGCCCCCTGCGCCCCGCGCCCCGCGTCCCGCCGCCCCGTCGTCTGCTCCAGCTGTGGATGTGACGTCATGCCCTAGTGCGTCGAAGCCTCGTCGCGCTTATGCTGTCGTTGCTGCTAAGGATGCTGCAAAACGACTGGCCGATCCTCTACCACCGCAGAAGACTCCTGTTAGAAAGAACTGCGACAAGGATGGCTTCATTTTGATTGACAGGAAGAAGAAGTCTACCTGTCGCAACCTGTGCGGTACTGCGTCGGCCGGTTTAATAAAGCCCGCGGTCCCGGTGACATTGTTATATGTGTCCCGTCTGCACTACTCGACGAAAGCCGAACACATCATCGAGTACTTGCGGTTGAAGACCAAGCTCATCCTGAGGGTTGAAAGGTTGGAGTCCCGCCACAAACCGAGTTTCAATTCATTTGTGGTGAGAGTACCAACTGACAAGCTGTCGACCTTCATGAAGGAGGAGATCTGGCCGAAGGGTGTAGTTTTCCGGCGATTTCGAGGCCGGTTATTTGACACCCAGAACTTGCGTCGCGCGTCGCCGTCTTAACGTGTATTTGTGTTATGTTATAAGTTTTGTATATTGTTATGTATGTTAGTCTGTAAGGTATTTGTAAATATGGGCCTTGTTGCCTGACTCAAATAAATAAATAAATAAAATAAATAAATAATGGCCATTGCCTTAAACCTGCGCGCACTTTTGGACCATACCAGTTTATGAAAAAGGTAGGTGGGGGTTTCGTGTTTTACCACCCCGAACAGCAGAGTGGCCAGGTGTAGGCGTCGGCGTGCAGGCATGTTAAGCAAGTTAGCGGCGTTCAAGTATGGAGTGATGTGGGATCGGGGAGGGACTCTGAAACAAAAACGAGCACATGCGTTCTGCACTCGTTGTATGAGCCTCTTGGAACGACCAGTAATGCACCCGTCATACACGACATCACAATAGTTTAACCTAGATAATATAAGTGATTCACATAGGTCAACACGCAAATCGACACTAAGGTAATCTCGTATATTATATAGAACTTTAAGGCGATAAAAGCAGTTACTCACAACATTAAGTATGTGGTTCTCAAAGCGCAAATTAAATATCATCATTGATAATATCGAAATATTTACAAATGTGTATAAATGTATGCAGTTAATTATAACTGACATATATTGCTATTTGCTACTGTAATAATCCATAATAATTGCCATATTCACAAAATACAAACAAACAAGTAATAACTCATAATTTTAAAAAATATATATAAACATACAGTGCCTTTAAAGTTAAAGTTCCAATAAGTTATGCATTAAATAACTTAATTTATGAGCATCGTTTTTTTAACATTTTTAATTACTTAAACCAACTTACATTTAAGATTAATGGCTAAGTGTTCGCGTCGTTCGAATATCGTTTTGTCTCCTATTAGTCACATGTGAACAAGAATACTGATTCATAGTTAATAATTTATTAGGTAACTATTTTTCACTTACAAAGTTTTTAAATCACACTAATCATTTTAATGGCCTTGGGTCGTAAGGCGTCGCATCATGCCCGACATACCTATTGTTTTTACGAACTTGGAACCCTTGTCCTGGTGATGTGTTGTAGTAGATCACTCTGCGTATACCGAACGGATCTACATAGCCGAAGCTACCCGTTCGTTCATCGGAACCACCAGTCTCCTCTTCATGATACTGTTTCGGTAGGTAGTACCGGAAACCATTTCTCCTGAAAGCTACGCCATCGTAGCTTGGGAATTGAGGTGTGTAGCCATCGCCGATCTGAGCGCCTGCTCTCTGCCGCTCAAGCCAAGCATCCGCGTGCCTGTAGGAGTTTGGATTGTATATGTCAACTCTTCGATATGGCGTGCTGTCGCTGGCGTAATAGCCATCTTCAATGGTGTTGGAGTCATATGAGTTTGGAGACGGCGAGGCTTCGCTTGCAGTTATCGGCGGGACGGTGGGTCGGAAATCATAATGAGGAGTGGAGGTGTCGATGGAGTTCGGCGACACGTGTACTTGAGGTGTTGAAGACGGATGGCGCGCTGTGATTGCTACTTCCGAGGGGAAGGGTGGCGCGAAGGTGGACGATGGCACTGGTGCTCGGGTGGTGGTGCTGAACCGCGGTGTGCCGCGGTTCAATACCACTGGTCGGTGAGCTGGCGCGGGGGTGACCCCAAAACCGGAGTCTGTTGGCGCTGTCTTTGCTATTTTCAGTGACTCCTGTAATTAAAAACGTCCAGTATTAAGTTAATAAGTACTTGAAAAGGTGATAGTTTATCGCTGTTGTCTTTAAGATTTACAGACAGTTGTGTGCTGTTGTTTCCTAGCCTCATTATTAAAAGAAACGATATTGAACAATTTATCAGCTTTGTCCAAAAACTGACTGGAAGAAAACACTGTATGGCGAAACATCAGTCACATGTATGACAAGTTTTTTTTTGATGTAATAATTATTATATGATGAAATGAGTCTATCAAATTCTGAAGTTGATATTTACATACCCCAATTGGTCGGTTCTGACCGACAAAAACAGTCTTCGACTTATATATTCTGTAGCCTTCGTTGTCAGCTATGTAGTCCTGCAATCGTAGATAGCCATCTGCACTAACCCATCCAGTCGTACCTGGACAAAAACAACCATTTTAAATACGTGATCCAAATAAGGGGCAAGTCCATAAAAATAATTGCGTCCGTTGTGGGCGTGGTAAGTAAATGTCTCAAAACGAGCAATCATGTGGCTACCCACGCTGTGTGGTCTCTTTGTCTGATTATTAGTGTTGTACATTTTAAAAAGCCATTAGGAAGTCAACTAGTTTTATTAACAGATACTATTGCATCCTGAATAATTTTAAATAGTCGTTCTTGGACTTGGAAGAAATATTGCAGTATTGTATGCTTCATTGTATCGATAAAATAACTTATTTCATACTATAAACAAGTATACTGTACTCGCCAACTGCTATTAGAGTGTCTGTTTCCAAGGGCATATTTCAAGCGCTAAGCCAAGCTAACTCTGTTAGGACCCTGAGGCCGATAAGCCTACTGATAGAACTTAGGTACTTTATTTTCAAGAACATACCCACGTTGGCTTTTTCAAGGGAAGCTTATTCGTAATTTACGTCCCTTGAAATCCGGTTTACATGGGAAATAGACAGTTCTCTAAATCAGGATACTGTTTTAGTCATGAAAAACAACGATGAAACTCTTCAGTTCAGCTTCAGGCGCACGAGGATCGAGTTCTTCGGTTGAAGTCCACCTAGTTCCTGACTACTCTGGGCCTCCACACATCGAACGCGGGACATGCGCGGCGCGGGGCGGGCACCGTTGAAGCGGTATATTCACACCGCAGGCGAGCGGCGTCTCTATCACACGGAAGCGCGGGCCCGCGCTACTGTGTGATAGAGATATTAAATAAGTTGGTAGTGAGAGAGATATCAATCGCCCGACCCGCGCCACGCCCGATCCGCGCCGCGCCCGACCCGCGGCAGCGCTGCCCGGGTTGCAACTTAGCGCCGCGGGCGCGCAGCGGGCTCGCGTCCGGTGTGTGTTTGAAGTGATGTTTCAATGTTTTACAACTTGCGCGGGCCCGCGCCCGACCCGCAACCGCGACCGGTGTGAGGAGGCCTTCACTGTTCCTTCTCTTTTCAGATGGAAACTATGCTCACCAACAACTGAGCCGTCCTTAAGCCTCCTCTCCTTGCGGTACTGCCCGTTGTGCGTCTGGTAGAGGAAGTACCGCTCGTCGTCTTCATCTGTCTGTATGTGGAACTGGTCCGGGTCCTGCTGGGGACTGTAGCCGTCCAGCGCAGCCAGCGCGCCGCATGCGCATACCTGGGTCAAACAGAAAAAAATTTTAGGGGACATTTTTACACAAATCCAGTTCCATAGTATACGCTCAATAAGGCTTGTGTTGTGGGTACAGTCAAGTGTAAAAATATGGGTGCATGCAATTTACCCATAAATGTGTCCCAACACTATGTCAGCCGATTAAGGTTTTGGTACACATTTATGAGAGGATTAAATCGATGCACATTTTTGCACTTGACTGTATTAGACGAGGATTTATTTAGTACAAATGGTCCAACATTGCCCTCCAGGGTATCTTTGCCCACGTGAACATTTTCATTCTTGGGGTAATCATTTACAGATTTATGGCAACACTGCTATTTTTAGTAGAAAATAGGTTATATAGGTGGCCGCACTGCGCATCGCATTATCTCGTACGTAGCCTTACTCAGTAGCTTGTCAGAACTCGTCAAGTGAGGGTCTGCTTTTGCGGGCCAATTCCGGCGGAGAATTGAACGCATGTCGTATGAAATGGCAAATCCAAATGCAAGTATGAGCATGTACTTATAAATAAATATGAACTTTAGATTATTTTATTTTATTTCTAATAGTAATATCTTAATTCAATCGGAAATTCTGAACCCGGGCAATATTACCCTGCAATGTTCAAGCTGGCTTAAGCCAAAATTGACCACCTTCGAAAACGACTTAGGACTTAGGACTTCCGAGTTTTTTTAACCTACTGCGTAAGGAAATAAGTGTAATGTTTTATGAATAAATTACCTAATGCTTCTTTTATTTCAATTATTTCATTACTTAACAATGTTCACTTCAAATGTTGTCTTTTCGAATATGTATTCAAGATTTTTAAATTTTGTTCCAATTAATTAATATTAATAAAAAAATACCTTAAATTGTCTTTTATTATGATAGACCATTCTTACCAGATACAAACATATACCTTTAATAAAAAAAACCACCCGTACTGAGAATATATAACGTTTCACCATTTGACCCTAAAGTGACAACCCTAGCAGTTAGAAATTTGCTGTTTGCACTTTGTATGGAAACAACCTAAAATGGCCATGTAACATTGCCCACCCGATTGCCGACTTAAGTTAAACTAATAATGACAGGATGTTTGATGCTATTGCTAGAATTGCCCGAATTCTTGGTATAGTTTTTTTCCCGTTATTTTAAGAGCTATAATTCTGTGTTAAATCGAAGTGGGCAATGTTGGATAAAACCCCGGGTAACTTGGCCCGCTTCTAAAAAATCTTGATTTAAAATGCATTTAAAAATTCCGCAATGAGTACACGCCCGTGATCATACTTGTTACGATGGACTAAAAAACACTAGCATCAGCATAGAAAAAAATGCAAAAATTCATCGTTTTCCAAAAAAAGCGGGCATGTTGGAACATTTGACGGTAGGTATAAATACTTGATAACATATAAACGAATCACATATACCTAGAAATAAATAAAAATTGAAGAGTGATACTCCGATATGCCATTACTGGGATTTGAACCGCTAATAGCTTCGTCGTAACTACTCACCAAGCTAATTCGGTCGGTCTGCGACAGTCGGGTCGAAACCTCTGTTTTTTACCCCAAGGGTTCCTTTTTAACCTTTTTTGGTACGGAACCCTAAAAACTGCGAATACAATCTTAACCTGATACTTTAGTTATTAGAAAATAAAAATAAAAAACATGCACAGTGGCAGGACAGGCAGATACGTTAATATCTCGATTAAAAATATATACTATCAAATACGTAATATCAACAGTTGTACCACTTCATCCACTTATCAAACGCAATTTAGTGTTGTTAAAGTCCAATGTTCCCTAAATATTACTTCTCAATAAGTACCTCTAACATTCCAAGAGGGCTAATATATACGTGATCCAGACAGTGAATTTGTTAAATTTAAATCATTCAACATGCGCGAAGTCACCCGGTGACGTTATCAAAGACATACGAAAGCTACTAAAAGACACTTTTTATACTCGTCGACCCATATGTTTGAATTAAGACTTCGTACACCAAACTTAAATCACATACTTTTTACTATGGAGCTCCCAACTCCCAACTCAACATTTCATAACTGTTGAGACAACTAAAATGAAATTGACCAATCACGTGGCGCCTTTACTGAACTATAATGTATTTGACCAATAGGACGCCGTCATGAGAAAGTCAAAAGGTAAATAGACATGTTGATGCACAAAAAAGAAAAAGCCGTTGGTTGCACTTCGTTTTCAATAGATACCACATTTGTTTAATTAGTTCAGTTTACTCGTAGAAAAAGTTTAGTACCTATACAATAGTTATATAAATAGTTTTTTAAGTCTTGTACCTTAATTAGGCCACTCGGCAAGCTTCGTGGCTTAAGAGTGGTCATTCATTCATTATATTTAAGATTCAAAATCTTGTCGGTGGAGCAATTTCCATTCCTCTCTGTTCTCAGCTATTGTTTTGACCTCTTGATACGACGCGCCGTTTACTTTTTCTTTTATTTGGTCCATAAAAGATCTTCTTGGTCTCCCTCTCTTCCTCTTTCCCTCTATCTTCCCTTCTACTATGGTTTTCATAAAATCATCGTGTCGTAACAAGTGGCCCAACATCCTGCCTCTTCTGTTCTCAATGGTCTTCAACAACGTTCTTTTCTCTTTCACTCTCTCAAGCACCTCCTCATTCGTCTTCTTATCCTTCCAACTAATCCTCTCCATTCGCCTCCAGCACCACATTTCGAAGGCCTCCAATCGTTCTCTGTCACGCTGTGTCATTGTCCACGTTTCGCTTCGCTTAAGAGTGGTACTCGACTGAAAAAGCATACATTATATAACGATTGCATAAAAAACTAATGTGTGCGACTTGCAATTCTTACGTATTTCATTCAATAACGAGAACTGGGGCCCTACCACGAAATTTAAATATCGAAGTTCGTCCCCATCTCTGCCACTCGAGTTACTAAAAGTGCAATAAAGACATATCCTAAACACGAATTGAATTTTTCGTGGTTGCATATAAAAGCGCGAAAGGGTTAGAACATTTCTAGTAGAACAAATCTAGATGTTACCACTTGTAATTAGGCGATTGTCTATGGTGCAATGTTATTACTAAGTGACCAAAACTCAATCATTCGAATAGATAAATTAACTTTTCGAGGTTAATTTCGCTATAAAAAGTATGGAAAAAATGATAATATGGCATGTCGCCTGTGCTATTACGTGGTCGAAAATTGGCCTAATTACTTGCGTTGCAGCTCATGTATAGGTACTTGAGATTATTCCAGTTTTTGAAACTGCATCGATGTAGTTCATTCAAAAAGCAGATCTGCCGTCCAGGGTAGAAGATTTCAATTCCAATAGACGGTCACATGAAATAATCTTAACCAAAGGAAGTTGGTTACAAGATTACGCACACAGATAATATACACGCAGAGCATATTATCCGACGACAGAATCCCTCGGTTGCAAGTAACAATAGGTTACTCGTTGCAACTAGGGGCAATTCTTACACAAATTCCTCAATCCCCAGCTGGCTACTATTGGCTTACTAGATGATATATTATCTTACTTAAATAGTCCAAGACTAGCTAGTATAAGTAACTCTCTCTTTTCATATTAAATTATTCTGACCCATGAAATGTAACTTCATTCGTAAAAATATTTTAGTAAAGTAACGTTATTTTATGTAGTTTTAGAAAGCGTACCCATGCTAATGATTAAATTGAGGCAAATCAATTATCGCATAAAAATATTCATATCCGTAAAAATACTTATTTACTAATATTATAAATGCCAAAGTGTGTTGTCTGTCTGTCGGTCCGTCAGTCTGTCTACTCTTCACGCTTGAACCGCTGAACCGATTTAGATGAAAGTTTGAGTACCGGGGAAGGACAAAGGATTGCTTTTATCCCGGAAATCATCCCCTGAGGGGGTGTAATGGGGATGAAAGTTTGTATGGAGCTACTACGAGAATAAACGTGTTCCACGCGGACGGAGTCGCGGGCAGAAGCTTGCAACCCTTAATTTTGCAGTGTTCATCGGGCTGTTAAAATTCTTTGGCCGTCTTTTGCATTTTTGCCTGACCAGAATCGTTGGGGCTGTCCTGCGTCACCGAGGTATGAACTATGGACTTTCGCTATCTTTTGTCAAATTAAGGGTATAGTTCAATGATGTAATCGTTAAATATGTAAAATATTCTACTATATTTATACCTGTTACAACCAGACCGATATTTCTACACAAAGAAAAAACCATCAGTGTATTGGATGGTGTTTACCCCATACTGTCAAAAACTAAGTTGATCGACCCTCCCATACATTTATTGACATAGGTACTAAGTAGAATTTACAATAGGTAGTTGATACCTTTGATTAATATTTAAGGAAATGGGAAGCCTTGCGAGATTGTCATGACATGCCTCTAGACTAATAGGTACCACGTTTGGTAAATGAACTAGGGACCTATCCTATTAGTATTGTAAACGAGAAAGTTTGTATGTTTAGATGTTTGTTGTTCAATAGTCAATCACAATTAAACAGCTCAACGATTTGGATGAAATTTTGCACGAAGATTAGTTTATAGCCTGGATTAAAATATAGGATGGTTTTTCATCCTGGGTCCACGTAGATGAAGTCGTCGGTGGAAGCTAGTTCAATAATATAAATGCGTGAAGACCACGGAATCACTTCGTGTCACAGAAATCCATACTAATATTACAAATGGGAAAGTGTAATTGTGTGTTTGTTTGTTTGTCCGTCTTTCACGGCAAAACGGAGCGACGAATTGGCGTGATTTTTTAAGTGGAGATAGTTGAAGGGATGGAGAGTGACATAGGATAGTTTTTATCACCGAAATCATCCCCTAAGAGGGTGAAATGGGGGGTAAAAGTTTGTATGGAGCTGCGATATAAACGAGTTCCACGCGGACGGAGTCGCGGGCAGAAGCTAGTATTTAATGAAAGCAAATTTTCTTCCCATGTGACATTGTGGCAGCTGGATCATAGCCCAGTTATTCTGTCCAGTCAATATGAGAGCTCCATATTACGAAGTAATTTTTCAGTAACGCTAATTGTCACATGCACAAAATAGGGAATATTTTAACATTCAAGCGCTCGATTCTTTCACTCGAAAACTGTCAAAGATGGTGAAATACTATTATGAAATAGCGATTGAAATTTGAAAATCAATTTTGACAATACAATTGTATTTACTTATTTACTCACTCCTCTGGCGCAGCGACACAAAGTGGGTCTTGGCCTCCAACACGACTGCTCGCCACTGATCCCTATATTGTATTTACTGGAATTTAATTTCCGAGCGCCAGAAAGTCAAAAATTGGCCTCCATGTTGCCCTAGATCGCTGAGGAACTGTCCAAATTGAATTAGACTAACTAGTGTACTATGCAACAAAGGTTCCCGTTGCACCACAATTACACACCGAAGGTTGTACCGCTTGATTATGTTAGATCAGGCGTGGGAGCGTTAGCAACAACTGCCCCTCTATTCTGTACCTCGTTTTAAGCTCACCTCGCCGTTCACTCACAAATATATCTTGACGCTACGATTCGCAGTAACTAAGAGTAAGTAGATGTCTAGTTTCGTTAGGCTTGATGGGTGGGATGAGGCACATTATCGTGTACCGAATAACAGCCGTTTATGGCGCCAAGGACTACAATAATGATATATCACTTTATTAAGACTCATGACAAGGTGCATTGAGATGATGTGCAGATTGATGAGAAAATTGCACGTACGTATTAGCAGAGGCTAGTTAAGTATAAGAATAAAGAATATTTATTTGCAAAAATGTAATGGAGTAATTCATTGGTGTAAGTATATCAATATGTATGTGCGTACATTTTGCTTAAAGAAGCATGCACATTTACTTATAGACTACATGCTATTATCTAAAACATTGTTTAATCTTAAATTACAGTATAAATTCACTATGTCAAAGACTAGGTATGTATTTCCTACATTATTCATTAGCCAATTACCTAATACTAACATTACAAATGCAGCATTAAAACTATCTTAATTACTTATTTATATGATGTTTCCAAAAAAATCTTAGGATTATAAAAAAAACAATTTTCTAAACAATAACTACAACTTAGAAAAGTTGAAAACCCCCCGACATTTTCATTTCAAAGTCCAATAACTCAAAAACGACTTAACAGATATGCATAAAACATGGCTAAGAACACTCGGGATAAAATTATACCATCTGCATCCGCTCCATCCGCTAGGGAGCTACGATACCACAGACAGATACATAAATACACAAATTCAGTGAGTGAGTGAGTGAATCTAGAGGATAGCCACACACACACACACACAGCTTAGCACTACGTCGTCAGTAATATTTCGTATCTGATGCCTTTTTTCTGAACAAATTCTTATTCCTCTTCAAAAATAGGAACCTAGTCCTATTTCATAGAGATACAATGAAGGTCTACCGAAACGAGGTCGACAAGAATCGGTTTGGTGTGCACCACATACCTATAATAGCCCTGATACACTAGAAAATTTAATTATTATTAATTTTGCAGTAGAAAAACTTTTTGACTATTAATACAACTACCCCAAAAGTATAAAGCCGTAACGCAAGTTAGACATGACGTGTCCATTGAAAAATACTGCCAATGTCTATTCACCGTCGCGTTTCTTTCAAATAAGGAGCCTATTGTGGCGTAGGTTAACGATAGAGGTCTTTGTATCATTAATTTAGGAGCTTTTTCATTGATGGCGCTATTGTGTCTATGCTCAGATGTGCAAATGCAGGGACTTTTCCTCTGACACCAACATTAGATTCGCGACACTTCAACATCATACAATCAGAAACATAGCGTAAACTTTGCATAATTATGAAACCGGTAATACTGCTCCGTATACGTGACTAATGAGTGTATTTACTGTCCCTTTAAGACACTAACAATTTTAGCATACGTCCCTCAAACTACCGTGCTACGCAAGGTCGTATTTCCTTATGAGTAAGTAGCTATCAAACGTCCATGGACGTTTGACGTCAAAATAAGAAACAAAATTCAGACAACTCAAAGAAATATGGAAAGGAGCTGCCTTGGAATAAAATTAAGAGACAGAGTGAAAAATACGCTTATCCGCAAGAAAACAAATATTACGGACGCGCTAACTTTCTCACTAAAACGAAAATGGACGTGGGCGGGTCACGTGGCCAGATACAACGACGACAGGTGGACCATCAGAGTATTAAAATGGCCTGGACCAGGAGGTACGCGAGCAAGAGGCCGTCCGCGCGCTAAGTGGGCGGACGAGATAGTAGCGACAGCAGGTCAAAGGTGGCTTGATACAGCCACAGACAGAGACACATGGAACACTTTGGGGGAGGCTTTTACCCAGAAGGGGTCCACACATCTATAAACTTAATTTTAAATTGCTATTTTTCCTTATTTTGCATGTATATTTTGTTCTTCTCTTTTGCTTACTGTATATTGTTGTGTGTGGAATTAAATAAAGCTTTTATTATTATTATTATTATTAAGTAGCTATCATACAGTGGGTCCCATGTAACAGTGCACAAACCAATAGGTAAGGGGATCGAATTGCGCACAGCAGGGTTCCAGATAAATTTCCGCTCCAGCTGTGGAATAAATTCCCTGCCGTGGTTTCCCCGAGGGACTACAGCTGGGGCTCCTCAAAAAAGAGGTACCTATGCAAGTTTTTAAAGGGTTGGCATGCGAGTCCTCTGGAGATACAGGCGCCGATAGGCTACTGTACCCGCTTCCCAACAGGCGGGCTTTTCGTTTTTCGATTGTCCCCAATGTGATAAAAGAAGACAAAAATACAGCAGCTTTGTGTTACTACTTTAGGATCTAGACCTCTTCCAAAGAGTGCCACAATGACCAACTGAATATTTTAACAGATTAAAAAAAGCAAGACAAGAAAACATCACAGAAGACTTAATCAAAACAGGCAATTTTACAGAACACGGTGTCACACTTTGGCACACTAAGATCATAACTGATGTTTGTTCAATAGTCAGTTTACTCAAGTTTATTTCATAGGTATCACAATGTTCCACTTGTACATAGGACACACAATGTATAAACAGCATTAGGACGGCAGATGTCAGCCCACTTGCGTTGCCCGTAAAATCGGGCGAATGGTGAGAAACAATGGCTCTGCCACGAATTAGAGACGGAATCAGTAATCTTCTAAACAATAGATGTTAACCGAACCCCGAAGGCCGGTGAAGCAATAACGCACAGTATCATGGAAAACAAACGTGTAAGAAAATGGTCGACATCACGTACGTGGAGTGAGCTAAACGAAGGATACAAGATAGATTTGCAGGAGAGAGATCTTGACCCCCTGCTCCGAGTCAATCCTGGTGCAAAAGTTAGCTTTGAATAGCTATAGCAATTCAGCCCGGCAAGCATTCATTCTTCAAATCAAAATGTTTTGCTTTGGTTTGGCATCTGGTATGGTACCCTTTCACCACTAATGAAATTAAAGATAACTAACTTTTGCCATAATAATACTTTTTTTTTCTGTAATGTATAACAAGAAATAAATAATTCTTCGAAGCTACTGTTTCAATAGACCCTTTTTAATTCATTTTTGAGTCGTTTTCAAAATAGGTGTACTTTCTGTCTATTTTGTGTGTCTCCTTTAAATAATATTACATTCCAAATAATACCGAGCCTATGAAATTAATTTACTCGGTTTATAATGTTTTTTATGCTTATGCCAGTTATTTGAAAGTATTTTTTGACTTCAATTATAATAATTTCATTAAAATAGTATCACAAAAGCAAACCCCAATTTAAGCGGTACATACAAAATACTGTTGTCCCACCCTTGCATGTTCGAATACTCTTAGTGACTATTTTTATTGTAACTACATATATAATTGTTATTGATCTTGTCAACAGAGATAGTGTTTTATTTAAAATATTAAGGTATTGTTCACGTTACCTTAAAAATTACAGAAACAATCTAATTTCATTACGGGACACGTAATGAAATTAGATTGTTTCTGTAATTTTGATTCCTTTGTGTTATTCCTATTGTGTGACAATGATTACTTTATGAAATCCAGTCTAATTTGGAACGCATCCATAATTTTTGTTAGTCTAGCAACTCTGTGGGGTACTACCAACGTAACAAATGACAGCGTAGCCATATTGATTTCGGTGATGTCGACCCAAACGTGTTGTGGTCGTGTTTTGTCGCGTAAACTTTTCTATTGTGTAACGTGGATTTCACGGATACGTAAATCTAAAGAACGAAGTTGTGTTATTGAATAATGTAGTTTTCAATTGTTGTAATATATTATTAATGAAAGTATAAGGCTATCTAGTTAGGTTTTATTCTCACGTTTTTAAAGACATGGTGTCGCCATAAATTAGCCGTTCTTTTGTGTGACACTGAGTATAACACAAAAATATGTGTTACGCTGTATGACGTCACACAAAAAATAAAACTGTATATTTAATACTGCAGAAAGCTGTGTTTCACATCTGCATTTTTTACTAATGTCGAAAAAATGAGGACAATTTTTTACGTGTATGTAACGTATGTATGTAAGTGATTATGTATGTATTAAAAAAATATTACGAAAGTTTAATAACATAAATATGACTTCAAACCATTAGTCTTAACATTTACTTAATCACATCAGTGAAATCTAGATGTAATGAACTGACCCTTATAAAATCGTTTGTGTGACAAATTTTCTTTTGTGTTATAAAAAATAATAAATCTTCTGTGTTTATTTTGTGTTACGTACACTTATTTTGAAAACAACTCTTTTACCTTTTACGGGTCATTGTGTAATAGTAGAAAAACCACAAAGTATTATCTATAACTCATACCGTTATTACTATAATGTCGTAGTAAGTATTATTTAATTAGATTGTAATAAAGACAGCTTTATGGGTAATGTAGACAATGAGGCAGAAATATTGTAATTACTTAGGCTACTTAGTAATTGTAATTGCATACTAATTACTTGCTCTGCCTAGTACCTATCCAATTTTAGCACAAAATGACCAGCTTTCTTGAACTTGAGTGTCATTACGTCAAAAATTATAGATACATCTGAACCATACTCAACGGGCCTCATCTCATATTGTCATCGGATTGATGTCACCCATTACTTCTGCGTTAGACAAAGGCGCTAATTTTGTTTAAGGAAATGCCCATGTAAATTGATTACAGACCGTGAATACCTATTGTGGCCTTATAGTCTCGTGGAATAACAATGCCATCAGTTACGACCTGCGATGTCAGTGACGACCCCCATACGTGGGCTGGCAGCTAAAGCCCTGTACGCGGAAATACTATGCTTTATATGATGACACATGAGACCATTTTTAGAGTTCCGTAACTCAAAAGGAAAAAAGGAACGGTCTGTCAAAACGCTTTATCTCAAGAACGCGTTGAGGTATAGAGTTGATATTAAAATCATGTAGTACTTAAATCTATAGACCTTAGAAGCAGTAACGATCAAACTTCTAAGTTAACTTAAAAACAAGATACCGCCGTTTATACCGCAAGAAACGTATATGGAATCAAAATGTATAGGGTAACTTTCCATTGGCCTGGAACTATGAAATTTGCCCAGTAATATTGTCTTTTCCACTCAATTGATTTAGAATTTGAAAAAAGGTAGCCTAAATTGTTTTCAATTTTTCTTTATCAAAGACGCCCATACTTTGCTTGGCCCATACAGTTGCCGCCATCAGTTTAGGGATGCACGAAATTGGCAACTGTGATTGCCACAAGCAAGCGAGTGCTGGTTATACTACAAGTACAGGGGTACATCTCAAAACTATACATTTGTGATTGAATCATAAAATATACAGTCTTTATTAAAGTTCGTAACCAATCATCGAGTTAGGAGGAAATTTGCACGGAACCCTGGGAAGGCGAGTCCGACTCGCACTTGTCCGGTTTTTTTTCATGTGCACCGTCGTATGCGTATCCTTAATTGAGGCTCGCTACTTTGCGCTCTAATGTTCTTCAGGCCTCTCTGTTTTAAACGAGTTCAGATAAATTTCAATTAAAAAACTACAGCCACGAAGATTGTAATAAGCTCGAACATGACAGGATAATCCTGGGTAATTTGGCAGTTTCCTAACGATATTAAAATTTGTTAAAGTATCTAGTTCTCGGAGGCATGACTTTTTGCTATTGCCTAGGTATTCATTCACAAACACACAGGACACACATATTAAACGATAAAATAAACAAAAAACAATTAAAACACCAAACAAGACTGAAATATATTAGTATGTAGGTATTCTATCTTGCTGTTTACTTAGTTAGTTAACAGGAACGTAGAAAATAAATGGTATTAAATACAGGGGGGCATTTTATAATAAAGTCGTGCGCGCCGTAATGACCATATATTACACCAGGAAAATTACGTTTTTTTTTTAAACATTAATTTATAAAAGCGTTTTTTTTGTTTGTTTCGTTTTCAAATGTTATTCTAAGATGCCTTATCCAAGAATCCACCAAAATTTCCATCGGGAAGTAAATATATAAAAATAAATGACACATCCATTATGTTTTTGTGTGATTTATTTATTGTTCTTGAAGAGCTCCTGTAAATTAACCAAAACAAAAATTAAAATATCTATTCATATTTTTCCTCTTTTTTCAGGAATTGGTTAAATATCGATTTTTTTGATGACTAATATTTTGGTGGATTTCTAGTCTACGTAATTACTAAAGTGATAATATATCAGTTACACGCAAAAAAGCTGCTGTTATGAATTATTTCCTTTGCATTTTTTTCCGTACTAATGAAATTAAAGTGCTTGGGCTATATAGGCACTTCTATGCAAATGATCTGCTCTGATATGAATACCATATTATTGATCTCAGACAAATGCGGACTTAAATGATACTTTATGAATGGGATTTGGTATGCCACTAACGTGCACAAAATTAGTCACGATACACCATTATGACGACTTCACATGTTTGTTGCGTGTGGATGACGTAAGTTTTATTTCTAATAAGTACAATTAAATAACTATCTACCAAAATATAGGAAGTAGGTACAAAGTAATAATACGTATGAAACACAAGTACCTACCTACCTACCTGATTTACGTACCTTACCCACATGCAATCAACTTGTAGGTACTATTTATAACTCGCTCTGATTTATGAGTTTTGTTGGCATAATTTTATATCTTACCATAATGATCATTTATAACTAAATAAAGTAACACCGTAATCTACGTAATTTGGAACCGTCTCGACAGACTAGACTTTAGATTTATATAAACACCCTAGTCAATGCGGATCATTAGTTTGGCCAGTTTCGATGCCACATACAGACACATACACATACATTAGATACATATACAAGTACATCTAATCTTATCTTATCTTGATGAAGGCCCTTTCGATTACACTTCAGCCCAGTGGGTTCTTTTGTGAATTTGCCCTCTCCTTTATGCCTACTCCCAAGCTCGCTCCACCATTTTTACAAAACGGATGATGCAGCTCAGCGGGCTTGAATTCCTGTGGTCGTGGATAGACTTTACCGAAGTTATTCACGGACGAGCCAAATGTGGTGAGGCTCAAGGGGGCTCCATGCAGTGCGTTCAGGATGAGATCTTCGAGTCCTCCGCAGAGAGCGCAGATGCCAGCCGCCGCGGAGTTTTTGTGGACAAAAATACAACATAACCCAGTCATCGTCCGATGTCCTGGTCCGAAGGTTTTCTCCAAAAAAAGTAAACCAAAGAAGCGATCCTTGCCGCTGGATGCTGTGAAGGCAGACATGAGCGAAAATGGGCATACATTAAGGACGCCCAGGATTGTGAACCCAGTTAAGTGGACCCTGGCAAAGCCCGGATAGCGGTAACTAGAAGAAGTTATTTAGGTTTATAGTTAAATGTGTGGCCCTATCTATTCAAGTGAGCTCGTTATTCGCGGTCAGGTTCATCCAATATGCAAATCATTAATTATTCTATATGTAGTTGTTTACCCCCGATACTCGGTGGCCTTAAATGTAATTCAGACATTAGCTATGCCCTTGCCGACCAAGTGCTCGATTTTGAGACCTTGTCAACCGGGCCCACGGCACGACACGATGCGTCATATCTGTACGTGTATATTATACCAATTAGCTGACATTCCGTGAAGATGATTAAATGTATCAACGCAAACTTTGAATTGTAAGCTGTTGTAGGACTTTGTTACAATGTCAACAATAAAGGCAGGAACAAATGAAACGTTAAATAAATATTAGGGAATATTAGAATGTTACCTACACAAAATTGCGTAGTCCCATAAGTATGGACTCCCTAGTAGGTACTAGGAATAGCTATCGTAGGGTCAAGGTCAAAGATATGTATACAATTTTAGGATTTGGTTGCAATAAGGCGAAAAATATATGCCTACACATTTTTGACATTGACTCTCCAATTCAAGGATTTTGATGCTGCGCGCGTCTGCGCAATTTTGTGTCGATGTCGTATTGGACTATGGGTTATAGACAACGATATACATATATACATTATATTTATAGATAATATGTATATCTAAAGTACTACTATTAACTAGGCTATGTAAATGTTGTGGTTATGGCAGTCATTATTTGTTTTATTTCACAATATTTTTTTTAGTTACGGGTTTGGTGCATTTAGGTATGTCGCCCTTGTAGATACACCTACTCTCTTTCAATATCCGATAGTCGTATCAAACCTGTAATTTTCTAGTGCGTAGGTTTCTAATTTTAATGTTTAATGCAGGTTTTAACGGTCAGGAGAGACAAGGAAATATTAGACAGAGTAATGTAATGTGAGCTGTGTTGGCAAATAAATTGCACTTGTCATCCCCGTGTGTTAACGATGGGAGTTAATTTCGCATTAAGTTAATAGTGGTTAATTAACGATTTGTGTTGACATTTTGGATCCAATTTCTAATTGTGATGATATAAAAGGGAATGATTTGCTAAGCCAGACATCAGTCACTTGAGCTAGCTTCAATTGAGTACCACCACATCTCGTCCTTCAAAATGAAACTGGTAAGTCGCCTTATTGAAATATTTTATTTAATAAATTATTTATTATTCTCTAAAGTGCTCATTAATTAAATTTTTTTTGAGTCATTTGAAATTATTTGCACGAGGTAGAAAGAAGAAAGAGGCCGGTGTTTTATCAAAGACGCTCTTGATAAATATAACAGCAAACGAATTCAATTTCATACTCGTATACCTTATCTTACTCCACCCTAAAAACAGGGTGACTCAACAGATAATCGTCACAAGCGAACATTCGCCATTATATCACTCGACAATATTTACTCCAGTCTATATTTATAAATTAATCCTGTGCATCCTCCAAATGCTAGTCCTCAAGAAAGGGATGTATTGAAACACAGCACATGTAATGGTGCGATGAAAAGAAAACACCTTTTGCTTTTAACTTGCTCACGCATCTTCCTATTAACCTTAGTCAACTATTCTAACAAACACTATCTTCAGTTCGTAGTAGCCTGCCTGTTCGCCGTCGCCGCGGCCGCGCCCGGCAGCCCGGCCGAGACCGCCGCCCGGCGCGCCCTCCCCGCCCTTCAGCACGAGGAGATCCACGACGAGTTCGGCCAGTACGCGCTCCGCTACGTCACCGCCGAGGGCACCGTGGTGTCCGAGCGTGGCCGGCTGGTGCCCACCCCGGACGGCAAGGCGTACGTTCTCATCACCGAGGGAGAGACTTCGTTTATTGGTGACGATGGGAAGACTTATGTGACTAAGTACAGCGCCGGTCTGGACGGGACTCGCGTTGAGGGCGCTCATCTGCCCGTAGAGGCCCCGGTTGCTTAATAAAATGAATTGAATTTAATGCATGTTTTGTTTGTTCTACAATCATCATCATCCTCCTAGTGTTTTTTCCGGTAGTACCCTAATAGCCTAGGGTCCGCTTTGGCAACGAATCCCAAAATTTGGCGTAGGCACTAGTTTTAAGAAAGTGACAGCCATCTGAAGTTCCACCCAGAAAGAAAACTTTTTGTATAACTTTCGTTGTTATGATTTTTTTGTTTGTTTAACAAGAGCTACTTTAATAAAAAATAATTAAACACCCTTGACCCAGGAAACAGCTATGGACTATCTCGACAGACAGGACTCGACTATCCATTAAAAACACCGCACTCAAATAGGTTCATCCGTTTGGGAGCAATGATGCCAAGGATATGCAGACACACAGATACACATGTTAAACTTATAACACCCCTCGTTTTCGTCGGGGGTTGAAAATACCTACCCAACAAATGAAAATTTATATAAAGACCTTGTAACTGATTTTATGGAACTATTATCTGATTCTGACTTAACACTCCAAACGAAACCTCATATCATAATTATTAGAGTTTATAGTAGCCTAATTCATTAACTACCTGATTCTTGTATATTCCGCGTATTAGGTAGTGCGCGATTGGTTACTGTGCGTAATGTATGCTAAGTTTAAGTTTGGCTTCAGATTTCTTTGTTAGTTTATTTCTATAAGTGAAAACCTGTAATTGGCTATATGGTTTTATTATGGTATCTAGAAATATGTTGCGCTGTTGGTTTTCCATGTATCAATAAATAAATAAATAAACAATATGTAGGTCATGGTTACCAATCACAAGTACGAAATATGTTTGACCGATGATTCATTTGGCAAATTAGCATTTGACCGAATGCATTTTTTTCAGGAACCATTGACAATTCCAAGCTTTTGAAATGATGAGGATGAGGATGAACCATCGGTCAAACATATTTCGAACTTGTGATAGGTTACCGTAGGTCATACATAATAGAACACCCACTTGATTTCGCAGCGGTGGTCTTCGCCAGGACCAACAGTTTTCATTTTCTTTTTTTCCACAATCTACGGATTTCATGTACGTACGAGTACGTGCTCCATTAAGGCCGCGATAATTGCATAAGGATATGATTTCTTTTAGGGTTCAAAATGTTTAAAGACACTACACATGCAAGTCGATTCGGCAAATCTTCTTCGTCTCTCCTTGCCTTATCCCCTTATCCCTATACGGGGTCAACCTGCATACATCCGCGCCATTTTGGACGGTTCTGTGTCATTTCTGAGTTTATGCCAACGTGTTCATGTGAGCGGTAATGGTCGTTTGCCCTCTTCAATTTACTCGGACAAGCCGATTCGACAAATAGTTCTTAAAATCAATTTGTTAATGACCTAGGCTGGAATACGGAATGCAATTACATGCAAATCCATTTAGGCATCACGTTAATTGGAGACGGGTTTGAATGGATATTTGTTTGAAGTCTGCGTGAGGTGGCGAACAAGGTCCCGTGAATCATAGCACTCTGGACTCGACATTTTGCTCTTAGTAAAGTCTGTTTTACACTGTACAATTTTCGTTCAAATCAGAGTCCGTAAAAATATTATTGTACCTAGCCACGCAAAGCGAAATTTCCAGCAGGACGCGTCCTCCGGACGGGACGTCGTGTTTTGGAACCGTCAGTTTGTACAGTCAGGGATATTAATATGCGTTAGTAAATAACGACATAAATATCTGTACACACCTTTATGACATTGACAATATAGAGTCCTGTACCCCTGAATGTAGCTACTCGTGACTAGGTGTAGATGGTACTCTTTAGTTCTACTAAGGTAATATTCAATCTACCTACTTATTAATTACTTAAAGCAATTCACATAGACACATTACAGTACTAACTAATCAAGTTTACAAATGAGTTTTAGTCCGTGTAAACTAGGCCTTATACCGAGTGTTTATGGTGCCGCCGCGCCGATGTCCGTAAAAGGAAACGTATTAGGGCTGACGCTGATAGCCGGGTGAATGTGAACGCCGCTCAAATTGGCGCCGGACGTACGCCCACGTGTACATGGCTTTACAGCTGTCATGTGACTAACCTCTTAGCTTCAATCAAGGCTTTAAATCCCACCTAACTATTTGATTGGATGTTTAAAATCGTTACAAGATTTTAGATGAAATGGAAATTCGCTCATACGGCTCCTTTTTCATTCGGATAAAGTTAGGCTATGTAAGGTATATTTCCTCATACTTAAGTTGCATATTTGATACTAGCTTCCGCCCGCGACTTCGTCTGCGTAGCCCCGGGATAAAAACTACCCCAACTATATTTAATCCAGGTTAGGTATATAAACTATCTTCCTGCAAAATTTCATCCAGATCGGTACAGCCGTTTTAGGTGATTGAGTAACAAACATCCTAACTTTCACATTCATTAGTATGAGTAGAATTGCCGAAGAAAAACATTCCATCTGGCCATTTTTCAGACCTATGTCCTGTGACCTATGATGGAAAAATGACCTAACGCCTACCAATCATGTCTATTAACATGACATAATAAATACGATAACGATGAAAATTGGTCAAACCTAAGGTTACGGTAGGTATTTATTTACGTGCATGTAGGTAGAATTTATATTAAGAGCATAGACAATTCAAGACATTTGTGTAATTGTGCCAAAAATAGACTATGATTAAGTTTGCTCGCCCGGAAAGAAAAGAGATTCTATTCACCATGACCTTATCAAATGTGAATTATTGAACTTTGCATTTTTTGCTGACCGTATCGATAACCTAGAGACACAGCATGGCGTTACAATCACCGCTACATTTTTTGCGTCGTGAATGCATCAGTATCGCTGCCTATTCGGACACAATGGGTCAGTCATCACTCATTGTGTCTTTTTCGGATTCCTCATGTTTTAATCATTGATTGGCGATCAAGCGCCTGGCTGTTTGACAATATCATTTTAAAATAAAGCTTCCGTGTAGGTTTGCTTTAATTAATCGTTTTTTTGCACTGGCAACACCATAAACACGATTAATATACCGCGCATGGCTAATTTACAATGGAGATATCCGCTGCCATAATTATTGCGACAAGAATGCTGAGAGCAATGAGATCAGCAGCCTGTTAAGGCACTGATCTAATAACAAAACAGCATTGCTTGTTGTTTAGTTTAGTCAGGTTATTTTAGTTTGATTATTTATAAAAACATTTAGTCGGTAGGCTAATAAGGAGGATAAAAAAATATCACGTCGTCTCCCCATGACTTAATTTCCAAAGATATTTACCTACGTAATATAACAGTTACAATAATACTAGTGGTGATGAGCTGTAGGTAGAACTCGCGAGCAAAAAGAAAACATTAATTTGAATTTCGTAATTGTGACTCGACAAAAACATCTGTATCAACCTTCTTACAAATTTTCAAAAGAATCGGATGAGAAATGCAACCTGTGGAGGAGAACAGCCGGACAGCGGGACACCCAACACCGATTTGTTTTTTTTATCGCGTTTTGTTAAAATTATGTGTGAGAATCGTGAAAGTTTAAATCAATACATAGTGTAGGTAGCAAGTTTTGACTTATGAAAAAGAACCTCTTTTGAAGAATTATTTGGATATATTATGTTCTATAAGGAACGGTGCATTTCACTCTGGCTTATTAAAGAGCCTTTGCTGCTTCAAAAACCAAGAATTTGCATATCTACTCACCTTAACCGATGTCATCAAAAGCTCAGAGCAGAACCGGCGCAAAACAAAGTCAAACCTTCGCCAAGTGGGTGACGGCATATTTATACGTCTTTACTCGTATCTCACACTAGCGAATTGGTATTCGCACTGAAGGTGTGCAGTAATGAACTAGGCCCTTTATAACGTAGGCTTTGAACTCTAAAGCTGTACGAATAAGGTTCACAATGTCAAGTGCACGCGTGTCCGACGGCCGTGGGCGCCGCCCACATAGCGGTGGGCGGTAGGGCGCAAATCCGCATTGCATGAAATATTAGGTACCAACCTTGTATATCATGTTTCAATCATTAACATTCCTTAAACAAACAGTTAAAAGTTAAAAACTAACCCATGTATGGCACCGCTGAATCATGTAACCAAAGTTGTTTTTTATTGCACCCAAGTATTTATTTAGATTGTTGTAGGCGATATGAATTCAACGATTTCGAAGAAATTTTTCATAGTTACCTATAGTTTTAGGTAGAGGTCACAAGTTTCATCTTCATGCCAAACATGAACATTGAAACGATAACGATTGTGCCATTTGTGGTACTTTAATGGTAAAAATTGAAATCTTAATATTTTAGCAATACTTGTATATAAAAGTACCGATTGCAAATCTAAACAGAAAGTAATTAATGTAACCTCTTTAAAGAAAACTCAAAAAATGATTTGATATCTCTGTTCATAAAGCATTTTAAATGTCACGTTAGTGTACAAAACCGCTGTCAACACGTATCGAAGTACGCAAATATAATTAATCATTTTAATTTGTGAACTAAGAGTCTTTTATTAATTTACGTCGCGTGTAAATGTTGTGACCGGGTTTTATTTATTTACGTTGCCTGTGTAGCGAGTGCCTTGTTCGTAATGATTGTGTGTGAAAGAAATGTGATGTGTGTAATCTCATTCAACGCAATGATAGTGTTCAAGGTGACAAGAACAAGGAAGCCAGCCTTTCCTTCTTGGATACGAGATAAATAGCCAGACCCCTCTTTCCCAGTGGGCACTTTGGGCCAGTGCCCAGGGCCCCGCGATCGATAGGGGAGCCCCCTCAGATCAAATAGAAAGTCCCTAGTTCCTGTCAGATGACCAAACGATAACCAATCTAATATGCCCACTGCCCAGGACCTCAAAGACGGCACTGTAAATAGCTTCAGCGCTCACCAGGGCTCTATTTAAGAAACGTTACAAATTGTAAATTGTAATTGTAGGTGACAGGTTACAATTTTACAAGTTTCTGTTTGATAAAAATTACATATACAAATTTTTCATGCCGGAAAATTTCCATAATTATAAAATTGTACCTACAATTTTACCAATATCTGTTTAATAAACGTTTACATTCTACAGGCCACAATTTACATATTTGTAGGGAAAACTGCTTTATTGAACACATCATTGTAACTACAAGTATACATATAAAAATATATATATAAATATAAGGGGACAATCTTACACAAATCGACCTAGTCCCATAGTAAGCCCAGTAAGGCTTGTGTTATGGGTACTAGACGACGATATATATAATAGATATAAATACTTAAATACATAGAAAATATCCATGACTCAGAAACAAATATTCATGCTCATCACACAAATTTTTGCCCTTACCAGGATTCAAACCCAGGACCTCTTGCTTCGTAGGCAGGGTCACTACCAGCTAGGCTAAAGCGGTCGTCATATTTTGTAAATTGTAGTACCAATCTGACAGGAGGTCCATCATGTGTCATAACTTTACAATTTTGATATATTCGTTAGGAGGAGCAACGAAATTCAAATATTACTTTAAAAAAAGGTTTTAACAACGAGCAGTGAAATAACTGATATTAGTGATGATGAATATGTCGTTGCACGGAGGCAACTTTTTCATAAAAGGATAAATTTTACTTTAAATGTGACAGGTTACCAAATTCCACCAATAGGTATTTCATTACATTCGTGTGGAATTAGTAACCTTATTTTTTTAACAAATTTATTGAATGATGCAAAGATGCAATACAAGTATATCGATTTTTTGAAGTTGTTAATGAAGTCACATATTAAAATAAAAATATACTAACGAAGTTCATTTTTTTAAGTTTTGCCACGTTGTGTCACGTAGGCACTTACAGTCTTTGCTAGAGAGCCTAAAAATTTCAACTGCTCGGTAATTTCCTTCGCCTTATTAATTTTCATATCATGAGTTAGTTTCTCACTAAATCTACCGAATAACTCTTCTTTATTCTCGTATATCAGAGACAGAATAGTAATTTTGTATTTGTTCTCCATGACTTTAGTAATGCACCTCTGTGAAACTAAGATTTATAAACTCAAGAGTAAGCTATCTACTCGCGTTAGTTAAGTGTTTGCTACAATTACTTACATTTTATGTAAATTGTAAGTTACAGTTACTTATTTGTAAATACAATATTGACAACGAAATCTACAGGCGTTTTCTACATATGTAAACCTTTATTAAACCGCATTTACAATCATAGTAATTGTAAGTTATTTGCTTGTAAGTTTGTTACATATTTGTAAGGTTTATTAAACAGCACATGTAGTAAAACTTAATAAATATGTCACTTTTATACAAAATTGTAGGATTGTAATGTTTATTAAATAGGGCCCAGGTTAGTGGGTTTGTATAACTAAGGCCACGGACTGGAACTTTGGACGCTAGAGGGCAGTGCGTATCTTCATTTGGTCGACTTCAATCGATTAACGCCCTGCGCTTGATCTACACTTGATCCATCTTACACCATGGATTAACCAAAAACGAATACCCATATTCAAGATAGATTCAATCTCAATTTGAAGTACCGAATATAATCTGTTCTTTTATTTACAAACTTTTAATTAACTTGCAATGTATGTTTGTCCGGGTCATTGCAACTGAATTTTGAAGCAGATATCTTCAACCGATTTAACTGAAATGTTGGGTAAAGGCATAAATTCGCTGGCAAATCAATACCATTGTGCCATTGACCTGATCTGATGATCGAGACAGAAGTTGACCATGGGAATTCAGTACTTAACCGACGTAACCCCATCGAGTTTGGGCTCGTTTGAATCGTCTCAATGAGTAGTTGATGACGGTATATAGAAAAGTGCAGTCCGCAACAAAAGCTTGTAGCTATCGAAAATATTTTTTTTGGCAGAAACTTATATTATACCACGACGGAGGCAGATGAGCACATGTCTGATGGTAAGTAGAAACGCCTATTGACTCTTGCCACTCCAGGCTTGGCCAGACGAGGCACAAGCACAGAACTACGAGTCTATCAAGATATAGTTCTGTGGTCAGCGTAATAACACCACTGCCTAAAAGGAAGATAGTGGTGTTATTATGGCCATGGTCTTCTGAAAGTTGAAGGTACTTCCCCAGTTGAGAACCTCTCGAAATACGATAGTGGTAGTGCCAACGTAGGTAACTAGGTAGCAGTGTTATACTCTACTTGCAAAATGATCACACTTAAATCAAACAGGTTATTTAGCAACTTTTCGAATGGTAACGTAATTCAGCTAAAGTAAATTTCATCAGTTTGACAAACATTACTTCCCCCTTTCCCCAGTCCTCTTCAGTGCCAGCTTATTGTTACGTTAAATGCCCAATTTCGTTCGTACATAATCTAGGTTAGTGGGCTCGGAAGAGCTTCTTATTAGATAACGAGTGTGTAATGTTGTAATAATTTTGCTGCTTGTTTAATTAACTTGAGTCAAAGTGGGATTATATGAGTAATTTTTATCACTGATCTGTTCTATGACGTCATGGTTTTGTTATAATCGTTCTTAGATGATTTCGTGCGATCGAGTTCGTAGAACAAGCTTTAGGTTATGTGTTACGGTGTCTTTTTGGCACGTTTTTTATACTTAAAGTTATTCTTATATTTTTGCAAGTCGTCTAGAAATTGATCACGGATGTCCACGATTGCAACGTTTACGACCTTCATCATACACCTTTAAGCTCAGTCTACACTTCCGTTCGTTCTTCCCGTCCAAAGAAAATGAGAGAGAAAAACGGGTACTGTTCTTCGTTCTCATTTTCTTTTGGTTCGTTTTTTTCATCTCTACATGCTTAATCATTTTACATCTTCAGTCACTCTATATTTTAATCTTTTTACTTTCCAAATGCCAATGATAGATACACTTTTAACGTCTAATTGAACGTTACAACAAATACCCTACTAATAGTTCCCCATTTGCTTAGTAGACAGCAATTTGAGCTAATGCCGCAAAAAACCTACCAAGTTTTTACTAACAGTTAGTCAAGATGTTTTGACGTATATCATTTATCTGTAACCTATCATTAAGTTGTTTTAATCACGTCCGATTGAGAGCTTATATTGCTGGCAATAAAACGATTGACAGCTCGTCGTTCCTGGTATTCTGGCGATCATTACCTTTGTGGACGGAACCCTTTGTAATTGGTAAGTAATTAAAAGTTAATATTAGCCGATTTCCAATCCAATAACAAATTGACTGCAGATCCAATAACAAATTGATTGCAGATCCTACTCCTATTTAGGAAATCATGTTTAGTTATAATTGTGACGAGAACAACATAAATATTGCCTAAGAAATGTTTAAATGTCGTTTGAAGTAAATACACAATAAACTAAACTCACAATTACCTATACTTCAATTTTAGGCCACAGTACAAAGTGAATCTGGCTGTTCTTCAGCGTTGCCCCTATACCTAATTATGCCTTGGTGCATCCGGAAAATATTTAATTACTAGTTAAAATGACGTTATGCAATATAACCTCCATTAAATATACTCCCTTTTAACTCACCACGATGAAATAGTAAACGTTCCTTAACAATGAGACAATGCCTATAACTGTCAACGTGGAAAGTTCGCATTGAACTTCAAAGAGTTCACAGATGTAAAGAAACTCATTAGATCGTTTGGCCAAAGGCATTTAGTGCATGCCTTGTACGTCGCTTTGGCATGCCGTTGCATCCATGCACCGCTATGTTGCCGGCCTAGGGAGAAAAGTGATAATATTGAATAGAGGCATATATTGTTACTACCTTTCAGCTTTGTGGCTCTTGAACATTGCTGCTCTTCCCAATGCTAACAAGTCAGAATATGCCGTCAGTATTTAAAGAAGTCCATTGCTCTAGTCTTGTTTGTGTCAATGACATTTATTTGGCACATTCTAACTATAGTAGGTAATTAATAAGAATCATTCCAGCCGGGGTTCAAACCCCAGCTGGAATGATGGTTTTTCAAAATGACCCCTGTACGACTTAATATTTTTCTCAAAAATCATCGGCAAAGTTGACTTTATTGGTAAAAAACCAGGACGTGAAGTGCATAGTTTATGATTAGTCAAATTTTTAAAAATAAAAAACCTTGCCGGCTCGATTTTGCTCGACTACAATGTTGCATACAAATTCCATTATTTGTCGAGGTACAAACTTTTTAAAAAGTTAAAACGACCATATAAATAAAAGGCATAGGTCCTAAACAGCCACAACGGAAGATCAGTAGCTGTGACTTATCACGACTTTTAAGTTGTCTCAAATAACTTATGGCGTTTTTGGAAGAAAAATACACTTCCAACTTATTATTTTTAAAAAAAGGCGGCAATGCAAATGCAAAACATATTCCGTTTTGACATACAGTGGCTAATTGTGTTTACGGAAAATATAGAAAATTGACGTGAAAATCATTCGAGATTTGTTAAGTGTAAGTTGCAAAGCCAAAAGACAAATATCGAAAAGCGTACTACAATTTCATAAAGCGGCGAGAAGAAATGCATGCCTTATCATTTTCAGAAAGTACATTTTTGTTTTCTTGCACAATTTTTGAGAAAAGCACTATATTTGTCTTAGCCGGAAGGGCAATTGCTGGCTTCGTATTAAATTAAACGGACTCCCAAGGTCGTCCGTTTAAAAAGAATACTCAGCCAGCAATTGCCTACTTCCCTTGCTTCGACAATAATGTACTATTATAATAGATACCTTTTCTTTTAAAGAAAATCATCGTGACCTAACCGGTCTAATCCCAATAAGGTCGTCTCTGTCATCTCTGTGTTGAGGATCAGATGGCTATCGCTTTCAGGATACTAGTGTCTAACCCAATTCTTGGGAGCAGGAGTCAAAGCAGACCCCGGACTTCTTTAGAGATGATCTTTCAAACTATGGCAATAACCTAACTACCTACTCTACAAAATAATACAAAATTTGCAATCACTAGTTTTGGACCTTGCACGGCTTATATTAATTGACTCGTGCCAATTATCCAAGTCGTGACTAAGTTAAACGAGATCTCCGGATCTCGATTAAGTCCATTCAGTTCCATAAACAATATTTTATCGAATTACTGATTAGTTGCACCAAACAAAAGATCTGAAGAAAGACCGAGGAGTAATAATTCGTAAATCATAAAAAGACTAACTACATGACGCGTAAATAGTTTCGGAAAAACGTATATAAAAGTAATATAGGTTTGTATTATCTGTAGGTAGACACTTCATATTTTGGACATATCTATAGACACGACAAATATAATATAATCCGTTACATCATAGAAGGGAAAATCGACGGTAAAAGCTAACCTGGGTAGACAACATTAAAAGCTGGTCTAACATTAATTAATTTATTTATTTATTTATTTATTTATAAAAACAGTTTAATGACATTACAGTTATAAACCTATGCGTCACAAAATTTAGATAATAATAAAAGGTTCACAATAATAAATATCAAACAGCTTAATTTGGAACAGTTGAGCATCTAGCATCCATCGCCTCGCAGAATCTCAAGCATTCACTATACACTGCAGCCCATCGCCACGCAAACAAGTCGCACTCGGGTGTTGATGTCAGGAGCGCATTGAGAAGTGAGAGGGCGCGAGGCAACGGCGAGTTCCTGAGCGACACGGTGCTCGACGGCGGCACAGCCAATAAGTCGCGCTGTCGAGGTCTCAGGGCTATCCTCGGGACATCCGGGACAAACAATCGCACCAGACGCTCTACAAGTTCGGGACAGTCCGACTCGCCACGCAAGGCCTGACATGCCGAGATCATCAGCTGACAATTTCGCCTGACCTCCAAGGAGTTGTACCCAAGGGAACCGAGAAGGTACTTCGTTGAGTAAAGATACGGGTAATATCCGAAAGTTTTTTTATAAAGGAACCTTAAAAACGCTTTCTGAACCTTCTCAAGAAGTAACGCATACGTTGATTCATAGGGGTTCCACACGATCGACGAAGTCTCTAACTTACTCCTTACTACGGCATTATATACCATTTTTATGGCCACCGGGTCGTGAAAGTGGCGGAGGTTTCGGACCACAAAACCTAGCCTCCGAAAGCAGCTGGTGGCAAGAGAAGAAATATGCTCGTGAAAGGTGAGCCGCGAGTCGAACATTACACCCAAATCCTTGACGGAGAAGACACGATTTATCGGCTCTGACCCTAACATATATTGAGCATATATGGCGGCACGAGAGCGGCTAAATGTACACACATAACACTTGGAAGGGTTAAAATGCAGTTTTTTCGCCATACTCCACCGAAACACCAAGTCGATGTCCCCTTGTAGCGTCTTACAATCAGCTACCTGCTCAACCCCGTATACCAACTTTAGATCATCGGCATACAAGAGACATTGAGCCGCCCTAAGAACCGATTGAAGATCGTTAATCATGATCCCGAATAACAAGGGCCCTAGAATGGAGCCTTGGCTGACACCAGACCGGGTGTGGTATGGAGCCGAGACAAAACAACCATGTCGGACACTCGGAATTAATGACACTGCCAGTCTTTGCAGACTGGCTCAAGATAGAAACAAGTTCCGGAAGATGGTCGCTGACATCCGCTGAGGATATAGTACAACAAGAAGAGAAGATGACACTTCATGGCATAGAATATGTGGTACATGTAGGTACTGCACATCTTTTGAAAACATCAATTACGTTTTATTAGCAGCAGACTGTAGTAGAGCTAATAGAACATTAATATGTACTGTCATATGGCTTCGATGGTAACCGTAGAAAATATAATATTAATTGATATTGTAAGTGTACATTTTAACCGTTCATGATAATTTCTTTTAAGGGTAGATTTTAAATTGAGTTTAATCAGTTATGGTTACCTTATGTTGTATATAATAAGTATCAAACCATGATTTTACACACTCACGTATCATAGAAAACATAATAAACATTTATATCAAGCGCAATGAAGTACATTTATGCAAAATGTTATTGAAATAACTTTGCCCAAACGTCCTTTGTGCAATCCATACTAATATTAAATGTTTATGAAGCAGAAACGTCCGCTAACGAAATTCCAAATTTCGATCATAGTGGAAAATTGAAAAATTATTCGCCACGAGCGGGATTTGAACCCACAACCTCTGGAATCCGTCCATCGCTCTCCCAATTGAGCTACCGTGGGTCCGCTAATGGCGACGAATCCTTCAATCTCTTCCACTATTGTATTTACACCTTAGGGAGGCTCGTAGCGACATCTACCGCGAAGTTATTACAACTTCTGAAACGGCACCAACGTCTCAAGTTACATTGAGAATTGTTAGTAACAATGCGCTACCCCATTTTTAACATTAAATGTTTATGAAGCAGAAACGTCCGCTAACGAAATTCCAAATTTCTATCATAGTGGAAAATTGAAAAATTATTCGCCACGAGCGGGATTTGAACCCACAACCTCTGGAATCCGTCCATCGCTCTCCCAATTGAGCTACCGTGGGTCCGCTAATGGCGACGAATCCTTCAATCTCTTCCACTATTGTATTTACACCTTAGGGAGGCTCGTAGCGACATCTACCGCGAAGTTATTACAACTTCTGAAACGGCACCAACGTCTCAAGTTACATTGAGAATTGTTAGTAACAATGCGCTACCCCATTTTTAACATTAAATGTTTATGAAGCAGAAACGTCCGCTAACGAAATTCCAAATTTCGATCATAGTGGAAAATTGAAAAATTATTCGCCACGAGCGGGATTTGAACCCACAACCTCTGGAATCCGTCCATCGCTCTCCCAATTGAGCTACCGTGGGTCCGCTAATGGCGACGAGTCCTTCAATCTCTTCCACTATTGTATTTACACCTTAGGGAGGCTCGTAGCGACATCTACCGCGAAGTTATTACAACTTCTGAAACGGCACCAACGTCTCAAGTTACATTGAGAATTGTTAGTAACAATGCGCTACCCCATTTTTAACATTAAATGTTTATGAAGCAGAAACGTCCGCTAACGAAATTCCAAATTTCGATCATAGTGGAAAATTGAAAAATTATTCGCCACGAGCGGGATTTGAACCCACAACCTCTGGAATCCGTCCATCGATCTCCCAATTGAGCTACCGTGGGTCCGCTAATGGCGACGAATCCTTCAATCTCTTCCACTATTGTATTTACACCTTAGGGAGGCTCGTAGCGACATCTACCGCGAAGTTATTACAACTTCTGAAACGGCACCAACGTCTCAAGTTACATTGAGAATTGTTAGTAACAATGCGCTACCCCATTTTTAACATTAAATGTTTATGAAGCAGAAACGTCCGCTAACGAAATTCCAAATTTCGATCATAGTGGAAAATTGAAAAATTATTCGCCACGAGCGGGATTTGAACCCACAACCTCTGGAATCCGTCCATCGCTCTCCCAATTGAGCTACCGTGGGTCCGCTAATGGCGACGAATCCTTCAATCTCTTCCACTATTGTATTTACACCTTAGGGAGGCTCGTAGCGACATCTACCGCGAAGTTATTACAACTTCTGAAACGGCACCAACGTCTCAAGTTACATTGAGAATTGTTAGTAACAATGCGCTACCCCATTTTTAACATTAAATGTTTATGAAGCAGAAACGTCCGCTAACGAAATTCCAAATTTCGATCATAGTGGAAAATTGAAAAATTATTCGCCACGAGCGGGATTTGAACCCACAACCTCTGGAATCCGTCCATCGCTCTCCCAATTGAGCTACCGTGGGTCCGCTAATGGCGACGAATCCTTCAATCTCTTCCACTATTGTATTTACACCTTAGGGAGGCTCGTAGCGACATCTACCGCGAAGTTATTACAACTTCTGAAACGGCACCAACGTCTCAAGTTACATTGAGAATTGTTAGTAACAATGCGCTACCCCATTTTTAACATTAAATGTTTATGAAGCAGAAACGTCCGCTAACGAAATTCCAAATTTCGATCATAGTGGTATACTAATATTATAAATGGGAAAGTGTATGTGTGTGTGCGTGTGTGTGTGTTTGTTTGTTTGTCCGTCTTTCACGGCAAAACGGAGCGACGAATTGACGTAATTTTTTAAGAGGGCTATTGAAAAAAGCGCTCGCTCAGGATTCGGTATTTTGTTTTGAGACGCGTAGTGCGTAGTGTGTGTGTAAATACTACTAGCACGCACACAAGCTTACTGTAGCTGTATAGCGCACCGTTGGAGCGAACGCGCGACCGATATTAATACTTGCACTAAAAGATGGTAAGTATTACTTCGCTAACGTGGTGCCCTAACTTGAACAATGCAAGTAATTGCTTTTTGTGCACATATTTTCTATATATATTAAAATACTCTGACAAAGTATAATATTAAAGTAGTTACGTCTTATTTTAATATAAAATGCTTTTTTTTAAGTTGTCTGGCTGTCCTCTCTATATGTAGGTCGCACCTCTCAACAGATTCTCTTGAAATTTTGTGAGCGGGTTCGATATGCAACTATAGGGCAAAAATGCTTTCGTATGTCCAGCTGTCCGGCTATCTGGCGGTCCCCTCTACAGGTTGCATCTCTGAATCAAGTCTCGTGAAATTTTATGAACGAGTTCGATATTTAACTAAAGGGCAAAAATGCTTTCGTATGTCCGGCTATCCGGCTGTCCCCTCTATAGGTTGCATGAGGTGCAACTCTAAACAGATTCTCGTGAAATTTTGTGAGCGTATCGATATTTAACTATAGGGCAATAATACTTTCGTATGTCCGGCTATCCGGCTGTCTCTTCTATAGGTTGCTCTAGGGAATGCAAACAGGTTAACCAGAACTTTTTGAGTTCGGTTAATAACCGGTTTTGGAAACTATAAACCGGTTACTAATGATGCGCGACTTTGAATGATACTAATTCGATTAGTCGATTATTATAATCATTTAACTAATTCGACTAATTTGAAAATCATTCGATTATTAGTAATACTTCTATTCGACGCCCGGTCGCCCGCATGAGTCGACCTTGACTTTAACATTAGTCGCTAATCTAATGTGCCCGAATCGAACTAGACGTTGACATTAGTAGCTAATGTCACTGTCACAACTAAGTCAACTAACGAATGAATCGAACAGATAACCATCATAACTTGAGCTCGCCCATCATTGATATAGTATGAAAGGAGAGTCACGCTTACGGTGGTTATCGTTCGGTACTCGATTAGTTGCAACTAATTAGTTGTCATCATTCGATTATTAGCATAAGTGTACAACTAATTTCCAATTCGAATATTGATATTAGTAATCGCTAATTATTCGAATAGGCAAATCATTCGGAGTCGCGCATCACTACCGGTTACATTTATAAAATGCTTGAAGTTGTGAGCCGAGATCGTTATTTAGCAAAAATAAACTAGTAAATATATTAATTTCTAGTAAGTTTAATTAAAGTTAGTATGATAGCGATAAAATAAGATAGGTGCGGAGTAACTGAAAAATCTGAAGATGTTGTTACATAAATTTATAAGAGCATGTTACGTTGGTTTGAGCATTTAGAAAGGATGAATATGAATTAACAAAGGACGTGTAATAGGGAAAAGTGGATAGAAAGTTGGAAGGGGACGACCTCGACGAACTTATTCCGACCTAATCGGAGGAATCCTAAAGAAAGGTCAGGTCACAAGAGTATTCAATCGACGAGCATGTATGAAGAATGAGAGATAAATGTAAGGAGTATCCTACTACAATATTATAAATGCGAAAATTTGGATGTTTGGATGTTTGGATGTTTAGATGTTTGGATATTTGTTACTCAATTACGCTTAAACGGCTCAACCGATTTGGATGAAATTTTACACGAAGATAGTTTGTAACCTAGATTAAAATATAGGATAGTTTTTATCCCGGGTCCACGTAGACGAAGTCGCGGGCGGAAGCTAATATCGATATAAATCCAGAATATCTGTCTAACAATACTGCTGGATAATATGCCTCTGGCAGTTGTACACAATTTCTGCTACCATGGGCCCACCAGTGTCAAACAATCTCTCACTTGACGTAGAGATCAAGTTCCGCAAAGCATCCACGATGTTCGGGAAGCTCAGTACAAGGCTATGGGATAACACCTGACTGTAAATACGAAGATGATCGTGTACCGGACATACATATTGGACGGTGCTAAAACTTGGACATCGTATACAAAACAGGAACGGAAATTGAACAACTTCCTCATACGATGTCTTCGGCGTGTTCTAGACATCTTATGGAAAGGTCGTGTTTTGAATGAGAGGGTGCTTCGCGCAAACGCGACATAAACACCCAGCATTATTGCTATGTTGAAGCGAAGACGTTACGTAAGACTGGCAGCTCCTTAGCTAAATCTTAAACAACCAGTAGGGTCGACCAATGATTGTTTGAATGATTGAATGAATGACCTTTAAGATCGATCCAACAAAATGGGAACAGGAATCTGAGGACCAGGATCATTGTTTTGTTGTTTGCCATTGTTGTTCCCATGAGAACCTGGCATACCTCATTTACTTGTCAAATATGCGGTCGTAGCTGTTGCTCTCGTATCGGCCTTACGAGTCATGTACAGCACTACCATGACATAGACTTTGAATTAATCATCTTATCGTAGATGATATTAACGTCAACAATTTCGGACCAGCCTCCGAACTTTCACGTTATCAATCGTCGTTGTCAACACTTTCGCTTGCTGAAGCGAATTTCCTTAAGATATGTCCATCTCTCAAGCAATAAATCAGCGAAACGGTAAGCGAATCATTGTCCTTGTCTGTAAAAGGACAATGATAATGATGTATAAAAAGTAAAAAAAAAGTTAGTTATTCAACTACACATCGTCTACTAATAAACCAGAATTAACATTCTTACAGTAACATTATCCTCCAATACAATGTTTTAAGCTTTAAGTAAAAACCGGTTAATAACCCGTTTTGAAATTTGACCGGTTTTTGCACTCTCTAGTTGGATCACTCAACTGATTATTCATCCTTTATACATCCTTTTACATCCTTTAGGACTGCTCCAGGAGGAGGAGAATGGAATTCTCCATTAGCCTGGTGTCTTCATCATCAGTTCAACTTCACCAAAATTACGATTTCCGAGGATAAATACACGAGTCATAATAGAAAATACCGATGTCAACTACACGCGTGCCTATAAAATATGAGGGTTATCCTCAATTACCCTGGGATCCCATCATCAAATCCTGACGTGTGCTCACCTGAATAACTTGAAAGAATATGATGAACGGTCTATAAGATTAAAAAAAATCCTTTAACTCCTAAAGGTTGAGGAGTTGTACCTTCCATCATCAGCCCACCAACATGAACTGATGACTACCAGACGCAAATACCTGAATAGCTTTAGAGAATTCATGAAACACGTAATAAGTACGTAATATTTGAGGGTTGCCCTCGATTTCCCTGGGATATCTCAGAAGTATACATTTTTGAATATATTTTTTTAATCGGGCCACAACTGACGGAGAAATCGGCGAACGTATGTACATAAAAAAAATACTGTGAAACATATAACCTCCTCCTTTTTTGAAGTCGGTTAAAAAGTTTTTTTTTTCATATTGTTAGGTATTTTCTACAACCCTGCATATTATGTCAGTGGTTTGTAGGTTCTTGTACAGACAACTGAAAAACATGATGGCCGTTGGGGCGGAAAGGTTCTCGAGCGGAGACCACGTACCGGATGGCGCAGCGGACCCCCCACAAAGTGGACTGATGAAATAGGGTTGCGTCTTTTAATTACGGAGTTCTTATGGCTACCTTCCAGCTCCATCATCAGACCCTGGTTACCATATTGTACCAAAGTACTCGTCTTTAACGAATTAAACGAGCCCAAACTCGATGGGGTTGCGTCGTTTAATTACGGAATTCCTATGACCACCTTCCAGCTCCATCATCAGACCCTGGTTACCAAGTACTCGTCAAGACGAATTAATGGAGCCCAAACTCGATGGGGTTGCGTCTTTTAATTACGGAGTTCCTATGGATACATTCCAGCTCCATCATCAGACCCTGTTTACCATATAGTACCAAAGTACTCGTCAAGACAAATTAAACGAGCCCAAACTCGATGGGGTTGCGTCGTTTAATTCCGACCGACGACCGCTTTAGCCTAGTTGGTAGTGACCCTGCCTACGAAGCAAGAGGTCCCAGGTTCGAATCCCGGTAAGGGCATTTATTTGTGTGATGAGCACGAATATTTGTTCCTGAGTCATGGATGTTTCTATGTATTTAAGTATGTATTTATCTATATAAGTATGTTTATCGTCGTCTAGTACCCATAGTACAAGCTTTGCTTAGTTCGTACCTTCCAGCTCCATCATCAGACCCTGGTTACCATATTGTACCAAAGTACTCGTCAAGGCGAATTAAACGAGCCCAAACTCGATGGGGTTGCGTCGTTTAATTACGGAATTCCTATGACCACCTTCCAGCTCCATCATCAGACCCTGGTTACCAAGTACTCGTCAAGACGAATTAATGGAGCCCAAACTCGATGGGGTTGCGTCTTTTAATTACGGAGTTCCTATGGATACATTCCAGCTCCATCATCAGACCCTGTTTACCATATTGTACCAAAGTACTCGTCAAGGCGAATTAAACGAGCCCAAACTCGATGGGGTTGCGTCGTTTAATTACGGAATTTCTATGACCACCTTCCAGCTCCATCATCAGACCCTGGTTACCAAGTACTCATCAAGACGAATTAATGGAGCCCAAACTCGATGGGGTTGCGTCGTTTAATTACGGAATTTCTATGACCACCTTCCAGCTCCATCATCAGACCCTGGTTACCAAGTACTCATCAAGACGAATTAATGGAGCCCAAACTCGATGGGGTTGCGTCGTTTAATTACGTAGTTCCTATGGCCACCTTCCAGCTCCATCATCAGATCAGCTTTATGTCATAATCATATTGCATTGTCATCCAATTTATACATGCATGCAAAATTTCAGCTCAATCGGAAACCAGGAAGTGGATCAAATTTAACTTGCAAGATTTGATTGCAGACAACGGATAGGTGAACTAAATAAAAGCTTATAAAAAAATCACCAAGTATCACGATCACTCGTAAAATAATTGACATGGCAGCTATGCAATTCGTAAGTTGTCTCAATTAGCCTCACGAATGACTCACTAGTATAGTTTGACCCCGACGTTGATAACAACTATGCCTAGTCAGAGATCAAAATAATATTTTAGTTGACGGTTAGCCTTCGTGAATAGCCACAATTACACAACGTACAGGTCCGACCCGGACAACGGCTAAGCCAGTACTGGCAAGAGATCGCGCGCGACGGTAAATTTATACTATGTTTGAATGATTATTTAAAAATATAAATGTTGGAAAATGTTGTATTTTTTTTACTGCATTGTGTTGGTAAAAGTATGAACTTTAATGTTATTTAAGATTCAATTTACTAATAATTCAACAATAATGAGAAAATCCTTGTGTTTTCAGTACGATATTGTTGAAAAATATGGTGTAATTGAGATCAATTTACATATACATACGTGAAAAAAAAGGAAAATTCGAGGCCGCTACGCACAATACGGACATATTACAATAGTGAAAAGAAAAAAAAACAACTAGGTTCTCGTGTAACATCATGGAGAATTAGGCGGTCAAACTTATGGCTCGGCGCTCTTTTCCGAAAACTACTGTCGGTAATCGGGTATATTCGGTCAACATATTCAGTTATTCTTAAATCAGAGGCCGGTACGCACAATAAAAGGAGTTGAGCTATGCAAATAAGTAATCAGAATCTATAAAAACCTTTCCGTTTCTTAGATTTAGACCGTCAAAAATCGGTAATTGTCGCTTATTCCTGACGAATTTTAAAAAGCCCTCTTAAGTGGAGATAGTTGAAGGGATAGAGAGTGACATAGGATTGTTTTTATCCCCGAAATGATCCCCTAAGGGGGCGAAATGGGGGGGTAAAAGTTTTTATGGAGCTGCGATATAAACGAGTTCCACGCGGACGGATTCGCGGGCAGAAGCACAAAATAAATTTAGTTTACTCTTCCATGAGGTCAGGTCGATTCATAAAATTTCAGTATAGCCTTGATCAAAAAATTCTCACGGGTGACTTGCCGGACTTTTTTAGCTATTCCTAGGAACCCATTTAACATTGACCACGGCTCTTAAGGTTGCAGGCATTTATAATAAAATGTAGATAATTCAGGCGGTGACGATGTTGGCTCAACATTTTCTAATTTATTGGGTTAATTTATGGCGGAGAATTCTTGGCATTTACAGATTGTGTCAGTGCCACTCCTTCCGAGGCTCACGTGTTTATGTAATATGTAGATTAAATAAAAAAAAATGTTATAGCCAAATAAGTATGAATCATCAGTGGGGCAAAAAGTAGCGTTTATCGGGCTGTACACTTTTAATTGGCTTATTGTGACGCTTTATGTCATTGTTCAGCCCGGGGATTCAATATATATATATATTATTTATTTAAATCAGGCAACAAAGGCCCATATTATATTACAAATGTCTAAAAGACTAACATACATATCAACATTTATTAAAAACTACAAGAACACACTACTACTCCGATGTGTTGCTCAATTTCGTGGTATCAGGCAACCAACCGCGGAAACGCTGGAACTTTACTCCTTCGGACAAAATTATTTCTTAGTGAAGTTCGATAAATGGTCTGTTGAAATACTCATCACAAAAAAATTATAATTCTGGGTAAGGCGAGACTGCAACCTCACGACCCTCATACTAATGATTAGGATTACCAAGGTTACTATTTAAAGGAAAGAGCGAAGGTCTGATTCTATTTTCTTGTGGTATGTGTGTGTACACGACTGTTATGAATATCATCATCTACATGTCTCATTTCTCAACCGATTTTCGTAAATTTTGTGGGCAGCAGGTTCGATAATTTAAAGGATTTGTTTAGTTTGAGTGATTGGATACCAAAAGAAAGATACACCCTCTGGTAGTAATTCTGCACAGTGTACCGTTTTATTTGCTCGTGAGTGTTTCAGATTATGAATCTGTGCATGAATTCAGACTGTGTGAGCCCAGCCTTATGGTGTATGAGATGCTATAATAATTTCCAACCTAATAGCCTCTTTGTAAGCTCAAATGAATATTTAATTATTCATGCCAAGTTCCTGCCTAAGTTCACAGAAAGTAAATCAGGCTCGTGCAAGTTCGGATGTTCGTACCCCCATGTTCCGCCGATAACGAAAGTGATGCGCGCGCGCCGCACAATGCGCAGTGTTCTCACGATGAAAGCATCTGCCTGCTGATAGTGGTGACGTAATCATCGTGTGTATTCACAAACTACGTGGATTCAACTCACCACTAAAACCAGTAGCGTATATTTAGGTTATTTCAAGCTTTTTTGACTTAGTATTAAATGTTCTATAAGGAATTCAAAAGTCGAGATTATTATTAATTTCCAAGGATAACCATATATTTTTCAAATTGATTACGAGCCTACTCTTAAAGCTTTAACGTTTCAAAAACGATAAAATTGCATTACTACTAAGTACTCTTAAATGTTATCAGACTCCCCTGACGTGTGTACAGTCACCAGCATTAATATCTGCCACAATAAAGCAAGCAAAAACATCTGACCGTCCTTACGGCCTTAAACATAGAGTCGTGTCAGATATTATGTGCGCACTTTCTTGTGGCAAATAATAACTGGTGACTACCAAAAATGATCGTAAGTCACATGTATGCTGGTTCGCAATAGTTAAGTTGTTAGTAAACTTTGTTAATAACAGTGTAGCTATGGTAACCAGGCGTTTTGTTACCGTAACTACGATACTACATTATGATAATGTGAAATTTAATTCGTCGTCTAACAGAGTGGTCGGCAGTTTATGGGTTTTGTGGTTTTACTTAGTAAAACTGGTATAAGATACTTAGAGGGAAACGAGTACTGAATTACTAGGCAACAATAAAGACATTTATTCACTACACAAAAACCACACAGAGACAAAGGGAGGGACATACAATACAATTGACACATACCCACGCTAACGTAGTTGTATATTTTACAAATTGATAGGCGATTCTACTTCTACATGTGACAATTTAAGTAGCCCTATTCCAGGGCTATGTCAACTGAAGAATACGACCAATCAATCTGTTTTTCACCTTCAAGCAAAGATAAAAATAAAGGAAAGCAGAAACCAACTGCCAGTTTATAGATAAAAACCTTGTTCAATACTTTGACGTTTTTGGGTCAGTGGCCGGCCGGTATGGTTCACATAAAGTAGTTTTTGTGCGAACGCCTTTCGGGCCAAGTGTTGATTTTGCGGCCACACCTACCTTTGTAGACTTGAGATTATTCGAGTTGACCGAATTTCATCAAATTAGTCCACTCAAAAAGCAACTCTAGCGTCCAAGGTAGAAGATTCCAATTCCAATCACAGCTTTGTAATAAGTCTGCCACATGAAATGATCACAACCATACACGTTACGAATTTATATCCTTGGTATTGCTTAAATCATTACTTTCTAAAATTAGTATTAATTATCACATAACCTATTTCGGCTGAGTGCGAGATTCGCTAAAAGGAATGTTTGTTTTTGTTATACAAAGTAAATGCACGTGGTTAGGTTTGACTTAGTGCTATAGTGTTTCGCAATACGTACCTGTCTGAGCCAGGCGCAAGAACACGACTCTTTACTATGTCATGTCCGATCGGAAGTCCAATACATTAGGCATGTTGTACACTAGTTACACAACCCTTTTGCACAACATGCGACACTTCGGCATGTGCCGAAAATTTATCCGCTTTCTAATTGAAATCTCCATCTGGATAACTAAATAATGAAGACAAAACATGTCGTTAGTCACCGCCGGTAATCAATCTATGCAGAAGTTATTTAACAGTTATTCGTATTCACCGCCAATTCTCTCACTTTTGGTCATCGCCTTGTAACGACGCGCGTCAATGAATAAATACATAGAAAAGTTGACGTTTGAGCTGGTTCGGTTGGACGACATTGCGTCGTGATTATAATCATTGCAGGAGCAGTGCACTGCAGAGCTTGTGAGATCGGCATTCGCATTTTCACCCCATGTTGAGGCAAGTTACCGAATCGGTTTGTGTAAGGGCGACTCGCGGAGGAAGGCCCCGCCGCTTTCACCCGCCGACCGGGGAGAGCACGGCCTCTGACGACAACATGCCATTACGTAAACGTCGTGACCTGCCTAGAGTTTTTCTTAAAAGGATCCAGTTGTCCGTGCAAAAGAACACCCGTTTGAGCAACGTATTCTGCGTGGGCTTTCGTTTTGTAGTCCTTGTGGGATAATGATCATCACGCACGCAAGATTACGAAGTGAATAAAACGATTTATAGCGAGGTATTTGTAACAAACAATGTTTCAATGCCATACATTAAACTCGTGCTTAATAATAACATTAGTCACATTGCAATGGTTATCGCAACATGTCACTACTTTCCTGGCGCTCCAATTAAATCCATTGCCATAATACAATCTAGAGTTTAGTTTAGTAACTGTCCCGAGAGATCTTTACGTTGGGTAATAAATCAAAATGGTTGATGGAGTAACGCAAGGCTATTAGTTTACTAGGTATCATTATAGACATGGATGACAAATGATCCTAGCGCTTTAAGACCGGTATTTTGGATCTAGTTCCATCGGTTGCATTATATATTTTGACTAAATTCTATAGATCCCTAGTGCTTTTCAAATTACATTGTATTATGGAATAACTATTAGAAGACAAAAAAAGGCCTGAACATTAAAAACCATATTATGTTGTGGCTCACTTATTTAAAACATCCCGAGGGAGGTAAAGACCTGCTCGGATAAAAAATTGCCAAATAAAATTTAGATTATGAGAATATAAAAAAAAATGTCGTGCAACATCAAAAATTTAATTTTTAGTATTTTTTGGTTTAGGTGGTTTGTGTTGACAAATTATCTATACCTATACTAATATTTGCAAGAGGTAACGTTTGTGAGGTTGTAGCTTTGTAAGTTTGTATGTAAGAAATTATCTACGGAACTACTCATCCGATATCAAAATGTTTCTCCATTGGCTCCGCTTGGGTAGGTCGGCAGCTAGTTATAAAATAGAGATAACACACAAAAACACACAATATAATCATATACAAATATAACCCGCTTTGGCGCCTACAGTAATTAGTCGCCTTCAATTACGGGTGTCTTTTCCCGCGGTCATAACTGACATTGACTCGCGATGTGTGTGTTTATCATTAGTTCATTGAGTGACATTGAGGTAGACATTCTCACTTCAAAAATAAAGCCTTGCACAGGCACAGATGGGTGGTTATTAGGCGTGTTTTGATACTTATTATGTTAGTGTTATCTCGGATAACCTTTGCAAGACTCGAATTAAAGCCAAGACAACTTTTATTTTATTATTTTTATAGAGTAGAGACCTGCAAACCATAAGCTGTGTCAAAGTCAAAACTCAAATAGGTACTAATATTTTCCGCGGAACAATAAAATGTATCTAGAGACGCGGAGATGGCAGCGGATTGCCCTCTGGTATTTACAAAACCATTGTAAATATGTAATTGACTTGGCTATTAGTTAAACATTATTAATTTGTTATTAAAGGATAAAGGATAAGGATCACAGCAGAGTAATGGGAACAGGAAAAAAAAATGCTTATAATTATAACTAAAGTTTATATTCCAATTCACACTTTTTACAAACATAACAAACATATGCATTTTCCCTCACATATGCACACAAGATACACAACACACACACTCACACACACAAACACACACACACACACACATTTAATGACACATTTACCGAGCAATGTTTTAATTTTAGTTCTGTGTTTATGTTCTTTTTCCATTTACTGTATTTCGGTGGACATCTATAACTGGCTTTGTTATTAGCTATTAAGCTTTGTATTATTTTCTTGTAATGCTGTTGATGCCCCAAATAAATAAATAAAATAAATTAAAAAAAAAACATGCCACAGAATTGTTCAAAGAAGGAATTAATAAAGAGTAATATTGTGAAAACTTTTAAACTGACATAATGATCACGTAATGGTGTATCGGCGACATTCACGTGGCTACTTAACGATGCTGATAAGAAGGAAGCCATGCTTCTCACGGGGCCTTGCCGGAACTACGTACATCGTTCTAATCAGAAACATGGACAACATTTTAATTAGAAGATAACATGGGATATTGATTGCGCAGTCAAACATGTTTATCTGTGGTGGGTGGAGAGGTATCAAGTGAGCAATTATGGTTGCCGATCGGATGGTTCAATGTTTGTTCAGTGGTTTTTGGCAGATAAGTTAATTAACAATCAATCCATTTAGCACGTGGCAAAAAAATGTGCGTTAGTCATATTAATACCACAAATATCGTATGATTAATGATTTTGGTATCTAAAAAGTATAAACAGCGTGCTGTGGGTTTTCACAGCAATGAGGCTTTCCAGAATGTATTACATCATAATGCATCCTGGAAACCCTCACTTAAGTAATGGTCTGTCAGGTGGTGAAGGGCTGTGTTATTGTAGCAAGTCTCTTTTAGACTTTCGCTCCCGAATTCGCATTTCGGTCAAAGCGGCTGGTAGTGTTCTTATGATGTCATAGTATTGTGTAATGCACTTTTCAATGTCATATTAACTTGAAGAGATCATAACGTTTTGTTTCAATGCGAATGAATCATGTTGTTTTGCCGTATTGTTATGTTTTGATATCAGCGTGTAGGTATATTCGGGGGCGCAGGTAAATTACGACTGTCATGTTCTGAACCAAACGTGGGTACTTCTGGGACCTTGCATACAAATTAATCTATTGTGAGTGATCCTTGGTTAGGCGTTTGCACTCAGATATATCAGATATACCAAGGTCAACTATTATTTTACCTACGTATATTTTTTCCGTATCGCAAGGTGTCGGGATTAAAATTTTAATTAGCTGTGAGCTTGAATCGTCATGCAAAACATCGACGCAAAAAAGATTGTAGATTTTAATAGCAGTTGGTTACTTTACTAACTTGAAACTAACTGTATTCGCAGTTTTGTCTGTTTTTATACTAACTTCATTAGAAGGAATTTAGTTCGCATGAAAAGCATTTTTTTAATGTTATTTGTTCGAAATGAAATCGGTTAAAAGTACGATATAAATTCGGTCAAATTCTGATGATGATATCCAATCCATTCGTCGAATAAGTATATGGCGATTTCGGTATTTCCAGATTTTTTGGTGATTTCTTATCCACAGCGATGTGATAAAAGGCAGCAATCGTAAAAATTGACAAACAAGGGCCCAGTACAATGGTTACATGTCAGCAGTCACGGTGCCGGAGTCGTGTCGATATCGCGTGTCCCATCAGATGCGCTAGCGACACCTTGACTCCTTTAGCAATTGCTTTTGTTTATCAACACGCGATGCTGATCGTCGAAGCCATATGGCCATTGATTATAATACTAATAAGTCGCTTATAGCATGCAGGTATACATGTCTTTAACGCCACTGTATTAGCTAGCACGTATTGAGGTCAAATCAAAACGTAGACATTGTTTATTATTAAAGACAGAGACAACCCATCTCATCATGGAAACATTCAATCATTGCGATATACAGGCTGTCCAGTAAACCGTAGATAATCCGTGAACAGCTAATAGGGCTGCTAAATACCTCTCTGAATATTTAATTTTAGGTTTGTAAAGTGTGTGAATTAGCATTTTTGTAAAAATCGAACTGTTTCTCCCTTATGTCAGCTTTTTGATTGAAAAGCTACAAATATGTTTATTTCATCCTTGTTTTTGTCAAATATTCCCTAAATCACCTGTGTGTGTGAATTGAATAGATTCCTCATTTGACATGAGGAGTCTATTTGGCTAAGCTTTTTGTATCGGGATTTTCGAATAAACGTGTAAGTAGGTACGACAAATACCTGACCGATATCAATTCAATATGTTTAATTTAATAGACCCCAGCATTTTGTGTCGCAGCCATACATACTGTAACTTTGGTGATAGTCATCGAATTGGTATTGCAAAAAAATGTTGCGTAATTTTAGTTAAGTTTGCGTATGTATAATATCATTTAACAAAATTTAACTTCGCGTAGGAGTTCAGGTGTGGCTTTTGACCTCGTCTGTAACTTTAGCATACTCATATTATTACCTATATTTTATCCATATTGAGACTAAGCTGATTGGCATCATTATTTTTTTCTACACTCGATAATTATTGCTTTCGTCTGTCGAGGATGAAAGGTAAGAAAGATGAAAACGAGTACCTAACCGCAAAAACTGACCAGCTAGGTCATTTCACTGTGCTGTTACTTTTACTAAAGCTCCTTTTGAGACTGATTGAACCTATACATCACTTAGGCGGCCTCGGTAACTACCAGTTAGTCCCAAACTTGACAAACGTTAGCATTTATTTGCGGGTGCACGCACAAGCACGGCATCGTTTGGTATATGTCAAAAATGAACGCGTTTGCTTTTTTTGCATTTAGACCTTAATTACAAACACATGTGTTTTACAGATAAATAATATGCTGTTCTATTTTAGAACTCAATACTACCCGTGCTTAACAAATAAGTAAACATAATCTGCTGTGTTTTTTATCAACTTAATTGAAAATTGGTAAAGCAATCAGAACAGAAACAAGTATAAAAAAACTTTTACATACTAATAATTTAGAATCAATTGAAGTTTAATGATCAAGTTTAACTGCGAACTCCCAGCTCAAGGCATGCACGACTCCATACAAATATTCTACTAAACTATTCAACTGACGGTATCCTCTGTATCCTGTAAAATTCTTCCTGAGCCGCCCAGTTCAGTGACCCGCATCTTTTTCCTTAGAATCCCCAAGTTTGCGCCCGCTCACGCCCAAAGCTTGCGCTGCGCGCGCGCAGATCGCTCGGCCTTGACCGACATTGGCGGCCATAGTCACCGCTTTCAATTTATATAGGGACGACAACTCGGTTTCACGTGCAAGTTTAGACACGGCTAATTGATCGTGCATTATAGATGCGCTCATTATGCGTAGTTGTAAGACATCGTTTCGATACGAGTCTGTAAAGTGGGCCAAGTTAATACTAAAATTGACGGATACAAAAAAACCGATGCAATTTTTTTTAATCGTGTTAAAATTGTATGGGTATTGCTTATCACAAACAAATGTGTTTTGTTTGAAAAAGAGTAATTTTAATCTTAAGTTCTACTAGGTCGCCAGAATTTTTTGCATACAATAGGCTATCCTCAAGAGTACCGTTACAAATTTCGCTACGTTTCATGTCACTACGCGTCAGATGACATTATGGAGGCTCCTTCGGGACCCAACTTGAAAAGCGAGGTTAGAAATAAGGGGTTAGATGTCATCATATTATGCAGAACATAGCATTATAATGCTTAATTATTAGCCGACTGTGTAGAGAACAACCTGCGTCCAGCTACCATACTGTAGCGTCTTGTTTTAGAGCTGTATATGTGCCTAATTGTAATTTCTAAACCGCCTTTTTTAACATCATCATCATTATCAGCATGTAATCGCCCGCTGCTGACCATAGAGGCTCTTTTTGAGTACGTCAGCTATCCCTTGATTGATGTTTAGCTGCTATTTAATACCCAGCTCGACTTTATTTCATATTTTTACCACGACTTGGCTGATCACCTATCATGCGTCTTACAAGTTCGTCACGCTGCACTAACTTCATTAAACATTGCCCATCGGCGCCTAACATGCTAATCCAGTAATTGTGGGTAAATACAACGTAAAACCTTATATCTATGGTCGTTACTCAAGTGCGCTTGGAATAGTGAATAGCTTAGATCCATTCTTGGTATTAGTAGAGTCTTTATTTTCTCTAATAGACGATATTGCTCTAAAACATAGGTAATTACGGCTTAACTTGGCGTAGGAATATGTGATGTAGGTATCTACCACCTAAATACATTTTACGCGTAATCCTATTAATATTATAAATGCGAAAGTTTGGTTGTTTAGATGTTTGGATGTTTGTCACTATCACGCTCAAACGGCTCTTTTGAATGAAATTTGTCAGGAAAATGATAGGATAGGTTTTATATCAATATAAATAAACAGACACGACAAGCACGGCTATCACGCGACGGCGCGCGAGCTTTCTCGATTTTTCTCGCATTATCTGTCTCTCTCTTATTAGAACACTTAGAACAAGAGGAGAGGAGAGGGAGAGGCTTAGAAAATTCGAGAGTATGTCGCGGCCGTCCCATGATAGACGTGCAGCAAGAAATACGACCGACAAAAACGAGGAAATCATGTACCAGAAATTTCTAAATGAAATGTCTCCGTTTTCGTTAAAATGATCTCGAGTTCTCTGCGAATGCGTTCTATAATTAATCATAGCCGTAGTTCAACGGCTTGGATCTTTTCAATTAGCAAACAATCATAAAACCGAAAGTGCAATTGTTTAATGTGTAGGTTTCTTAATTGTTATAAAACATGGCGTGGCGCGGCCCTGAGGCCGTAATGCAATTTGGTGCAATGCAAGTTTCACTCAAGTTCGTTTTTGTATGGGAATTACCCATAGGTTTACGCATAATATAAATACGCTGTTTTTGTTTAATTAACGACCGCAGGCAATAATTATTTATTTTATTAGTCTTCTAGTTTATGCTTTACTTTTATTCTACCTATACGAATTGTGCCGGGTAAGTTGATTGAACCGCCGCAACAGCAGGTACCTACCGATATCGGCTATTACATTACATAACAAACAACTTTTGAATCGGCACTTAACAGAACTCGTTTTTGAACCCAATTTGAAACTTATAAGTAGTAAGTAAGCTATACATAGATATATCAATAGGTATAATGGTTTGAAAAAAAACGTCGTTCTTGTCTATAATGATTATAGGTTCAGAATATTTTAAAAAGATAGTCATGACTGGAATCCAAAGTCTGTCAAATACTTAATAATTGGAATTGTGTGGATGTTGGGGTCGTTGTTTTAGGTTTAATACGAATAAGATATGTGTTTTTTTGTTTTTTTTTTTAATTTGTAAAATTGAAGTGCCTAATCATCATCAATATTAAAAGGGCCCAGCCCTCTGTCTTTGCAGCATTCTCCATTTTAGTCTATCTTGGGCTTAATGCTAACTTAATACTTTGAGATAATGGTAGGTACTACCTAACTTATCCAAACACATCCATAATAATATTATAATAAATGGGAAAGTGTATGTCTTTGTTTGTTTGTCCGTCTTTCACGGCAAAACTGAGCGACGAATTGACGTGATTTTTTAAGTGGAGATAGTTGAGGGGATGGAGAGTGACATAGGATAGTTTTTATCCCCAAAATCATCCCCTAAGGGGGTGAAATAGGGGGGTAAAAGTTTGTATGGAGTTGCGATATAAACGAGTTCCACGCGGACGGAGTCGCGTGCAGAAGCTAGTAGATATATATATTTAATCTTAGAGCATTTTTTTTATTTGGAACTGGCAAACTTGCGATTTCAATTTTTTTTTGTAGTTTCTGGAGATCGAAAAGAAAGGAATGATGAACATCATGCATAAAAATCTTGATTTCACAAGTGCAAAGTAGATAGATTTACTACTTGTTCGCGGCCGTAAACGCGAGCTAGAACTGAATTAGTGGGTGTATCCTAATGGTCAGCGTGAGAGAGGCGGTTGCACCGGAGAGCCAGCCTTTCTAGGGTTGCCTCTGCTTCCAGACGTACATTTTAAGACACATGGTGTATTCTCGAAGGTGGATCGCCGTTTTCTGCTAGTGTTCTTCGGTGTGTTCAGAGCCTTCTTGGCACCTAATCTAATATCAAGTCTTGGAGTAAGCATTAGTTTTTTTACGAAAGCGATTCCATCTGACCTTCCAACCCAGAGGGAAAACTGGACCTTGTTTGGGATTAGACCGGTTTCTTTAAGTTGTTTGGTTCAGCGAAAACTAAAGTGAATTATTGCAGAAAAAGCATACGTTTGCACTAAAAAAACCGAGAGACAATGCTCGGAAGTTCCATGAAATCTTCTTTGATAAGTTGAAGTAAGATATACAAGGATCGTGTGTGCCAGCCCTATCAGGTACGGTCGCAGGTTACGCAAGCATTAATAAGTAGCTCTAAACTCGCTCTACATTCGCTCTTTGTCTTGGCTTGCGGCGAGAGCCAATGGCATTCCATCGGTCACAGAAACCTCTGGCTAGAATATTGGATAAATCTTTAAGGACCAATTAGATTTCCAATTCCAAATTCACCCTGAACGTGTAAAATTGCACCCAAGTATCCTACCGATAGTTTTAATGCAAATTTATCCCCTTACAAATTTCACCTGAGCAAGAGCCCGATTGGGTTCCATTGATCGTATACCAATGTGAACGTCTATATGCTACGCGCGTTCTATTCCAGGCGCATCAAATCTAACGTCTCAGGCAGGATGCTTGCGCAACACTGTCGATATTATATTGGTATGTGCTGTATCGAAACAAATTGACCGCCTCATTGACTATAGTACGTATTTTTAATACAAGCTTTTATTTATTTTCACCTGTCCCGGTGTCTGTAATGAAATCTTGCAGGTTAAATTTGACCAACTTCGCGAGCTGATCTGATAATGGAGATCTGATCTGATGCTGGCAATGGGAATTCAGTACTTAGCAGTAACCCCGTTGAGTATGGGCTCGTTAGAATCGTCTCGATGAGTTGATGACGGTATGCAGAAAAGTACAGTCGGCAATAAAAGCTTGTACTTACCCGAAAAGTTATTTTTAGTTGATATGCTAGCGCTGTCTAGTCTAGTCTGTCTAGTTATTTTTGAGCGTCGCTACTTCTGCTGCTGATTGTAATTAAGCTTCCACCAAATTATTGAGTGGCTGGTGCCTCACATTACGTGAACTACCTACCCAAATTTCTCGATTCGAGCTTATTTCTTAATGTATTACCAATATGAAATCGACTAAGAATTATATATATATATATATTCGTTAACGCGCATTCGAATGTTCATTTCGTAAACCAAGTCAAGATCGAAGAGAAGGGAAACTGTACATAAAATTTGTACCAAATTTACCCGTTTTAATTGCACCCTGAATGTGCCATCATCATTATTTTCGAACTATTCAAGACTGAATAAATTGACATTAGAAAATTCAGTTTTCAATATTTTGCTGTACATATTTCGAAGTTTAATGTGACTACTTATAGTAAAACTGAATGTGATTTTTACTCAAATGTGAATCACGACAGATCTATACCTAATGTTAAAAAATTACGTGCAGAATACTGCTCGGATATCTGTACGCCAATATGAAGTCTAGTATAGTCTACTATCTAGTATAGTCTACTGTACTACTATCTCTAATAATAACTATAACTAATAAATTTGCAAGGGCATACAAGCACTTGCCCGCGACTTCGTCCTCATGAACTTATATATATATATATGTAATTTTCATCTCTTTGGGGGAATCATTTTCGGCATATAAAGTATGGTAACAATATATGTGCAGAGCGTTTTTCAAGCGCCCGAATCGTGCGGAAAGTGACACTTTTTCGCACTATTGTGGTTTTTACTTTTCATATTTTTTTATTTTTCTAATCCGTCGTCTGCGTCGGCGGCTGCGCCCTGTTTAAAAACTATTTCTGTTGTGGTTCCAAAATACATTTACTATATTCTATTCTATACTATAGACACTGTGGTATACATGTTAGGATATAAATATTTCTTGTGTTCTTTTTTGACAGGAAACACAAGTTCTTTTATAACACGCCTCTCCTCACAATGGCACCAATTATCTGTTAATTATATCAGTGGCTAATAATTCTCAGTGTTAACAATCTCGTAAGAATGCGTATTGTGTGTTTTTATGCAGGCGTACTTCCGAGCGACACTGAGCAGACTGCAATCGGTGCAGTAACATGTTATTGATAAAAACACTACATACAAAATATAAGGCAAACACGACCTCTCATAATAAGTTTGAATATGGGGTTATTCTAGTCACGGAGAAATGTCCTAAGTCTATCCTACTTAGGGAATACAATCTCGAGAGATTTCAGAACCTAGGCGAGATCTCGCGAGACTGGCTTAGTGGTGATTACGAGATTTACGAGACCTCGCGAGATTAGGCGTTTTTCACTGAAAACGTATGGAAATCCTATGAATTCCATTTAATCCTTACTTATCAACATGTCAAATAAAATCTGTATGTAAATAGAACTGACTGTGAACTTCGTACACAGTCTAAAAACTAAACTTACAGATAATTGTTACTATTCCATAGCTGAATTTATGGAAGATACAAGTTTATAATGTGTTTGCAGTAATTTTTTAAAATGTCAATAGGTAGGTACCTATCGATATTAGTTAGATAAAAATTATGTACATAGTATAAGTTACCTGATTTTTGCTACACCCTTCCAGGGTCCATGTATCTTAGTTTTAAGTACTTGGTTGCAAATAAATCTTATCTTATCTTATCTATCTTATCTGAATAATATGAAAATGATCGGCCGTTAGTTCGTTTTTCGTAGGGAAGTGTCGCGGGCGCATAGTTCTTGTCGCTATTGTTTGGCTCAGGCGCATGCATGAGGGCATGAGACTGATTTGCGGTAATATTATAATTATTTCTTTGGAAATTACACTTGAATGTAGATTAAATCTTGTTTTAGGTATATTTTTATAAGTAAAATCAATTGCTTCATTATTGCGAGATAAAATATAGCATAGATCCAGCCCGAATTTAAGTTCCTTTGTATAATACTGAAAAAGGGTTGATTTATTGGATGCGTAGCTTTAGAAATTACCCCCGCTATACATACATACATTTCACTAATTTCACCTCTATATTACTAGCATACAATACAATACAAATACTCTTTGCTTATTGCACGAACAGTACAGTACAGAAAACAACGAATATAAGAGCAGAAGCAAGCAACAGGTCTTATCGCTAAAGAGCGATCTCTAGAATAGTATAGTCTTAAAATTATACTTGTGTATATATACTGTAATAATACACATACCTTTGCAGTTCAGTTATTTTTTAAATGCGTCTGTTTTCCTTATGTGTCACTAGTTCTTACTGAGTCAAAGCCAACGATCACACATAATATGTTACAAATGCTACAACCTATTTAACATAAGTAACAACTTACTTAAAATAAGTCACACATTCTGTAACTTATTTTAAGCTCACCTGAACGTGCCCACAAATATATCTTCACGCCGCTATTCGTAGTAGCTAAGCGTAGGTAGAGGTCTAGTTTCGTTAGGCGTGACGGTTGGGGCATGTGCATTAGCTCGTTCCGAGTAACAATCCTGAGCAACGTTCTTCGTTACTTGAATAAATTGTAACCGTGATTGATAGCGATACGAGTATATTTACAAACGAAATATCTAGATGTAATATTATGATTGGATTCGTATAGCACGGAATACAAAGGAGGACGTAGTATCTGAAATTTATCTCGGCACATTAGGAAATCATTATACCGTTCGATTGTTGTTATGTTGCGTAACGAACAATACTTATTGAGATAAAGAGCGCGAGGTTTTTAAACGGCTTAGGTCTTACTTCATTTCGAATTAAGGAAATCAAAACAATCTAAATGATGAACGGTTTGGCTTTTGGTCACTACCAACAAGGCTAAAGTGTTATTGCCCTGCTGTCGAAGGTGTCCTGGGTTCGAATCCCGTTAAGACATTTATTTCTGTGTTGGGCATGAGCGCCAATTTTCGTTCTTGAGACATGGATGTTTTCGATTTACATTTAAATCTGCTGTAATCGATATAAGTATGTATATCGTTGTTTATTACCCGTGGCGAAAGCTTTGTTTAGTTTAGAGCTCGGTCGATTTGAGTAAGATCCATTCATATTAATTTTATTTATCTCAAATGTGTTTGTATCATTCTGGCAATATATGTATAGGTACTTATTAACGAGTAGTAAAAAAAGAAGATATAAATTGCATTGTTATGCTAATAGCATCCTAGAGACTAACAGTGAGGTAGCCTTTGCCTGGGAAACATGCATATATTTTTTTTTAAATTCATGCACATGCATTTGTCTGTAGCATTTTTATTTCACGTAAAGTATACCTGTTCAGCTCTTACCAAATACTTGGGAAAGATATTTCAACGCAATCCTTTGTTGCGATGACGAAATCGATCGTAATAATAATATAATTGGACCACCGTATGTAATTTTATGGTGGCCAGTGTGGCTCAATTCACTTTCACTCCGCCCTATGGTATTATGTTCCAAGAAAATGTGGCTAGGACTGGTTCGAAAAGGTAGTTGTAAAACTATATAGAAGCATTCTTTATTTAGCTCTATTATATTTATTACACACGAGGATCTGCCACGGCCTCTTCGTATATGCTTGAAATTCTCTTGCAAATCTGTTGTTTTTTGCCATAATAACATCGGTAGATATCACCGCCGGGAGGTTTGTAAGGAAAAGATCTTCTTGTCTTTAATGATTGTCCTGTATATCCACACCATGGTTTCCAACATTTCAATTTCAGGAGCACAAAGGAATCACCAGTTTTAAGTAGAATTTCGGGGACAATTTTCGGGAATTCTTTGAACTTCAGACCCTGGGCTAGTGGTATATAGGGGTTGAGGTCACACAGGACTTCCCCTTCTGGGCTCTGCTGACATATAAATTCGTCCTGCGACAGAATGGCAGACTCGTTGGGTTTCGCAATGTTCCCCATATCGACTAATTTGGCATGAAAGTCAACACTGTCTTTGCTATGACATATACGCTCGCCTTTCTTGTATACCAAACAGTCGACCATGTAAAAACTTTTGCCCCGTATATTTTTTGTCAAGAAAAGTAATTTATCGATGTTTTTTAAATAATTGTATCGTATTTTCTCGCATTCGTAGGTTTTAGGCGCTTTTAAATAACAAGATTGTAGGAACATAGTGGGTGTTGTGATCTGAGCTATAGAGTCGAGTTGTAGTGATTTACATTCCTCTTCTGAGCAAGAGTACAATTTCACGTTTTCTCTTGGTATGTAAGGGTCGTATATTGGAGTGAAATTATCCACTGTATCTTTTCCTTCATTCGCTCTCCGTACAGTTTTACATACGGGATCAGAACCCTAGAAATATCCTTAGTTAATATATTGCAGCAAACGCAAAAAATATTTTCAAACATAGTTGATTAGAAAATTACCTTGTCCATAATGCAAACTACATCCTTAGTTAGGAGCTGTAACACATGTTGTAAAACTTTAGACAAATGTAAATGAATACTCAATTAATTACAAGTTTACAACTGTCGTATGATGGTCGCCATTTAATCACTTATCGCTGTGGATAAAACATCAGCGTCGGTCACTCTCTGACAAGTATACGACTATGAGAAAGACTGATGTATTGTAACACTTTGATGTTTTTTGTGGTAAAATGACAACCGTTATATGGCTGGATAATAAGAAACGATAAACGATACCCCAAAAACCCCGTAGCTGCAGGCGCTGATAGTGATGCCTAAACAAAATAAAGTAAAACTCATGTTTTTAGCCTTTCTTATACCACATGAGTGTAAAATAAATTGACATATTCTATCAGCTAGCGATACGCTATAAGCTATTGATTCGCTTCGTGACTTTTAATTGATAAATAAATTGGATATATCGAAATGGTCAGTAAAGTAAGATTCAAAGTGTCTAGGAAGTGAGGGATTTGAAAGAAAAAGTTGAAATGCAACCAATTTGTGCAGATATGTGTAGGCATGTAATGTTGGTTGCATGGGCGATTTCTTTTCCGTCAGGCCTGCTTCAGGGAACTGCGATTATCTAAGAATAGATAATAGTGTTATTTATCTAAGCGCTCTTTGCACAAAATTAAGTTTGAGTTATGTAACATTTAAAGTCTGCAAAAACGCGTAGGGATAAAATGCAATTTAAAAATATAAAGGACATAATAAATGAATTCCAATGCATTTGCGTAAGAGTTAAAATTGAGTTCAGTTTCTCAGGTGTTCCTTTATGTTACGACGTATTGTGTCATATTTATGCTACTTTTATCGATTTTATGTTCTATCTTAACACATATTTAATAAGTGGTTATAAAATGTAGGTGTACCAACGCATTTATTAATTGTTTCACCATTTTTGTCATTAACGCTTAAATTGTCAGAAATAGAGGTCGCGTCTCTGTATCTCCTAGGGTGGTAAAATAAAATAATTTAGATTATATTTAACGCCCAAGCCGAGGCAAGGGCAATACATTTGCGATCTGAGGCTTTTTTTACTACCGCCCTTTAGTAAGTACAAGATTGCACTTTTCCCCCTGGCCGGGAAGTGACTGATTTTAGACACACGTGGAGACCTGTAAGAGTCACTTTATGACCATGTGTATTGTAAAAGTAGTTCTGCATACGTAATACACATGTCACATAATGTAGTATAAGTAGGTACGTAGTGTTTTAATCGTGAAGTAACAATAATATTATTTTGCGCGCTTCAATATTTTATTTTATGTAGGTACTCACCAGTAGAAGGAGGTCCTGCTTAAACATATTTCATCACAATGTAGCGGTGGGCGGCGACAACTGAAAAAAAAGTCCAGTATTATTTTTTAATTTATGCGCGCTCTGCATTCCAAGTAATTAGGTCGATTTGGTTAATATACAAATGAATTCGTTCCAATACGGTCAGTAGCGTGAAGGTTAGCTTTAAATGCCGAGTAATGGTACACTGAGTGTGAAATCACTGTTATTGTTTATAGTACTTGATAGATTTGAGGCAGTTATTCTTAAGCTGTGCAGTCGTTTGTTTAGCATGATGTATGACGGTCTAGTTGTGGCAAGGTTGCGCGTGGGTTTGGTTTGCACCGGCATTCTGAGCTTGCGCATGTCGGTGGTGTATTGTCGTCGCTAAGGCCATGGCTAACTTAATACATAATTTGACATATACTTTTATTGGTTGGTATAAAGGTAGTGGCAGCCACTCAGTGGTTGGGCATGTTGGGTTTGCGAACTTCTGTCAATAGGAGTGTCATAATCTTAGTCGTAACGCTACAACTACTGATCTGTAAAACTCGAAAGGAGAAATCTCTTATGTACTATCCTACCGGACTTTCAAAACCAAATGGTCAGAGTTCGTGCGCGTTGATCTAGATGTAGAATGGAAGACATAATAAGATATTTAAATTCTGTATTTTGTTTTATCCTCACATGGGTATATGTTTTGCTGAAGCAACGTGCACGAAATAAGGAAAATATAAGAGACGATTGCTTTAAATTTTAAAACACTTTTCAATTATGTCGTATGGAATCAATTTTGTCGAAATGTTTGAAATTGCGTTTTTATTTGCTTGCATGGAGCCTGATTTCTGTTGACTAAAGTGAATGTTGCCAATAAGTGATGATGTAAATGGTACATAATATGCCAATACTCGAACATATACCTACACAATTTAACTCTGGTAAATATGTATGTTGTTGAAACATACTTATAGAATATGTATTTTAATATTAATAAAAAAATGCAAAGGAAAATAAAGTTGCTAAACGATGTTTGAGAAACGCAAAATATTTCGTGTCTTTCCGATTTAATATTATTATGAAATAGTAAATTCGTAAATATGTATCACTATCACGTAATTAAATTCAGTTACGGTGAAGTTTATAAAGAAAGTTTCGTATACAATAAGACATTGAACGATAGTGAAAACGCCGGTGCATCCTGCATGCCAAGCAGGTATTTTATATTGACGCCGCTGGCATTCGCCTTGATCGACGTATTCCTCAACTCATATGTCATGCACTTACATGAGGTTTTAGCATGTGCTCAATAAAAGACCTTGTCGCGAGCCATGGAAATGGAAGGTGCTTTAGTAACCGCGAAAGTATTTAAACTTGTGTGGTCGAGTAACCAGGAGAATATTTGCATGGCGCTATTCGGCGCTCGAAAACAAGGCAGTGTCGACGTTAGATACTGGTAGGCCCAAATGGGACTGATTTGAGATGAGGTAATATAATAGGTACAGAATTGGGTGCCACGAGATTGGCAACGGCGCCGTGCTTGTCCGAGAATAGGAGGATATAGATGAGTTGATGTTGACGTTTTGGAGAGGTCTTTGCCCGGCAGTGGGACTCTACTCAGACTAATTAAAAAGAAAAATGTCGATACGAAATCTGCGGAAGGTATTTATTAATCTAGAAGACTGATCGATGAAGTTTTAGTTAGGCGCAGGTAATATTTTATGTATGGGTGCACACGACAATAATTGTGTACTGCAATAAAAAATATTGTTCTCATGTTTATTAGAAGTAATATTCGACTGATGCAAGAGAATTGTTTCTTGCGTTCATATTTAAAGTCAAAAATATTTTTGCATCAGTAACTTACAAAAGTAATTTCCAATCATGATTAAATTATTGTTTCTCACAAGTTAATTTTTAAATCTCCATATTTTTGTAACAACAAAAATCTGCCATTGTTGAGCATTTAAATCTGCGATATCGACACATACTTAAATAATAAGGATAACAAGTAACTCAATAACAATCGCTGAAAGTCCTAAATCATTGGGATTTGGGATTTTTAGGTTCCTTCTGAACAATCTTACCATCCGCAATTCCATGTAACTGACGATGGTTCATATTTTTTTAAAATTATTATTATTATATTATTAAGAACCTCAAGTGTCCCTCCCTTTTTTTCTTCCACGCATCCCTGTCCTGGGAAGACTCCCACCAGTCTTGATCAAAGACGTCAAGCTCGTCTCGCCATCTCCTACGTGGTCGACCGAGACGCCGTATTCGGTTCTGTGGGACCCACTTGGTGGTAATTGTAGCCCACAACGCTTCTGGCATGCGGCAGACGTGCCCGGTCCAGTCCCATTTAAGTTTTGCGGCTGTGTGGGCTACGCCAGCTGTCTGAGTTTTGGAAAGCAGTATTGTATTTTTAATGCGATCCGTACTAAGTATTTTTTTTTATTAATAATAAATAAAAAACAAAAATTATTAATAAAAAAACGACTTAGTGTGACTTTTTTGTTAATTTGTATAACATACAATATACTTTATTATATTAGATGGTGATGTAAGTTTAGGTACTCATTATTATTGTTTGTTTAATTACTTAAATAAATCATGATATCACCCTAAACGTAAAATTTGTTTAAGTACCTCTTTTACTTCATATAGTTGTAAAATCTTGACTATAGGAAACCATATTCTATAATAGCTGTGTCATAAATTTTATGTTTTCCGTTTGCCGGGTATAAAGTCTACCCAATAAACCTAACGTGAGAAATGCGGATGGGTAACTCAATACGCCCATTTGCGTGATACGCAACTATTGTGGTTTGCGTCTAACTAACGCAGTGTTGTACAGTCAAGTGCAAAAATATGTATAATCCTCTCCTAAATATGTACCGAAACCTTAATCTGCTAACATAATAGCCATGAGACACATTTATGAGTGAGTTGTATGCACCCATATTTTTAACGTTAAATGTAAAAATGTGTCTGTCTTCACCGCTGCATAGATTTGCATGTAATTTGGTATAGGAATAGATTGAATCACGGGGAAGGACACAAGATAGTTTTTATCCGAGAAATCATCCCCTAAGGCGGTCAAATGAGGGGTGAAAGTTTGTAAGGAGCTACGATATAAACGAATTCCACGCGGAAGGAGTGGCGGGCAGAAGCTAATAGTGTTTATATAAATATAAACGGCTCTCCGGGGCGTATAGCGAATTTCCGTAGAAGAACTTAAAGTGCGGGGAATCCTCATTGCGCCGAACAAAGGTTTTTATTCAATCAGCTGTATGTTGATCTTCGTCCAGTAAATTTGAAATAATTGCGTCATCACGTGATGATAAAACTGCATGGACCAAATAAAAAACCGAGACTAAAATGTTTAGAGACATATTAAATAACCCGATGTGGTCAAGAATCTAGATTTGCATGTGTTTATTCTTAATAACGGGTTTGGTTACAATATCTGTGCGATTCAAAGCTAAAGTAAATACAAATAAGATTAAAAACCGGATCGAATCATCAAAATGGTCGAAACATAAAACCTAAATAAGGAAGTGCTATTCTGTTTGTTAGATACCAAAATATACTGTTATAGTTTAAATGGTTTATAGCTAAAGCCAAAATCAAGGATTAGGTATGTAAATTTAGAGATGAACGACCTAGTTTTATATTTATCCTACCGTTCTTTTTGCATTTGAATATGTAATTGGATCGCGAGGCACGTTTCCATATTCAGGCAACATTATTTCCAAACTGTTGGTTAGTTTACATAAGATATTTATAAATACGCCCATATTTACGTTATGAACAGTTATTAATAGATCTCGTCTATGTGATTTTTTATTCTAGCTAAAAACAATGATGATTGATTTGATTCAAATATATTTCATGGAATATCAGTATAAAAACACGCCCAAACAATCCAGGTTTAATTAGTCGTCTTTAAGTGATCATTGTCATCATTCCAACTCATTGTCATGGGTTAATCACTTTATTTAAATCTAGAGTCCTCTTGGACGTGTGACAATTCATTTTGGAAATAAGAAATGTTTAAGAATTGAAACAGGCGATGATCTCATTTACTTAGTGAAGAGATCCACAAAAACTGAATGCGTTCAGTGATCTTCTACTAGATTAACTGATCTAATAAATTATTTTAGCTTAAAGCTTAGTTTTGAGTTTTTTTTTTCAAAAATTAAATCGTAGTAAGTATATAGATTGGGATTATGTTTTTATCATTTAGAGACCCAACATTAAACAAAAAAAAAAACAATTTATAATATAATATTCCAATTCTAAATACTTTCAAGGATTCATTTAGTTCATCTATTTTGCGTGACATTCACGCTTCAATATGTATCGCTCGCTTATTTTTGAATTTTATCTGAACACTTTGCAAAGAGACGAATGGAAATGGACTTCCAGGTAACAATTTCTGAATAAAAATATTATCTTTATCATTATCTGAATATGTAGGAGGTTGAATCCATATCACATCACATAACGGATCCATATTCACCAACAAGCAAAAAGTTATCGATTCGCCAATTACGTAAATAATATTTCCTTATTACCTCACGAATTGTTAAACAATCAGTCAGCAAAAACACTTCCGAACGGACGCGGGCCCAACGAAGCGGGCAATGCATGAAAATTCAATGTTCCACTGCGTTTAGAGGTAACTTGTTGGACGTACACATATGTCCTGCGCGGTCAACTGAACACGGTAAACTCTGGCATGTCACAAGCTATGGGATTTATCTGTGATGACTAAGTTTAGTGACTAAGCTGACACTTACTGACTATTTAAAATATTCTTTGGTTAACTTATGTGACTCAGTTTAGGTTGCAAAATAGTTTCCGTAACGGGTCTTTTCCGGGAAAAGTTGAATGGATTTAGATTTTTGGTTCTTACTAGTTTTTGCCCGTGACTTCCGCTTCCGCTCCTTTATATCGTACCTGCATACAAACTTTCGGTCCCGTTTTATCCCGTTTGGCGATGATTTGCGGGATAAAAAGAAATGTGAATTTCCGGGATTAAAACAATCTCCAAACTGAACAGACGCAGACTAATTATCGCATTTAAGTATAATATTGTTGTAAGGGGTTGTATTGTTGTGTATTGTGGTACCAAAAATGTTAATAAGTGGACTGTAAATTTCGAATGAATATATAACGGTTATATACGTGGCAAGTAGGCTAGCACCAAAACGATAAATTTATGCACGAAATAGAGCCTTGGAGGTGCTGAGAGGACACTCACCGTTGCCAGGAGCTGCTGCGACGCTCCTTCATCAGGTGTAGGACCCCGAGACCTGGCTTGTACTGTACAGACTCACCCGACTCCAAGGTTACCTGGCACCTGATTGTACACAGCTTATGGGGTATCCTCCTGCTTCTTCAAGGCACTTATGAATCTAGCTCAAAATGATAACTGCCAGTAAAATAGCGCGACTATTCGCGCTGAGCTTAAATTTTCGAACCGTATTTCAAAACGACAAAGACGAAAGTGAATCGACAGTTATTCTATCTGTCAAACGCAGGCACAGAATGTTGCCATACTAAAAATACTTAATGAAAACTTAACATTCCGCCCACCAAAATACAAAGTATTTTCGAAAAATAATAAAACATATACGAAACCACAAACTAACATTATCATAACATTACATACTAACATTATTCATCTCTTTTTATTATTTTAATTAAGAGAGAGTACAAAAAAGAGATCGGGTAAGAATCGTTTATTTTGGCATACTAAGGTATAAGAGCAAGCGAGAGAGAGAGAGAGAGATATATAGACTCGAATGCCGTTCGGGAAACCATCATTTTACCGAAAATAGTTTCATCGATTATCGTTTCCCATAACACTATTCGCAGAATTTCATCATAACACAGGAATCATTCATCAAGCTTCGTTAGATCGCTCATACATTTGCTCGAAATACCATTTACACAAAAATGAACTCATCGAATTTCACTTCAATATTTTATTTGTTCATCGACATAGTCGTTCATCGAATCGCCGTTACTATAATTTTGTTTTAATACAAGTTTTAGTTCCCAAAATTCTTATTACAAAGAAAATCGTTTCATCTGTGTTTGTCACTTAATAATATTTACCTTTCAACGAACTGAGTAGGTACATTTCACCGAGACTTTGGACGTATACATAGAGCTCTAAGCCTACCCACCTCTCCCTCTGGATATCGGATTACCTTCCTATTCTACTTTAAGGCAGGCCAGTGTAGGTACGACGACGAGCGAAGCGAGGAGGAGTGTTAGGTGAACTGTGATCCTATAGCGCGCGAGCCGAGCGAGCGCAGCGAGCGTGCCGCGGCAGCGGCCGGCGAAGCGCCAGAACCGTTTTTTTAATATCACTTACTTAGGCTTAATATTACGTCTACATTGTATACGAAGCGTATATGAGTCAATGTGGACCCATTTTATCCATTAGGTATTATATACTTAGACGAAATGACCTATAAGGTAAACAGCCTGGTAGAAAAATGAAATATTGATCGTGGCAACAAAGATGGAACGTACCAACATTGAACCGTGTTTCGATAAATTAATACTATACACAACTGACTATTCTATGAAAAGTAAATTCGATGAATCGTTACGCTACGATTTGAGACAAATTCGAAACGATAAACGATGAAAAGCTGTTCGATGAAATAAAAAAATATGAATTGATTATGTGAACAAGAAATACAACGAAATGAAATTCGTGGAATAGTTTTCGGCGAAATGTAAATCGACGTAATGCGTTTCGATAAAATGATAGACACCCATGCCGTTCTAAATGCTCATGAGCTTGTACTTCGGGATCTGAATTAAATGGGTAAACTTCAAAAGCACAATGTTTGTTCCTGTGTCCTTAACTTTAAGAAATACGGGTGATTCTTTGTTTTCTCATTCCTAACAATATGCTTTCGAACACAGACGAGTAGGATTAGATAAGGCGACTTCAAAGCAAGCTGTCAGTCAAGTCGGTACCGATTCTTTACAGCGCACCTAAATTTAAATAAGTGCTTCCTAACTAGCACGGGATGCGCGGAAACGGGGCGGTTCGTATGCAGTAAGTACTGCAAGCGTACCACCTTTCTAGCGAATGTTACAGGTATAAGAGCTCAAAAAAAAACAGGAGCGTTTTACGAGGATTCTTGGTCCTTTCGATGCTACATGTTCAGGCTCATGTCTTTTGTTTTTTTTGATACCTGACTGTTGCTATAATAGGAAGAACCCAATACAGTAGTCGAATTGCGTGGTTGGAGGGTAGCCTGGGGAAAATCCAGGGGAAAACTCTGAGACGACCACACGGGTGCCCCCGTTTAAACACTGGAATACTCTACGAGTTTGCGCTCCAGTGAGATTGGTTGAATGGTATCAACCGAAAGTGGGGTGCGAGTAGTGTCGAACTACTGGGAGTTGGATCGCTGGTTGGCTAAAACCTAGCCTAGCTGAGAAGAGTTCAGCAAAAAACTCAGCCAGGCCCGACTTGAGTCCGACTGACTCTACCCGGTATGCTCATGTTTATTTATCAGCACCTTGATGAAGACTTAAAAACCGGACATTTCACCCGACCCCCAACGTGACATACGTCTTAATGCATATGGCTTAACGCTGTTTGCTGCTAACTATGTGTGATAAATCGTCACATGACAATAAAGCGGGGACAACCAACTGTATCGTGTCGGTGCTACTTACCTAAATTTCTTCACAAAGACATCGTGTGTCCCATAAAGACATCACAAAGCTTTTGTTGCCCTCCTAATGAGCTGTACGAACTAAAATGACTATTAAAAGGTGTGATTTATGGATGCAAACTTCCGTAAGAATGAGAAAGAATTCCATCCCAGGCTTCTATTATCTTCAGTTTAACTTGTTTATAAAAATTAACTCAGTGATTGACCCCAGTCTCATCTAGTGGCAAGAGACAACAGATGAGGTTCACTGGTTCAAAAATATTCTATTACGAGTAACTCTGGCTCAAAGCGCCTACTCCTCATTCCACATAACATTAGAATTTTAATGGACAAATTCTTTTCAATTTCTTCGTTTATCAAGGATATCAAAGGAAAACTTTGTATTAGTTTTGCTTTTTTCGATAATTAAGTGCTTTTCAAACATACCAGTTTGTGTGTTTTCAAATTGGTGTTCTTTAAGATCGCATGATGACGGTTTTGCTAATATTGGATGAAATAGGATATAAATGAATTGCATGTAAGACTGATAACGTATTGAATGTTTCAGTTTTATAATTGGTAAGTGTAGTGTTGAGGTCTGATTTTTAGATAAGTATAGCTCAGTCAACATAATGGCACCCAAAAATGCTCTGTTTGTGGTCTACAAGTGGCATTTTTGTACATTGTTGGACAAATTTGTTTTTTTTTTTCATACAGCATTATAATCTAATGTAGTAAAAAAAACTTTAATATGCTCGCAAACATAGACCTTACGTTCGAGATAAAGGGCTACAAAGTAGATCATTACGGGGCATCGCGAATTCACAGATCAGTAATATTTTCATAACCCAGTTAGCCACATACAAAAAAAAACAATGGAATTAGAATCTGTGGTTCTACAATCTATATTGTGATAGGTTAGAATTTTCATTTGTTCACAAGACACTCCCATCCTAAGTTGACTTTCATATCACAGAATCATTTTTATCCTTTCTGTAGGACCTACCCAGGAGGTAAAGGTAAACATCTCACACAATTTATAAGGTATTAAGGATGTTTGTAACAAGCCTTAATGAACCTTTACGGTGTAATTTCCGGCCAGTCTGATGGCAAGCAGTCACTGTAACCTATGGGCATTAGCAACTCCAGATAAGTCAAAAAGCGCGTGGCCAATCCTTAATGATTTAAGGATTCAATGTGTGTGCAGTGTGTATGTACATGATTGTACTTACATCCTACTAATATTATAAATGCCAAAGCATGGATGCTTCGATGTTTGGATGCTCGGATGTTTGGATGTTTATATGTTTGGAATCCAAACTTTGGATGATGAATCACGGGCGGACACACTACAATAAATTAAATATAGTACTGATTTTAATAAAAAAATGGTTTTCTGCAAAATCAACTAAAAAAATAAGGTTAGACCTACCTGGATCAAACACATTCTGGATCGTTTATTTTTTCAGCCATATTCAGTCCATTTGGTTTTAACACTGTAATCGGCGATTTGCGCGTAAAAAAGCCAATGAAGTGATTTGTCATAAAGCAATTATGTTTATGATATTATAACACCTGATTAAGATAAAATTGGGTTACTTAATGACGTTCATACACATTAATTGCTTCGTTAATGATGATAACCATTATGCACGGTGAATGATTATTTTATTAGTTCCATTAGATCCTTGTTATTCAGTGTAGTTAAGCAGTTAGTTTGTAAACGTTGTTCAGGCTGAAATACTTACACCTCTCTTTCGACAATTAAATTTATAATTACACTAACTGTCACTACCAGAGCGAATTCTATTTCAGTGTTTTAGAAAATGTATGTAGGTTCACAGGTTCGTATATTTTAGGAAAGTAGAACTAACATTGCTTTTGTACAACAACAAAGCATATTCACACCATGTTAAAGAGAATTAAGACGATGGGAAACGAGGTTAGTCCTCAATACTTCCATTTAAACAAATTGTCAAAACAAAAAGAGTGGGAGACAAAACGTCGCGTCCGCGATCGTATCGGGCTTAGAGTAACTTGAGAACCGACGTGGCGCCCGCGCGCCTGTTCTACTGCAACTGAATGGATTTCCCGCCAAAACGTGCAGATCGCCATTTGCAACTCTCAAGGGAAAAAGACCACGATTCCATATAAACCACATACACACTTAGAGCGTTTTTCGTTTACAGCCTGCCAGTTCCCATTCATGGTATCATTACATAAGCCTTTCTTTATGATTACCGCTTATTATTTAGTTGGGTACTATTGGATCAATGTTGCCGGGTCACGAGTGGATTGTAGATTTCAAGGCTTTTCATTTGTGAGCTACCGATTTTGTACTTTTGTTATGGTAGGAAGGAAAGATGTTATGAAATAGGTATTATAATAATCGAACGTGAATACCTGTACAATCAAGAGACTTAATTTTTTGGTGGCACCATCGTCGTGAATCCCCAATCAATTTACAAATAAATGCACCTTAATATAAATATAGATTTTCATGGACATAGTAAACATAATATATGTTGTAATAAGGCAACCTAACACACGTAGGAGCGAGCGAAGTATGATAAACTGACCACACGTTGAATGCAGAATATTCGAAACATAAATTGTACGTATATACTCGTAAGTAAGTATGATCTCCATACCATACGGAGTTCCGAAATAAAGCGAATAAGTAACCTGTTTTTGTGAAGTGGAATTTAATCGACGAGTCTGCCCTTCAGGGTTAAAGGAAGATCTCCCCTCAGAAGCTCTATAAAAACCAATAGCTTCTCCAGGCTCTGCCTTTGGCTGAAGGAAGATAATTGCCATAATTGGCCTAAATATGTGTAGGTACTCGTCGACGTAATGTATTGGCTGCCCGTCTACCTCAACCCTACGCTTCGTTTCGTTTCATTGGTCAGTATCTGGGTCTTGGATCTATTCATTGAGAGACCAGATTGAAGGCTTGCCGAGGTTAGGTTTGATTACATAGTAATATTATTGTGATAACACTTCTAAGTCGCTGCATCCGTGTCAGCATAGAGAGATGTCAGGTATCTGTATAACGCGTGTGTTGACAGTCTCTGGGGAGTTGACCTCAACTCGCCGGCACCTTGTCGGATTGGTCAGTACAGAGTGCTTTAGCACCTACTTATATATATTTAATATATCGTTGTATATTCCGTTTTGTATGAGAGTGTAACCTACTAGAGGATCTGTTTGTTGTAGAACTCACGTGTCCGACTTGTTTTTTTTTTAAATTTCTTAAACTTGCCATGTAATTATCGGTCACGCCCACGAAATTTCTCGTGAATCGATTGAGAAATGCGATCTGGAGAGAAGAACAGCCGGACAGCTACACATCCGGACAGATAAATGAATTCTGCCCAAGCATAATTATTGATTTTTTACCGAGTATAGTAACTTATAAGGGGAATAGTTTGAAATGTTTAGATCAGTCTTGCTAGAGAACCACGACGCCAAAAGTGAAATTAGAGTTCCACTATCTCACTACACTCTATAAGTTGCATCTGCTTCGGTTCGATTTTGTTGGGGATTACGGGGCAAATATAAAAGCTTAAAGTAAAAACCCATTTTAAGAAATACTAGTTCTTAGAAAATTATTAAAAGAAAATAAGATTTTGGGAAAGATATATTGTGCCTAACAAAAATCTAGATTGACAGAGGTGGCTTAGCAAAGAAGTCGCGTTGCCTCTGACATACCTACATAACGAATTTACTGGGATTGTGATGAAAGTGACGGTAGTCCCAAAGTTTTGTAAATCTTTAATGTTAGCTCGATTTACAGAGCTTCTCGCGCACGCACGGATCAAATTGCGAAATTCGAAAAAATTAAGTAATCGTGAAAATACTACGTACTCGTGGTTTAAAAGCAGTAGCAAACTTTAAGTTCAAATAATAATAATAATTTACTTTAAAAACAAAGTTTTGACCACATGAACTGATTTCCGAGAGCAAATGCGAATGCGTTGATTACTAGAGAAAAAAACCGAATCGCTGTGGGCCGATAATATTTGAGGACTTCCGTAGATTCCACAAGGATCACCTTTGGCACTTCATTAGAATTGCTATTTCAACGGAATCCTATCAGAATCTGTGATATACTTTTGTACTTTTAAGTACATAATTGAGGAATTCCATAAGTCATCTGTGGTCTTCATCATCAATTGCACTCCACCAAATTTATGATTTCCGGGTGTAAATACACGAGTTATAATAGAAAATACCAAAATCACTACACGCGTGCCTAATATAATTAAGGAGTTCTCTCGATTTTTGAAAAAATGGGACTCACCTGGAAGAGGAGTTGAGAACCTGCTCCTCCTTTTTTTTGAAGTCGGTTAAAAAAAGAGTAGGTGAGTGGTGAAAAAGCATTTTTTTCTGTTTTTTTTTCTCCAATTCGTGTTATTAGAGGAGGGGGCTTAGCATTTCAAAAACGACCATCTGGCGTAGGTAGATACCTACTCCTCTTAATTCCCACTGACACTAATATTATCATATTACATCTGATTACCGCATCAAAACAAATTACTGACCACGCTTGATATGTCGACACGTACGCCGTACGGCTATCATAAACGAGTTATTATGTCACCTACACTGGAAGGTGGTATATCAGAGTATATCAACATTTAATGACGCTGAAGTGTAGCCATCTAGTATCAACATCATCATCACGACTTTGTAAACCACAACGCTGATCAAAAGTTCGCGTTGAAGCGAGGTTGATATCGTATATTAAGCGTAGTGCGGCAGGATGAGTATAGATGGCGCTGGTGTTTTCGAGTGTAGAACCACACCACAATTAGTATAGATGGCACTGTTTAGTAGTGCCACTGATATCGATGGCAGTGTTTAGTAGTGCCATCTTAATTGTTTATCTTTAGGTAAATTGTTTTCACCCTGCACATGCGATGCTTTCGCTCAGGACATACAATTAGAATCAAATCTAAATAAGTCAGTATGCAGCTGATAATACACGTACGAGAGAGTTTAAGATAGGATAGGTAATAAAACCAACAACTTTTAATTTTTTTAAACTCCGTTATTCAGCCATACTCTATCATTATCATAAACGTAAGAGCCGGGCTCTTTTCGGTGTAGTAAGTAATCGCTATTCTGTTCTTCTCTCTGCCACTGTTTTGAGCTCTTGATACCTACGACATTACATTAAGTGTTTCACACCTAAACCGCTCAAACGTTTCTTATGATACATAGTTTGAGACTTTCAAAGGTCAGATAGTTTTACCCCAGAAATCATCCTTTAAGACACGTAGATGTATATGCCAGGAAACCCTGCGGCGAACGCCTGCGTGAATTGAATAGCCAATATCCTTTGAGGTGATTAACGGATTCTACGCTGATGAAATCACGGTTAAAAGCTAGTACGTTACAAGTAAACGTGCTACGTTTAATTTAATTAGCGAGATTAACTGAGTTGGGGTCAATCAGACACATCGCCCACCAGATTTCTGGTGCAATCATTCAACGTAAGGCAGCTTGTGGCGGGCTGTTAGGGAGTAGCAACCCTACGTACCTGAGTGCTCCTGGGGGTGTCCTGTGGTCAGGCTGAGCCGATCGGGTGGATTGTTGGACAGGCCGTCCAGAGTGGAGTCACAAGAGCTGTTGCTCGAGGGTAGATGTGGTCACCTAAGTGGCGAGTTGGCTATATGTTTAAAGTCCAGTGCCATCTCTCTACCCCCCAGCTCTCTGACCGGTGTTGCCCTTAGGCCATTTTTTAATGTCGCTAATAATAGGGGCCCATCTAGCAGTTAGCGAGTCACCGTCTGCCAGAGATAAAGATTGAAACAGTTTTATTAGGCAGGCGTCCGATGTTTCACCCAATAGCCCAGCCACTAGTCCATCATTTCAACCCAATAACCCGTTTTATTTACATTCCATCAACCATCAATAGTCCCTATACACCCCAGAGGGTGCTGTCTCTGTGTGCGTCCCATGACACGGGCAGGGACAGCATCCGCTCGGTGTACTCCTTGCATTTCATTAAATTGTCAAAAGGGCCTCTACATACATAATAATAATAATAAATAGGCGTAGGGATGTGACGGCCCCATCGACCACCAGATTTCTGGTGCAATCAGTCAACGTAAGGCAGCTTGTGGCGGGATGTTAGGGAGTAGCGACCCTACGTACCTGAGTGCTCCTGGGGGTGTCCTGTGGTCAGGCTGAGCCGATCGGGTGGTTGATTGGACAGGCCCTCCGCCTCTGGCTTGCCTTTATTGGCCGTCCAGAGTGGAGTCGCAAGAGCTGTTGCTCGAGGGTAGATGTGGACACCTAAGTGGCGAGTTGGCTATATGTTTACAGTCCAGTGCCATCTCTCTACCCCCCAGCTTTCTGACCGGTGTTGCCCTTAGGCCATTTTTTAATGCCGCTATTAATAGGGGCCCATCTAGCAGTTAGCGAGTCACCGTCTGCCAGAGATAAAAAGTGAAACAGTTTTTTTAGGCAGGCGTCCGATGTTTCACCCAGTAGCCCAGCCACTAGTCCATCATTTTAAGTATTTCAACCCAATAACCCGTTTCATTTAGATTCCATCAACCATCAATAGGCCCTATACACTCCAGCGGGTGCTGTCTCTGTGTGCGTCCCATGACACGGGCAGAGACAGTATCCGCTCGGTGTACTCCTTGCATTTCATTAAATTGCCAAAAGGGTCTCTACGTGTTGGCTCAGTTGGTACTTTGTAGGTACCTAGCTCCACGCACGCCTCCCAAAGGTCTCGGGACATCATTGTCCCGTGAGCGGGAAAGACATACATAATAATACTAATAATAAATCATTTATTCAGTCACAGAGTGGTTTACAATTATAATTTGATGGTGCCTCTTTTTAAGTATACAATACCTGTGCTAAGAGGCACGGCTCTTCCTTAGTTGGTAGTGTACGAGTACAGTCAGCGTCATATAGATAGTAGCAGCCAAGGAGCCAAATATTTCGTAACACACCCTTATTCTTACAGTAATAAAGACGTGTACCGAAATATTTGGCTCCCTTGGCTGCTACTATCTATATGACGCTGACTGTACATGTAAAGAATAATTATATCATATGTAGCATTCAAAATTAAAATTATAATTTTAAAATTATAATTAATGTTTTTAAAATTAAAATTAAAATTTTGATAACAATGTATTTCGGCACTCTGCTTCCACGCGAGTCTAATCAACCCTATGGGATATTTAATTTGATATGACCATAAAATGTTTTCTTGTTATAACTGGAGTTCAAAGTTATATCAGTTATATCTTGGTTTATGTCATAACTTTTTGAGACACTTAAAGGCCCGGCTGGCTGAAAGCAGGAGCGCCTTTTTAGGTAACTTTAGTGTACGTTTCATGAGCATTCGGGGTTCTCTCAAAAATGTATGAGCAACACGTAACGTAAAACCGCTTGAGACGCAAAATACTCCGGGAACTAGCTGACTGAGCTGCTGTTTACGTCCACTTCTGAAGTTACAGAGTTGGATATTTTGAAAAAAAAAATTTTTTTTTTTGATGATATTATTATTTATTTTCTAAAGTAGGTATATACAAGATGATAACTATAACATTAACTAAATTAAATATTAAATATTATTTAGTATATAACCGCGTGAAAAACTGTTGTCGAAAAGATTCGCGCCTGTGTAAACCCAAATAATTAAAAACTAAAGGAGATTATGCTCGATTGTTCTATGTTTAAAAATGGTTTTAATTAAAAAAAGTAACCAAGACACAATAAGCAAGATGTTTATCAAAATCATAAAATATTTATTATCTATAAATTATACACGCAATTTATTCATTATTTTACATAGTAGGTTTGTTAGAAGGTGGGTACTTTTACTACCTAGTTATTTTAGGTTAAAAAAGCTACCTGGCTATGGCAGTTCTCATGGCAGTGTTTAGTTGTGTCACCTTAAATGTATAAGTTACATATTATTATTATTATCATTAAGAGCCTTAAGTATCCCACTGCTGGGCAAAGGCCCCCCTCTTTTTCTTCCATATTTCCCTGTCCTGAGCAGACTCCCACCAGTCTTGGTCAAAGACGTCAAGCTCGTCATCAAATGTATAAGTATTTAATTAAAATGTAAATAATGTAACCTAATGTAATACTAATGTGGTAAGTTAGTATTTCACCTATGTATGACTTAATTATCTTGTTACAACTATATTTCTACCGAGTTTTAGAGTCAACTGGGTAGTATAGCCACTTGAATTCATAACCTTTAAGACCATATTTCTCGTCTTTTTCAGTTTCAGGTTTAGGAACGTCTTCAGATAGAAGATCGAGTACTTCTTGTGTTATTGTGGGGCGGAATCCATTTTCGTCAGCCACATAATCTACCCGGGTCCTCACTCCGTTCCTGCCGGTTACGAAGTAGTAACCTTTCTTAGCACCGTTCGTGTAGCCTTCTTCGTGGTGACCGTGGAAACCGACAGTATAATTAAAAGTGTATAACAGTGTCGTCATATCATCCTTTGTCAATCCATTAGGCAGACCCTCTCTTTCGCCAGGCGCTTTATAATTCACATCAGTATTCTTGTCGACAAGTTGCATTTGAGCTGAGATAAGCTGTGGTTTGATGGGACCTGACGGGCCAACTTGATTGTTCTGTTGTCCAGGGGTGTCGCCAAATCGTGACTCAATTTGTTTCGGGTTTCGGTCTCCAGATGGAGGGAGGAGATTTTGGCCAGGTCTTTGAGGAGTGTTACCAGGTGCATTTTGTCCAGGTTGCGGGTAGTTTGGCCCTGCCTGTGGACCTCCTTGTTGGGTATAACTGGGACCTTGTTGTGGACGTCCTTGTTGGCTATAACTAGGACCTTGTTGGGGTGGGCTTTGTCCGAGTTGTGGATAGTTGGGTCCAGCCCCTGCTTGCTGAGGGTAATTAGGAGCGCCCGGTGCGGCGCCTCCCTGGCCTGGACGGTTCGCTTGGCTTTGCGGTAGGTTCTGGTAGCCATCGGCTGCCTGAGGATATTTCGGTGGAGTGGCTGGGTTTGTTCCCAGAACAGAAGATGGCAGCGGATCACGTGAAACCACAGCCACGTCTGTTAATCGTGGGGCTTGTGTTGTGGTTGGGGGCAGGCTGCAGTGAGAGCAGGACTTCGAGGGCTGGTTGAGTTTCGGCGGTGGTTGCTGGGGAGTAGAGCCCTGCGTGATCGGTGCTTGTTGTGATGGGGGGAAAGGCAGTGATTGACCTTTCCTACCAGGCACTTTGGGTGACGTCGGATCTGAAAATAATCGTTCACTATTTATCAGTTTGTGCACATGTGATCGAGTGATCCAGCTTCAAATTGAATATTAATTATCCGTGTAATTTATTATGTTGTAACATCAAATTATAATGCTAATGCACAACGATTTTGCATGGATATGACTAATATCCACGTTTAAAGGCGTGGCAATCAATAAAAAAACGTCTAAACTGGCTTTACATAATCAAGTTGATAAAATTGGTTCTACCAAGCAACATAACTTATTGCCATATAGAGTTATTTGGCCTAACAATTAACAATTCGCGTAAAGTGTTATCCATTAACACACATTGCGCAACTTACATGGTTTGACTCGAATATTCTTCATGGATAAGATCTTGAAGTTTCCATTTTCGTCAGTAGCGTAGACTGTTACGTGGTACACTCCATCGGCGGTGATGAAACCAAATTCGCCCATGATGATACCATTCTCGTCTGTAAATAAACGTGTATTATGATTATCGCAGAATTGTTTGTTTGACGTGCCTCGCCACCAATTATTTAAGAATCAATATTTGTTCACGACCATTGGAGCTATTCATTCGATCAAGCAAATCCGGTGGATAGGTACGATTAACATACAGGTAAAAAACTTAAGAATGGTGACCCCTGGTGTAATTGTACATGTAACTTTTCGAATGAGCGTTAGGACACCTTAACTTCCTACCTCAATTTAGACCTGACGCACGTATAATGCGTTTCGTAATGGACCAGCACGACAATCACGCGACGGCGAGCGAGCTTTCTCGATTTTTCTCGCACTATCCGTCTCTCTCTTATTAGAACACTTAGAACAAGAGGTATAGTGCGAGAAATATCGAGAGTATGTCGCGGCCGTCCCATGATAGACGTACTGCAGATATTTGAACAGACATTTTGTTTTTTTTAATTGGAACAAAAACAAATTAAATGCCTATTCGAAACACACAAGAGGGGCGCTATTTAAGTTTATTACCTGTTTAAAAAAAATAGTAGAACGGGAGATAGATACTGACACAATTTTTCCTGTCATTTCTACCGAGTATTGTATACCCCTTCGGGGTCTAATTACATAATGACGAAAAGGAAAATGATGGTCATAGCGCTGGTACCAGCGAAATAAGTAATCGTATGTGTCGGTCGGGTAAATTACGAATGACGATTTGTTTCACGAAAAATCTTGTATTTTCCGATAGTCGATGAATAAAGAAGTAGGCCATACTTTTCCGACGGTTCCAAATAGCCACCATACCGTCAAGGCTTAATTTTTTTTTGCCAAACGATTTGTACCAGTGGCATTTGGATTTTTGGAACGTATATGATACGTTTTTCCTGAATCATTCCATTCTCCTAGCGTTACTCCCGGTTGTGCACCTAAAGGAGCCCAGGGTCCGCTTTGACACCTAATCCCAAGATTTGGCATAGGCACTAGTTTTACGAAAGCGACTGCCATCTGACCTTCCAACCCAGAGGGAGAACTAGACCTTATTGCGAGTAGACCGGTTTCCTCACGATGTTTTCCTTCACCGAAAAGCTAACGGTAAATATTCCGTACACAAGTTCCGAAAAACTCATTGGTACGAACCCACGACCGCCGCTTGACAGCCGCATGCCTGAACCACTAGGCTACCGTAGCTTACGTTTTTCCTGAATTTGTCAAATATAATGACGGTCACATTGTTATATTTGACATATTCCGTAAAAAACGTATCTATTTATAAGACTCAAAATTATTTTTTTACAGCATGGTATGGTATCATTGCATTCTGTTCGTTGGGATACAATTCTATCTAAAACTACTTAGGTATATTCTACCTCTTAGTGTTGATGACTGCGCGTAGTAAAAGCACTTCAGCAATGAAACCAGCGTGTACTTAATCCTAATTTATATTTTAAAAGAAATTTATCTTATTGTTGACGTTAGACAAATCAAAATGTTTAGGTAATCTCCAATATACATAATGTTTATGATGTAATCATGTTAATATGGTCGTCGACCGGTTCATAGCCAGTCAGGGGCTCCATTCAGAAAAGCGCTACTGATGTAGGGAAATTACAATGGAAATCTTATTGGTTGATACGCTCTCGTTGAAACTATTACCCTGATTTCAAATACACAATTTTGACTGCTTAAAATGTTTTTTTAGCCTTACCTGCTATGGCAATAGTATGACAATACATACATATCGGCAAAAAAATTGAGGTCATGCACACGAGAATATGCAATATGCCATGTAATGTCAGCCGAGTTTAGAAGACAGTGTTCTTTTTTCTTACCGATACCGATTTCGAACCGTTCAACAGCAAACTGACAAGAAAAATTTTGGTTTCAAAAATATTTGATTTCATACATCATAATTTTATGTAGTTTTACATACCTACGCAATAATGTACATTACATTCGGTAAACAATAATTCCGGTATTTTGAATGAATAAAGCAATGGATATACTTAGTTACCAAAGAAAATACTATTTATTTATATTAATCATGGACATGTGTGCATGAATATGTCACATTCACTCATTCGTTCATTCCCTATATTCTTTTGCAAAAAAAGGTAGCTTTGATGAACGTACATACCTACTACCTAAATTGGAATATTTTTTCTAGACATGCTCATCTAATTCGACTACGTCCCTTTGGCATACTTGCTGGTAACACAAAGAGTTCTTCCTTCGCTTGCAATGCAACCTAAGTTGGTTTAGAAAATACATAGCATCTAAAACACGAGGATCAGTAAGTAACACCTGAAATTGATTCCGTTTTAACATATTCACAGTAAAGATATTAGTATCCATATATACAATTATGTTAAGTACGTATTGAACGGTGGACAAAATATGTTGTGCTCATCGAGTTTCGCACAGTCAGTGGTAGATAAACGTGACCCCTGCATAGAAGTTTGTATCCAGGGGATTCAAACTCTCGGCAGCTCTTTTCTCAGCAGCTTACTGCACAAGTTTCATAATCCAAGATTATATACTAAAACTGCCCGCGCTTCTTTACTTTACCCGCGTATGGCAAAGAACGTAGGCAAACACGCGAAACAAAATATAGCCTATAACCTTACAGAATTTCCATTCTACTCTATATATGCTATAAAGCCACAATCTCACAGACTTTTCCTCTTTATAATTTTAGTATTGATGTGTAAGAGCGCGATTTCAACAACCAATGCGATTCCAATGTAATCTCAATGCTTTAATAACACGAACGAGAATGGAGCCACTCTGGCGGGTCTTATATAAGTATAATTGTTTTCTTCATCCGGTGAATGGTCCGACAACTAGATTAAAACGAAACTTATGTCGAACTGGTTATTTCGTTTGAATACCGTTGCCTCATCGGGATATAAGGATTATTTGGTTGTATGTGGAATCATCATCATCATCATCATCATATCAGCCGATAGACGTCCACTGCTGGACATAGGCCTCCCCCAAAGAGTGCCAAAGTGACCGATCCCGCGCCACCCGCATCCAGCGGACTCCCGTAACCTTTACCAGGTCATCAGTCCACCTTGTCGGGGGCCTACCCACGCTGCGCCTTCCGGTACGTGGTCGCCACTCGAGAACCTTTCCGCCCCAACGGCCATCGGTTCTACGTGCTATGTGCCCCGCCCATTGCCACTTAAGTTTAGCGATCTGGAGGGCTATATCGGTTACCTTGGTTCTGCTGCGGATAGCCTCATTTCTGATGCGGTCACGCAGAGAAACTCCCAACATGGCCCTCTCCATTGCCCTTTGGGTGACTTTGAGCCTTCTTATGAGGCCCATAGTAAGCGACCACGTTTCAGTGCCATATGTCATCACTGGCAACACACACTGGTCAAAGACTTTCGTCTTGAGACACGGTATGTGGAATGGCGAGAAAATATCTAAATATCTTGTATTCACCATTATCTTCTCGAAATCATTCGATCAACATTAGATATTAAAGCATTATTTTACAGAAACAGTTAATTTATATCCTTTTCGAGATGAGAATTATTTCAAGTAAACTAGGTAGTTATTATTCCGTATGACATTTTATCTCGAAAATGTTATTTTGAACTGTTAGTTTTAGCCCTTAACACTAAATCGTATTCGTGCAAACAATTATGCTATATGGCAGCTATATGTACCCTATGATTTCGCTTTTAATTGTTGAAGATAAAATGTGCTCGAATGCCACTTATTCCGCGTGCTTGTCGCTCATCTTGCCGTCGCCGACCTTTTATTGATTTGAATATTTGTTACCTCTACAGCGAGATACAAATTTAGGCCCCTTACTCTCAATAGTACGGCGGAAATTGGCCAATTTTGATAAAAGTCGTGGACACGTCTTCTATATACCTAAAACTGGTATGGATGTGTTCCTTGTTGTCTCCAGAGTACGAATCTACCGGTTTTAGTTAAGGGAGAGGGGGACGGACATAGCTGTGTCGTCATAAAGATGTCGGCCGACGGTCATCGATATTTGTTCAAATCTCGGGTTCTATTTTTCTGATCGGTTCATACGAGGTGTCATTTGAATGCGTATTAAATGTTCTATAATTCATTATTTGAGATCTGTAACGTACATTCAACCGTTTGGAAAATAATTAAAAAAATATTTTTTTTTACCTTAGACGTTCTGTTCTTAACATCATAATTTGAGAAAGAGATACTTTAGCGTGATAAATGTCATTATAAAAAATATCAAACATTTCATTAGCTTTCCAATATTATGCAAATTGTTGTCGTTAAATCATAAACCTGTCATTTATGGCCAATTCCGTAACGCAAGTCCGCGGGAACCGGCACGATGCGTATGATTGAAATACTATGAGAGTTCAATTTTGGTGCTCCCAAATGAAAGGTACTGTTGTTTCTATTGGTGTTGCTGTTGTTGTTGTTGGCCTAGGGCATCCCCGTTGTGCTTAAGGCGGTTCATTAGAAATGATCGCGTGCTTTGAAACGCTGTTCTGACTAGATTAAGAAACAATAAGAAGTTTTCAGATATATGATTCTTGACTATATGATTGTTTATCCGATTTTATTTATAAAAAAAAAACAAAGTTTGGTCTGTATTTTCCTTTTTTTATTCAGCCTACTCAAACGATGCATTATTTTACGGCACAATCAAGTTAATACTATACTATTTTATCTCATCTAAAATCTCACTTTATGAAATTTTAATAAAACTTCACCAACTTAGATATTTATCGAGTCCACAACAGCGATTCCCGAAAAGTGTTACATATCTTTTTCTCGTGGGCGGAAGGCATCAGCGTATCTCTGTCTAGGGAGCGTGTACGACTCAAATCAAGGCATCCCCTTAAGGCCTTCATAAGCTCTCGCCACGCCTTCCTGTGTGTTCCTGTAGTCGAATTAATAAATACTGTGTTTCAGGGGACGCCTTGATTTGAGTCGTACACGCCCCCTAGACAGATAAATATGTTTCAATAAAGAGGCATTTGAAGATATTTGCACGTGGTGATTCGTTACATTACCTTTCTAGCAACAGCTATATGTAAACATATTTTTTCTCTGGAGATGCGTATAGATATTTTTATATATAGCTTGTCGACTGATATGTGTTGCGAACTATGGAGCTCCATACCAGTAGTAGTAGTTGTAGTAGTAGTTCAGCAGCTGCAAGCAGTAGCAGTTTCACAGGAAACAAGTTCGAACAGACCAACACGGCCCGAAGGCGAGCGGTGAGGCTCGCGGGGCCAAAGGCCCGGAGCATCCCTCAAGAGCGTGCTCTTCACGCGAGTACTAAGGCCAAAGACCCCGAAGGGCGAGCTCACGCAGACATTTTACTACTCCTAAATGCATTACAAACAAACTTGAGGGCCGAAGGACCGAAGCATACCTTCAAAGCGGGCTGTCCACGCTAGCAAGAGGCAAAGGGCGGGCCCACGTGGACACTTTACTACTCCTAAGTGACCTACAAGCAAACCTGAGGGCCGAAGGCCCGAAGGAGAGCAGTATGGCACGCGAGGCGGCAGGCCAGGCTCTGCGTAGGACCGAAAGCCCGAGTCGTTCCTTCAGAGTGGGCTCTCGACGTAAGCCAAAGGGCCAAAGGCCCAAAGGGCGGGTCCACGTGGACTCTTCAGTACTCCTATGTGTCCTACAAGCAAACCTGAGAGCCGAAGGTCCGAAAAAGCAGCATGGCGCGCGAGGCGGCAGGCCGAGCTCTGGGTGGGGTCAAAGGCCCGAAGCGTTCCTTCAGAGCGGGCTCTCCACGCAAACCAGATGGCCAAAGGTCTGAAAGGCGGGCCCACGCGGACACTTTGTTACTCCTAAGTGTCTTACCAGCGAATCTAAGAGCAAGGCCCGAACCGTCCCTTCAGAGCGCGCTCTCTACGTGAGTCGGAGGGCCAAAGGCAGGAAGCGACCCTCCAGAGTGCGTGCGCTCTCGGATACTTTACTCCTGGGCTGGGCTCCGTAGGGCCGCAGGTCTGAAGCGTCCCTTCAGAGCGCGCTCTCCACGCGAGCCTGCGCGGACAACTTGAGGGCCGAAGACCCGAAAGAGAGCGGCATGGTAAGCGAGGCGGCAGGCCGAGCTCTCCGTATAGGGACGAAGGTCTGTGGCGTCCCTTCAGGGCGCGCTCTTAGACACCATACCCGCCGAGTGTTTTACAAGCGAACTTGAGGGCCAAAGGCCCGTACGGCAAGCCAACGCGGCCACCCCCCCCCCCCCCCCCCCCCCTTTCTCTATCACATACAAGACTCAAACACTCACCAAGCGGACACACACTCGGTGCGTCCAACGTTTCAGTTACAAATCTCTCTGCCGCTTTTCCTATAGCTGTTTTTCACTTCTCTTTTGCGAGGAAATACTTAACCAAAACAAGTCAGATTTGGAAAGTACAAGTCAAAGTACAACACAGGTAACCTCGGGCAAAAACTAGTCCTAGTAATATTATAAATGCGAAAGTTTGGATAATTGATGTTTAGATGTTTGTTACTCAACCACGGCCACGCTTAAACGGCTCAACTGATTAGGATTTAATTTTGTACGAAGATAGTTTATAGCCTGGATTAAAATATAGGTCAGTTATGTGATCAGTTTATCCCGGGTCCACGCAGACCAAGTCGCGGGCGGAAGCTAGTTGTCTAATAAAGCTGCTTGCGTTCATTGATTTATTAATTATTTTCAACTTAATACTAGGAACACTAATTTTACATCAACCGGGCGTAAATTGGCAATAACAATCTCACTTGTCAGCCAAAAGATGACGTAAAATTGTGTGTGGGGGGTGAAAAAGTACGCTTCAGTGCACTCGCCTCGCCTTCGGCTCGGGCTACAAAGTTCCTGAGGTGGCCTTTATTTTACTGCTTTAGGTGCGTATCATGACCGTCTGAGTCGTATAATTACTCAGAAAACAAAAAAAGAATTTCTAAAGGCGCGATGTGACGCCAGCGATCGCTAGCAGAGACGAGCGTGGTGATAGTTATTTGGTGCGTAATTCACTGAATTTATTATTACTTGGTTATTTATTAGTGTACACCAACAAATACTATATTTTTTGGAAAGCTTATAAAATTACCTACTTTTTTTATAATAACTTTTATTTCGCTAAAGTTATTATTTATTGAGTTACAAGCATGTTTTATCAGTACTCGTTCAAACGCGCGGGGTAAAAAAATCATATTTTTTCTAATAATTAAAAAGCTGTTGATTGTACGTCATAGCGTTCTAGAAATCAATTATAGTACGTTTAATAAGCTTTCTAATGACACCTCACACGAAGCAATCAGTAAAATAGAACCCGAGATTTGAACAAAATTCGATGACCGTAGGCGGCCATCTTTATGACGTCACAGCTATGTCCGTCCCCCTCTCCCTTAACTAAAACCGGCAGATTCGTACCCTGGAGACAACAAGGAACACATCCATACCAGTTTTAGGTATATAGAAGAGATGTCCACGAAAATCGTGAAGGAGACGACTTTTTGCGATTTTGCCACCGTACTACAAGCCTCTCTCTCACCCTATCCTCAGGAGCTCTGGCGACGTTAAGCCCTATACATGTAACTTTATATCGTAGCGATCAATCTGTGCAGACCCATGCGTAATTTTATCGATTGTGTGTAACGAAAATCTGCAACGATTTGTCATACACACCATCGATAAAACTACACAAACGCACTGCGTATCGTTGTCGTGTGTAGCAGGCATTACCAGGAACACACCACTACATACCTAGTTGCAACCTTCTCAGATAGAAATACTTCTCCGTTGGGCTACTTCAATAAGAGCGGGATGGCATTCCGCTATACTTTACTTCTCTTTGGTGAAGAGAAGTTGCGTAGAGCCCGCCTACGTTGCTACACGACTGCCCAACGAAAAAAAGTGTAATGTTTTCAGGGTCTATGTGTATTTACGTTTATTTTCCAAATAACTGTTTCAATAGGGGCGCTTTGTCTATTCACCTATTTTTTTAAGTCCTATTATTGGAAGTCCGAAAATGTTCGTCATAAAATTTTACGCCATAATAATCGTTAGTCCTAATAATTCTTGATCCTAACGATCGTAAGTCATAACCATTCGAAGTCATAATGACAGTAATCATAAGTTTCACAGGTCCTAATTTTTATATTCCTAATTTTTTTCGTCATAACACTCACCTGCCCGTTTTATTTCAATTCATAATGACACTAGTCTTACATTTTTTAATCCTAAATTTGTTTTTCATAATATTTCTCATCATAAATGTTACTTGGCGTTATCGAAGTAAATAAACGTGTGGTTTTTTATCGCTAGGTACAAGACGAGGTCACAAGACTCTAGCTAGACGTCTCTACATTGACACATCGACTCTACATTGACTCTACATCGACTCTACATATAGACTCTACATCGACTCTACATCGACTCTACATTGACTCTACATCGACTCTACATATAGACTCTACATCGACTCTACATATCGACTCTACATCGACTCTACATCGATTCTACATATTGACTCTACATCGACTCTACATTAACTCTACATCGACTCTACATATAGACTCTACATAGACTCTACATTGACTCTACATATTCGCTCTACATCGACTCTACAGACTCTAGCCGCCTGTCTGTGTGGCCGTAGTCTAAGGCAGGTCCGTGTAGGTACGACGACGAGCGAAGCGAGGAGGAGTGTTAGTTGTACTGCGACCCTACGCGCGCGAGCCGAGCGAGCGAAGCGAGCCTGCCGCGGCAGCGGCCGGCGAAGCGCCAGAACCGATTTTTTTTTCAATTTACTTAGCGAAAGCTTTTATTCATTAGGAAAAAAAAAAACAAAATTATGAGTTAAAGTATGTTCTTAGTTATGATAATTATTAGGACTAACATAATTATGATGTATGTCCGTTATGAAGAAAAATGTTATGATTAACAAAATTATGACTTCAAGCAAGTTCTTAGTAATGAAATTAGGAAGAAAAATTTTAGGACAACTGATCATTATGACTTCCAATGATAGTGACAGAAATTTAGGAACAAAAAAGTTAGGACGAAAAAAAATAGGACTAGCGATGACTATGACTACAATACGTTAGTACAAAAAAAATTAGGATCACGAATTTTATGGCAGCCAATATGGACCCCTGTTTCAATACCTTTCTTCTCGTGCCTGTGTTGTTCCCCGTCGATAGTAAACCCGAATTCATACGGCCTTTTCTCGTCCGTGTACTTGTCGGCCCCATGAGCCTCCAGGCAACAGGTCACGAACGTCGCTAGGACTAACAGCCTCCTTAGTTGACGCATCTGGAAAACGAACATTTTATTTTGAATTAAACATTCTAGATTTTCACGTTTTATGTTTACTAAACTTCGCCTTCTTTCCCTCTGTGTTAGAAAGTAAGATGGCGTTCGCTTTCGATAAACTAGTGCTTACGCCAATTCATGGGTTAGGTGCAAAAGCACGCTCCGGGCGATTATCTATTACACTAATATTATAAAGAGGAAAGATTTGATTATTTGTTTGTTTGTATTGAATAGGCTCCTAACCTACTGGACCGATTTGAAAAATTCTTTTACCATTAGAAGCCGACATTATCCCTTATGAACATAGGTTACTTTTTACCACGGGAAAATGCTTCTTTCCTACGGGAAAACGGTAAACTAACCTTGCAAAGCCGGGCCGTGCAAATAGTTAATGATACATACTTAATTAAATGATAAGATTTTTATTTAAATTTATTGTAGGCACTCTGTCTACTTTGTTTTAACTTCATTGGTGGCATTTAGTTCACTTTATTAGTAGACGTTTATCAAGATTCAAAGATTCAAAATATTTATTTGCTCTGAATACAGTAAGTATCCTGTGTGTAATGGTTAAATACAGAAATAAACGATGCATAATCTTGTATAATAATATTTATTTCATCGACTTTTCGAGGGTGCGTAACGATGACTATAAATATTTATGATATAATATTACTCGCAATAACGCTCATCTGATATAATCCTCAAGTTCTATAACAACACTTATTATATTTTCATAGGACATAATTATCATTTTATATAACGGTCATTTGATATAAAAATATTTGGTATAACATACATTAAGTATAATGCATATTTGCTATATTAAACATTGGATATAATGCTAATTTCTTCTAATGCACAATTAGCATAATATTTTTTGGTAGACTCTAAGGCAGGTCGGTGTAGGTACGACGACGAGCGAAGCGAGGAGGAGTGTTAGGTTGAGCTGCGACCCTACAGCGCGCGAGCCGAGCGAGCGAAGCGAGCGTGCCGCGGTAGCGGCCGGCGAAGCGCCAGAACCGAACACTTTTTACTACCTAATATATACTTCCATAGTACAATTTGCGAACCGTTACGTTAGCTACATTTTCTTTTAATAATAAAATATTATGTTACTTGACAGTTATGACATATAACTTGTATTTAACATGAGCATTATACCATATAATGATTATACAAAACAAGTGTTATATCCGATGATCGTTATACAAAATAAACATATATATTTTGATATTATAACAAACGTTTATTATAAACAATGAGTGATTATATACCTTGAAATTATGTCAAATGTTGTTATAGCGAATTAAATTATATTATTTATTTTTATACCCATCATTACACACCCACTTTTCGAACGTGTTGAAAAATCCTTGGTTGTAAGAAGAATCACGAAAACACATTTACTTAATTACTGAGTCTGTGAAATAAATATACTTTTCACCTCAGCAGCTCGAACAAGCATATTTTGCTGCGTGAAAACAGTGTGCAAAATGCAAGTTTGCTCACTCCGTGAGACAAAGTAGCTTTTTAATTTTGATGCGGAGCACTGGCATTTCGTCGTTTGGGGTCTATTACAAGTTCAGAATATTTAAACTTTATTAGCTCTGTCCTTTTCATTCCATTACGAAAAAAGAAAAGGCAGACATAGGTCGATCATCGAATTTCAAAGTAGACCCCCAAAAAAGCGCAAAACAAGTAACACGTTCTTTAACTATCAAATTAACAAGTTTAAACTACCTACCAAGATATACAATGAAATTTTAAATTTAAGAACATTTAAATAAAAATCTCAGAATAAACTCCGTTGTTCATAGCAAATAGGTAAACATGAATTTTATTATGCTAGCTAATTAATAATTTTAGTTTAAACAATCTTAAATTCTATGAACGTGTACCACAGATGCAGTTTCCGAACGAAAGCATGGGGCCCCGCCCCTTTTAAAAAGTTGCGCGCTGTTAATTTGATATTGGTTTTAAATATAAAAACTACTAGGATAAATCAATTCTCTATGTAACTAGGAAATATAGTGAACTCAGTGACGTGACGAAGGCAATATTTTAACAACAGTACGAAGCGGGCTAGTTTTTGGTGTGCACCTGAGATACACGAAATATATGCTATAAATGTGTGCTCTGGTGATAATGATAAATATTTCATAAATATCTCGAAGATATGAGTAAAATCTGTGAATTTTAACAATAACACGGTTAGTTTTTAGTGATGTGTTAGTGTCACGCGACACTCGTATAAGTACTTAGATACTGAATTAGCATTTGGTTTCTCGCGCCTTGCCTCGCCTTTCTAGTACTTATTGACTAACGGCGCGGCTGGCGCTGAGGAGTTAAAACAAGCAGTAACCAACGCCTGATTAAATTTTCTTCCTGAATGGTCTTGATACGAATAGGTACGTGATACTATGATATATTTTTTGATGTGAAAATGTTCTCACTGCTGAGGTGAAAAGTTGTATGTGTTACTCGAGAGCAAAGTATTTGCATCTCGTGCTTTTGAGTCCTTCGCTACGCTCAAGATTCAAACTTTGAATCACTCGCTACGCTCGTGATTCAATTTTAGAATCTTTCGCTTCCTCAGGACTCAAAATTAGCACTCGCAGCAAAAACAAACTTTGCTCTCTTGTTCACTGAAAACTGACACCAAAGTACACTCCGCATTTGACACGAAGCAGCGATACCGATCATACTACTGATCGTTGCAATAATGTAAATTAAACATTTTTCGACCTGACTGTGCGCTGGGCAGTATTTTAATAATTAATAATAAGTACTCCAATTAAATAATTCAAAAATGATATGTGTTTCCCCGGACAGGGGTTTTTGCTACGGGCTGGGGTGAACGCCTACTGAGACGCCGTAAAACCATTCCCGATGACCCGTAGACTGCCGGATCTACCCCGTGCCTGTGACGTCATCGACTGCACATGTCCAACCGCGCGCTGCAGTACAGGGAAGTGGCTGTCCAATATAAAGACGGTGCTAAGTGTTCACAGCTCATTCTTTCCGCTCTTGCTTAACATATGAACCGTGTAGTCTAGACCTCACACCCTGAGACTAAAAGTAACGCATACTGGGGTTATTTAAAATTGTATTTTAGTTTTTAGTTTAATTAAATTTTGTATAAATATTAAAATTGTGTTTCTCATCTCTCCACTAAAACCCTAGTGTTACATTGGCTATAACCCGGCTATGGCGGCGGATAACTATTACGTCACATCTGTCCTTAATGCGAGTTTTACTGCACGCTGCGCGTACGGGAAAACTCGCATTGTGACCAGGTGAAGACGTAAAATTTTGTACGTAATGTACTAATACCTACGGGAATAAATAGATATTTATACGCAAATTAGATCCAAATTATTGATTGTCCAAAACTAAGTACTAAACACAACAACAAGAAAATATAAACTTTGTAAACAGAACAATTATTCGCACAATAAAAGAAAACAATAAAATGATCATAAATTAAAAACTTGGCCCAGATCGGCGCCAGGCGGTAGGGTGCCCAGGAGGCTGGCAACATTGCCACGTTGTATAGCAATGCTAATACGTTAGGCTAGGTATGAGCCAGCCTTCTGGTCGCGATTTAGTCAGTAAATTTTTTTTTATATACAATTGAATGAATACTAGACATAACTAGAGTCTGGCAAACGAAAGCGTGACCTGGACTTTTTTTAAAAGTGGCAACATTATAATCTGTCAAAGGCACGTCAAATTATTTTGTTTACACAATTATTTTGCATTAATAATTGCCGTAATATGGGTAAAACAATAAAACGGTCATTCTCCAGACAGGCATTTTTGTATGTCCTCGCACTTAAAAAATATAAATGTATTGAATTTAGCAGATTTTATATTTCTGGATCGTAGAAGGTACTTGTATTGAAGTGTACATGAATTTTCAAGTACATATTCAATAACCTTCTTGGACAAAAAAATACCACCCCCTTCTCCTCATTAACACGTGGTGTCCCACTTCCGAAATCACTTACATACTTATTTTCCCTGATGATATACCATAGGAAAGTTGAACGAAAGTATTTTTATTAAATAATAGATTAGATATCCTCTTTATAAAAAAAATATGACATATTTAATAATATATAATTAAGATATGAAAATCTAGAACTGTGTCCCGAGACCCGTCCTCATGCGCGCGGCGCGTTAATTCTTGTTCATACGAGTCCATTGAAGTAAGATACCTACGTCGCTAACACATTTCGCGTAAGCCGTCAGTCGTGCCCAGACCCCCGTGGTGGAGAGACGGGTGAGTGTTGTGCGGACCACAGACAACGAACGTAAGTATCTCATTCACGCATTTTGGTATTCGAGAATTCTCATTAACACGTTCAAGTTTCAAAAATCAACCAATAACTCTAAAGCTCTGTGAATTATTGTATACATTAAGAAACTCAGTATTTACCAGCTACTAGATCTTCCAGTTTATTACATTTACCTACAATGAGTGTTGCGAGTAATATGTACCTTAATGCATGCTACTGTACACTCCCACATCCTTAGTCTCATAGCTATCTGTCCTTTTTTAGTCGCTTAATAAACTCGTACAAGAACACACGTCTGTTTACTTATTTAAATCCGAAATACATAAAATTTGCAAAAGTGAACCTAATTACACCCTACATATGGTCCTTCGAACCGGATTATCTGTGCATCGAACACTGGCCGCCCGGCGACGAGAACAATAGCGAGCCGCATTCCAGAGAGATAAGGAGCCGAGCGCATCTATTCAATTGCAAACTAACTAATGAGTTTAAGTTAAAGAAAACATTTTATTACGCAAAGTTATAACGACGATTTATTGACTTGTACGTGAAACTGCAGTGTTCTTAACGTAAACAATGGCTGAAACACAAAAACAATTACTCGCCGCGCTTGAAGATTGTGCTAAAGTGTTTCAAAAAACGCAAACTAACCTGAAGAAGTGCCCTAAAGCAAGATTAACTAAAGGATACATCGAGTCTCGTATTAAAATAATCGATGAATACTGGACGTCGTTCAATAATGCGCACCAACAGTTAGTGAAGGTTACACCTATGGAACAAAAGGGTGTTTTACCGTATTTCTTAAACGAAGAGTTTTTTATGTACGAAGATTTATACAATGCACTTCGGGGAGATTTGCTGGATATGTTAGCCAGTGTACACGAAGCGGCGATGGAAACATCCGCTACGAATTCAAGTTTTCTGGCAGCCTCACAAAACAGCTTTGTGCATTTACCACGCATACAGTTATGCACATTCAGTGGAAGTTACGAAGAGTGGCCTGCGTTTAAAGATTTGTTCATATCACTGGTCCATAACAATAAAGCATTAAGTGACGTACAGAAGCTACACTATTTAAAGACAAGTGTTACTGCCGAAGCCGAGTCCTTACTGAAGCACATCCAAGTTACGTCGGAAAACTATGAACAAGCATGGCTCATCCTGAAAACAAGGTATGGCAACAAACGATTGATTTTAAACAATAATTTGAAGAAATTAGTTAATCAGCGCAAAATGACTACTCAATCAGCTGCTCAACTAAAAGCGCTCTTAGATACAACTTCGGAGTGTCTACACAGCATTAAGAACTTGAAGATTCCTATTGACCAGTGGGATCCATTGATAATATTTTTGCTGGTACAGAAATTGGATCCAGAAACGCATAAAAGCTGGGAAGAACGTTCATACAAGAGTGACTCCGAACCCTTACCGAAGTGGAGCGATTTCAAAGAGTTTTTAGAGGCAAAGTTTCGTACGCTGGAGCTGTTCACAACTACTACAGCATATACAAGAGAAATAAAGTCAATCAAGGAGCGCAGTACATATCATGTTGCCACACCTACTATCGACAGGATTTGTGTGATGTGTAATGAAAGCCATACTTTGTGTCACTGCAAAGAGTTTACCCAGATGGAACCTTCGGACAGAGTCGAGTATGTCAAGACCAAACATTTATGTTTCAACTGTCTAGTACCAGGGCATTCAGCATCAAACTGTCGAGTACCTGTGTCCTGTAGAATATGTCACCGACGTCATCACTCTCTTCTGCATCAACAAAAGCAGTCTGAGCCGGTGGACTCCATTAGCCCCTCACAACCACTGGCCTCGACACAACATGTTGTAGATGATACAGAAGAAGTGCAAGCGAACACAGTGATCGCGTCGCATCTCACTACTAGACAAGGATTAGTACTACTAGCGACTGCCGTGGTGGAAGCAAGAAGCAAAGAAGGTCATATCATTCCCCTGCGAGCGCTAATAGACCAAGGTTCCCAAGCATCATTTATAAGCGAAAAAGCGACTCAACTACTCAAGCTCGAAAGACAACACGCTAAGGGAAACGTCATGGGTGTGGGTTCTACGAGAACAGAAATCAAGCACGCGGTTCAGCTACAAATCAAATCACAGTGGGACACAACATTTGTCCTACCGATTCAAGCTTATGTTATGTCGAAACAGCTGACCACGAAGATACCCACAAAGCATATTGTTAAACAACCATGGCCTCACCTACAAGGGTTACAACTAGCGGATCCCACTTACCACATGCCTGGAACTATAGACCTCTTGCTAGGGGTCAGAGAATACGCCAGTATACTGCAACAAGAATTGATCAAAGGTCCACCGGGTACACCATGTGCACAAAGAACCAACCTGGGCTGGATTCTTTTTGGAGAAGTTCATAGCAAACCACAAGAAGATACTTACCTCGTAATGCACCATCAGGTTGACATGGATGATACCCTGAAATCTATATGGGAAATTGAGACAGACACTACGAGGAAGTTCACAAAAGAAGAGCAGCTATGTGAAGAAATCTATGAAAAAACAGTCACACGAAATCACGAAGGAAGATATATTGTAAAGCTACCATTCAAAACAGAGAATCCACAAGTGGTCGATGGAGATACAAAGGGTATAGCTACAAAGAGATTCATGCAACTGGAGAGAAGGTTTATAAAAGCACCGAACCTGAAAACAGAATATACGAAGGTAGTCAACGACTACCTTGAAGAAGGACACCTAGAAGTTGTACCTGAAAGGGAAAGAGAAGATAAATCGGTATACTTGCCTCATCATGCAATCATACGCGAAGATAAGGAGACCACACGGACGCGCGTAGTCTTCGACGCCTCCAGTAAAGGATCAAACAATATATCCTTAAATGACGAGCTCATGATAGGCCCTCAACTACAAGATGACTTGAGAAATCTTCTGATGAGATGGCGAATGAAACGCGTTTGTTTCGTGGCAGATGTACAAAAGATGTATCGTCAAATCTTAGTAACCAAAGAAGATGCCAATTACCAACGTATTCTTTGGCGGCAAGACGAGTGCGAGGAGCTGAAAGAATATCGCATGCTTAGAGTTACCTTTGGCACCGCTCCCGCTCCGTACTTGGCTGTGAAGACGCTTCAGAAGATTGCTATCGATGAAGATAGAAAGCAAGACGATACGCAAGAAAGAAACAAGTATAAAGAGGTAGCAGTTAAAACAATAAAAGAAGACTTTTACATGGACTTATTGTCAGGTGCAGCCACCGCTGCCGAAGCTATAGCGATTGCCAAAGAAGTAACACGCATTTTAAAGCAAGGCTGTTTTCAACTAATGAAATGGTCCTCAAACAGTATCGAATTTATGAAGTCCATTGATGAAGATAAAAGATCAGCAAATGCACAAGTAGAATTGAACCTCGATGGAACTGTAAAGGCACTAGGTATTGTATGGAATCTGGGAACTGATTCATTTCAATATAACTTGGCACTCCCTCCTATCGCAAACACTATAACGAAGCGTGGAATATTATCAGATGTGCAAAGGCTATTTGACCCACTAGGTTGGATTGCACCTAGCACTATCATGGCGAAAATCCTAATGCAAAGGCTTTGGCTTGAAAGAACAAGTTGGGATGAGTGTGTCAGCTCAGAGTTAGAAGAAGAATGGAGACAAATTCGAGCCGACTTTGTAAACGTTAAAGATATTCGGATTGACAGATGGCTTTGCACAACAAGCTCTGAAGAAGAAACTATACAGATACACGGATTCAGTGACGCCTCAATGCGTGCATACGGTGCAGCCGTGTATATAAGAACAGAACACCAAGGCAATATGACAACCAAATTAATAGCTGCGCGAACCAGGGTCGCGCCACTGAAAACGATTTCCCTGCCACGTCTAGAGCTATGTGGAGCCTTACTTCTTTCAAAATTGATGAAGCAGGTTGGACAGGCGATGAGAATACCCACATCAAAGATGTTTGCATGGACTGACTCTTCGATAGTCATTGCTTGGCTGTGTGGAGAACCCAACAGATGGAAGCCATTTGTAGCCAACCGTGTCGTAGAAATCGTCGAGAATCTAAACAACAAACACTGGCACCACGTCCAATCAAAGGATAACCCTGCAGACGTAGCTTCGAGAGGTATGATGTTATCCGCACTGAAGAACTGCAATCTATGGTGGAACGGACCCAGCTGGTTATCTGAAAAAGAAATAAAAATTAGTAAATTAGAAGTATTAACAACGGAGGAAGAAATGAAAGTACAGAAACTGCAAACTTACCTGAACACTGATGATGTCGAACCACAGGAAAATAGTTTAACCTCACAATTTGATAAGTTTGACAATTTAACTGAGCTACTGATAACTATTGTCTATTGCCGAAGATTCTTACAATACAAGAAAAATCCCTGTGATACTGATAAAGATATAACAGCTTTGGAATTACAAGACGCATTTCACATTTGTGTAAAAAAGGTACAACAAGATGAGTATCAAGAAGAGATCGACAGATTAACACAAAATAAACAGGTGAAAAAGAAAAGCTGTTTACGAAATCTCACCCCATTCTTGGATACGAACAAATTCCTCAGGGTGGGCGGTCGACTTAGATACGCAAATATAGATGAAGACCGGAAGCATCCAATAATTTTGGGAAACAAGAACCCTTTGGTGTCACTAATAATTGCTGATGCACATGCAAAGACACTTCATGGCACTATGGCTGAAATGCTATGCTACCTACGTTCAAAATTCTGGATACTCCGAGTGAAGTCCTTAGTAAAAAGACACATTAAAAAATGCCTAACATGTGCAAGACAGAATGCGAGAGCTAAAACTCAAATTATGGGCGATTTGCCAGAAACGAGAGTTACTCCATCAAGACCGTTCCTGCACAGTGGAGTAGATTTTGCAGGCCCATATCTAATTTTGACTTCTAAAGGCAGAGGATCAAAAACGGTGAAGGCTTATATCGCTATTTTCATCTGCATGGCTGTTAAGGCTATTCACATCGAACTGGTTGGAGACCTTACTTCAGATGCATTTATAGCAGCCTTTAAACGTTTTGTCGCAAGAAGAGGAAAGTGCACTCACCTATGGAGCGATCAGGGTAGAAACTTCGTGGGTGCCAAAAAAGAACTAGTAGAAACCTGGAATGAAGCCAAATTGAAATTCACTGGGCCAATAGCAGAGAAGCTTGCAACTGAAGGCACCCAATGGCATTTCATTCCTGCATATAGCCCTAATTTTGGTGGATTGTGGGAAGCGGGCGTCAAATCCATAAAATATCATCTAAAGAGAGTTTTGACAACTAATCTGACATTTGAAGAGATGTCAACTGTACTATACCAGATTGAAGCCTGCTTAAATTCCCGACCTTTATGTCCATTTGATGACACAGATCCAGAAAATGTTGACCCTCTTTCACCTGGACATTTTTTACTGGGAGAGCCTCCAATCGTTGTTCCAGCACCAGAATATAAAGACTCCAAAATTCATACCTTGTCACGCTGGCAATATACGGGTAAGGCCGCGAATTTTGACCAATTTGGACGTTTCAAATTTAACATGTTCATTAAAAAAAATTGGTAACACCGAGAGGTTTCAATTTTTTTTATTAAATCAAGCGATAAAAACTGTCAAGAACGCAACTGACATAATTGATTTAAATCCCTTCAAATAAATAATAAAAATATATTTCCGTCCAAAACGTAACGAAAGTTGATATTTTTTTTCGACCCTGTGTACTTAAAGCCCTGTTATTTTCACGATTTTCAACTTCTCATGATCATGCTTTTGTTTAAACAAAATTTTATGATATGACGATAGTTCTACCGATTGCTAAACATTTTTAATTAAATAATTTACTTGTTTTATCTTGCATTCTTTTATGGGACCACAATTCCACGTTTTCGTTACGATTACTTACGTGACGCTTTATACAGCTAGATTTATAGCCAATTGTGATAGAAATTCGCTTTTGTGCACTGGCAACTCATATTCTAGTAGGGCAACACCAGACAGAAAACCAAACCTCCTCAGTTATTTCATAAATCGCGGACGAAAGTGACGAGGACATAGTTTTTTTAAATACCGCTAATAGTGCTTGTGTGATTTAAAGGGTAAGTAGTGATTATTTTCAAGCGGTAATTTTTCATACGATAGGTTAATGTTATTCACGCAGGTGACATGTATTACTATATTCAAAATATCGTTATTTCACCATGATAATCAATATTTTTTCAAAAATACGTTATACTTTCGTTACGAATACGTTGCATTTTTACAAAATGCAACGTAATTCTTTGTGTAACGTGACGAAAACATGTGGTAAAGGGAAGTGCACACAGATAAATACGAACTAAAATGAGTTTTTATTTTATTTCCAACGACAAATACAGTAAGTATTAATTTGAAATTGTAGGTATGTACAGTAGGTACAGGGATCAGCTAGCACGAGAGAATTGACCAATCCATCTACTATCCATATCCATACAAATCCATACTAATATCCATGCTAATATTATAAATGCGAAAGTGTGTCTGTCTGTCTGTCTGTTACCTCTTCACGCCCAAACCGCAGAACCGATTTAGGTGAAATTTGGTATAGAGATAGTTTGAGTCCCGGGGAAGGACATAGGATAGTTTTTATCAACGAAATCATCCCCTAAGGGAGTGAAATGGGGGGGGGGGGGGTGAAAATTTGTATGGAGCTGCGATATAAACGAGTTCCACGAGGACGGAGTCGTGGGCAGAAGCTAGTATTATTATAAATGCGAAAGTGTGTATGTCTGTCTGTTACCTCTTCACGCTTAAACCAGTGAACCGATTTAGATGAAATTTTGTCTAGAGACAGTTTAAGTCCCATAGAAGCACATAAAAATAGTTTTTATCCCGAAAATCATCCCCTAAGGAGGTGAAATATAGGGTGAAAATTTGTATGGAGGTACGATATAAACGAGTTCCACGCGGAGGGAGTCGCAGGCAGAGCTTCTGCGTGGCTTCTGCCCTGGACTCCGTCCGCGTGGAAGTATTTAATCGAACGAGCGAGCGAAGCGAACGAAGTTCTATGCTTCAGGTTGGGCCAAAAATCTTTATGTCTAGTATCTGTCCCGTGTCCGTCATCCGTCTGTACGTCTGTTTTCCTCTATCGCATTTCCCAATCGATTGTCGTGAAGTTTTGTGAGCAGGTTCGTCCATTGTCGATTTTTTTGTCGAGTAACTTTTTTGAAAATGAAAACCTATTGATAAATATTTAGTTATTTTTTTTAAAGCATTTACTTAATTAAAAAAAATGCTGTCGTGAAAATACTTTATTTGTAAGATTTTGTGTTTTTTTTTTAACATTTACCAGTATGATCTAAGCTTAACAACAACTTATGTTACGTTTTATAGTAACGTCACGTATTTTTTTTATGTTAGTTCTATGTCACATTGGTCAAAATTCGCGGCCTTACCCATACACAGAAACTGTTAGCTGATTTTTGGAGACGATGGCAAGACGAATATCTTTCCAGGCTGCAACAACGACCGAAATGGCTGAAAAAAGAAGATGAATTTAAAATAGGAGACATAGTACTTATTAAGACTGAAAAATTACCTCCTGGAAAGTGGTCGCTGGGACGCATCGTTGAGAAACATCCTGGTGATGATGGTTTCACTAGAGTGTATAGTGTGAAGTCTGGAAGTGCTATCGTAAAACGATCGGTGACTAAATTATGCGCGTTGCCGGTTGATACTCAAACTTTATAATGTTGTCAATTTGTTGATTAAATTGTACCAATCATTGTGAAGTTTTGAAAAGGACTTAATGGTCCTTTTGGTGGGCAGTATGTTGCGAGTAATATGTACCTTAATGCATGCTACTGTACACTCCCACATCCTTAGTCTCATAGCTATCTGTCCTTTTTTAGTCGCTTAATAAACTCGTACAAGAACACACGTCTGTTTACTTATTTAAATCCGAAATACATAAAATTTGCAAAAGTGAACCTAATTACACCCTACAATGAGTTATATTTTTTTTACCGCTATATCCTCATTCACACGTCTCATTCACGCGTAAAAAGTGAACGCGTTAATGAGAATATCTAGAAAATATTCAGTTTAAAAAGGTTTTTGATATATAATAGTTGCTTTTATGAAATGACCAATAATGCGGCGATAGGAAGGAGGCGTTTAAGACGCTCAAATATTCACCCTAGAAAGCCAGAAATTCTCATTAACGCGTCGACTTTCTCACTAACGCGGCTGAAATTCTCATTAACGCGTCGACTTTCTCATTAACGCGGCACACAAATTTTAAAACCTTTATAGTTACTTATCCGCTAATAATAATTAAGTGCCACATGAACATTTAAGTTTGAATGGTTGATTTATCACTACATTTGATATAAATGTTATCAAAAAGCAAGTGGAAAAAAAGCGACGCGTTAATGAGACTGAGAACACCAATCTGGAGAATAACCGAAAAAGTAATTTGCGAAAGCTGCTACATATTATGATCAGTAAGTTCAAGCAAAAATAAGAGGAGAAAGAAGTTGTTTTCCAAGAGAAACAACAATGTTTAGATGTGATGTCGGATTTTTTAGGTTAGTATGACTTTGTAATCTTAAGAGTACTATTGAAAAAAGCGCTCGCTCAGGATTCGGTATTTTGAGACGCGAAGTGCGTAGTGTGTGTGTTAATACTACTAGCACGCACACAAGCTTACTGTAGCTGTATAGCGCACCGTTGGAGCGAATGCGCGACCGATATTAATACTTGCACTAAAAGATGGTAAGTATTACTTCGCTAACGTGGTGCCCTAACTTGAACAATGCAAGTACTTGCTTTTTGTGCACATATTTTCTATACATATTAAAATACTCTGACAAAGTATAATATTTAAGTAATTACGTCTTTTTTTGATATAAAATGCTTTTTTTTAAGTGGTCCGGCTGTCCTCTCTATATGTAGGTCGCATCTCTCAACAGATTCTCGTGAAATTTTGTGAGCGAGTTCGATATGTAACTAGGGCAAAAGTGCTTTCGTATGTCCAACTGTCCGGCTATCCGGCTGTCCCCTCTACAGGTTGCATCTCTGAACCAAGTCTCGTGAAATTTTATGAACGAGTTCGATATTTAACTAAAGGGCAAAAATGCTTTCGTATGTCCGGCTGTCCGGCTATCCGGCTGTCCCCTCTATAGGTTGCATCTCTAAACAGATTCACGTGAAATTTTGTGAGCGAGTTCGATATTCAACTATAGGGCAATAATGCTTTCGTTTGTCCGGCTATCCGGCTGTCCCCTCTATAGGTTGCTCTAGGTAGGTTAACCGGAACTTTTTGAGTTCGGTAAATAACTGGGTTTGGACACTATAAACCGGTTACTAACCGAAATGAGTTACATTTATAAAATACTTGAAATTGTGAGCCGAGACCGTTATTTTGCATTAAAACTAGTAAATTGTAACTTATTAATTTTTAGTAAGTTTAATTAAAGTTAGTATGATAGCGATAAAATAGAAGATCAAACGAGCTTCGCAAGCGAAGTTCGATCGATATTATATGAGTAAGCTTCATTCGAAGATATAACACACATGTAGTCCTTTAATCTACCAGGCAACATTTCGCAAGTTTAAAGTACGCAGTAAAAACCATAGCTCAAACAGTTTTATCCCCACCTTTACCCCTACCCTACTTGGGGACCTCGGCTTGCCACCATTTCTCATTCTTTTTAGAGACAAAACTTTCCTAGGGGTATAGGGGCGGGCGGGAAGTTATATCTTCGAATGAAGCTTACTCATATAATATCGATCGAACTTCGCTTGCGAAGCTCGTTTGATCTTCTATTATATTTCGAAGCTTCATTCTTCAGATATAACACACATGTAGATGTTTAGAGTTGAAAGTTTTGCTGCCCTTTGTAATTGTAAAACATCATAATCATGAAATGCAATAATTATGTTTTGACAACAATCTTAGATACTCCCAATTATTAATCAAAGAGTACAATTGTAACTTCACATAATTCTACCTATACAAAGGGCAGATTGATCTGGCACAATGAGCTTCGTCGATTAATTGACGATGGTAAAAACGAGCCAAAGTTTTCGATGTTCTCGACCAGCCTGCTGCCTTCCGGATAGCATCTAAAGAAATGCCTGACCGGTGTGCAGCTGACGTGGCGGCGTGGCGCGTGCTGTGAGCGCTGAACGCCGCCATGTCTTTACCTCTTTCGCCAAGCACTCGCGTAATGCACCCCGGCTAATGGATTGAGCAGATGCATTTTTATGGGGACTTTTGAAAGTCAACAAAATATGTTGTGAGCTTTTTCAGTCCTAAAACATCATTATAACAGTCACCGGGCAAATATTTCTATTAGGTATCTTTTAAATATGGAAGGCACAAAATCGGTTGTAGACGACCTACACCTGAAGTCTTAACTATATCATCAAAAATTACTTTAATACAATTTGGGCATGACTTAATATTATTCCACTTAATAAGTGACAGTGTTTGTACCCTGTGGGCAGGACATATTGCTAACAAAATCGCCAGATTCTTTGTTAGTTTTTCCAATGAAATTTCTCTATTAGGGTACCATGTTGTTATATGATTTAATACCACTTGAGGATCCCAGGTATGGCTATATTTAGGAGTTACGGGCTTTAATTTGTAAACACCTTTGGGTAATCCTTTACTTTGGTCATCTGAGCTGATACTACTCCCCCGTAGGAGCGAGGGTACTGACCTATGATTATTTAATGAGCCATACGACGATCCTTTATTAAATTCGTGCGTTAGAAATAAAATAACAGCAGAAATGAAGCCCTTATAGAAATTGAATATCTATATTATCTATGCTAAATTTCCAGCACAACTTGTATTTAACACACGTTGTACTGTTGTAAAGTGTTGTTTGAAATTGACGCTAACATGAGATTAGATACTTTTACTAATCTCAACAAAAGCGGAAACCACGGTTGGGATGGTCATTAGGGAAATACTACTATTCCTGTGGCGTTGTCATTTATAATCTTATGTAAACACTTTATTACGAGTGCGAGTGGTGGAAACGCTTAAAAATATTTATTATAAATACCAGCTAATAGTGAATGCGACGACGGTAAGAGCGTCCGAGTCTGGCTTCCACGAAATATATATTTCACATTTGGCAGAGGTACGAGAAGCAAAGAGGTCAATTTCGGGCACACCAAAGTGTTTACTTATTCTTTCAAAGGCTGCAATACTTAAATTTCATTAAATATCAGGATTTAGCCTTCTGGATTCTCTGTCTGCTTCTACATTATTCTTAGTGTTAATGTACGAATCGAATAACCATATGTCTCGTTCTTCACACCACTGCCAAATAGATCTAGGTAAGCTATTTAAGTGGGGAAACTGGATGTCTCCCATTCGATTAATATAGCTTATCGCGGTAGTGTTGTCGATGCGGAACAACAGAGCACAGTTTGATTTATTTCGCGCAAAACATTTTAATCCTAAGAGCGAGCAAGCTCTAAGTAATTAATATGGAATGCTAATTCTTGCTCTTCCCATGCTCCGTTTGCACACACTCCGTCACAAACTGTACCTCATCCTGATCGGGACGGATCTATAGATATTTCTGCATCGAATTTCGTGATTCCAAAATGACAAGACGTTACAAATAATATTATTAGTCCACCAAAATAAGTCAGGTAAAATTTCGCAAGGAAGTTTTACTTTTGATCATAGACATCGTATTCCTGAATAGCTCGGAATTTATATCTTTCTAACAACTTCGTGTACAACCAGCTGTATCTAGCTGTCGGGCATGCAGTGGTAAGAACTCTTAAAAAGTGCGCATACCCTGCATAAGAAGGGATATAGACATGATAATTGAATTGTAAACAAAACCTAAGAATTTACAGCATTGTTGGTAATTTTGGGATTGTATCGAGCTTTTGGTATAGTTTACCACAAATCGTAGGCACTCGAGAAACCGGAGAGTCTCCCTCCCATTATGTTTACATTCGTTAAGGTCCCTTCCAATACACAAAATGCCACCCCGGTATATAATAGAAGTTAGGCCTTGTTTTTAGGTAAGTTACGACTTCTTTCATAATTTTGGTGAAGGTTCTAGGCGCCACGGAAAGTCCAGACTAATAGGGAACAAAACTCGTAAGTAACATTGTTATGCTCGAATCTTGTCAATCGTAGCCATAAACCCGTTTTTAGGGATTAATTTAGAAGCAGTTCTAGTCTTCCATTTTAAAATGGGACTTAGTTACAAATTTATTGAGCCCTTTCAGATTCAGTATGAATCTATAGCCACCATTCGATTTAGGAGTCAGAAAATCTTTGATAGAAACTGATCATTAGTCTGTTGGCATCCAGTGATGCTTTCACTGAATGCCTAGGTTAATTAAGTTCTGTACAGCTAAGCTCGTTTCATCATGCTCTTGGCATGTGAAAGTATTTACAGGTTTGACAGATTGCGTAACATGTCCTAAAAAGGAATTGGAAAGCCATTCTGTATACAGTCTAATAAATAAAGTACGATTATTCGTTACATTAAGCCAACACTTATAAAAAGCTTTAAGGCGACCGGCATGTACCTGCGTTACTGCCGCGGCGTCGCAAGTGGCTTGTTGTAGGCTGCTCGCGGCCGTATGATGGTCGACGCTGTCGGCCTACTTTTCAGTAGATTTGGAAGCTTTAATTTTCTCTGAGAGTTTGCTTCCAAAGAGAGTATCATCTCTCTCAACGTATTGTATGACTTAAGGAATACTTCGTCTAGTCCAGGAATGACTAGTTTTATCTAAAATCCGACTTCAATTAGATAGGATTTTTATCGTTAGTACCTATACCGACTCCCAATTGCTGTTGAGATGATTCGATTTTCTTGTCACGGCCTCTTTGGATGTCTGTAACTGCCGCCGAAATTACGGCGTTTAAGGACGGCGCCCATAATAATTTGCAATTTACAGGTACTCTTATAAGAGTTTATCTTTACTCTTTTTATCAATACCTTTGTGTAATATAGGTAGCCACCTTTGCGCTAAATTGGGATGAATTTTCTCCCCATATTTTGGGACATCATCAGTGGCGTCCCCTAGAGCGGTTAGTAACTCGGCATCTATTACAGGGGTCGTTTTGTCATCACAGGCCTCCACAGGAGGTGCATTTTCTTCATTTGAACGTGGGAGTGAAGTTTCCACTGCCTCATACACTTGTTCGTGGTTTATAAATTAAAATATAATATTTTGATTTTTCTAATTGAGGGTAGATATGAAATGCATTGTAAAACCACTCGTCAGGAATTTTAATGCATATATGTATCTAATGCCCCGCATCGCGAACACGGGATATACTAATCTCGATTAATGGTTGTAGAAATTGCTATCGTGTTGACTCACGGTCAACCGCCAAGCACGAGATACCTTCGTGACGACTCTCGGTCGCCTCCCAGGTTTAGTTACAAGACGTGGGCTCACGGCCCGCGCGGTATTAAATGCATTTATTAGCGATTAATATTGTTAGAAATTGCTATCGTGTTGACTCACGGTCCACCTTCAAGCATGAGATACTTTCGTCACGACTCTCGGTCGCCCCCCAGGTTTAGTTACAAGGCATGGGCTTGCGATTAATATTGTTAGAAATTGCTATCGTGTTGACTCACGGTCAACCCCCAAGCATGAGATACCTTCGTGACGACTCTCGGTCGCCCCCCAGGTTTAGAATTACCAGGCGTGGGCTCACGGCCCGCGCGGTATGAAATGCATTTCTTAGCGATTAATATTGTTAGAAATTGCTATCGTGTTGACTCACGGACAACCCCCAAGCATGAGATACCTTCGTGACGACTCTCGGTCGCCCCCCAGGTTTAGAATTACCAGGCGTGGGCTCACGGCCCGCGCGGTATGAAATGCATTTCTTAGCGATTAATATTGTTAGAAATTGCTATCGTGTTGACTCACGGACAACCCCCAAGCATGAGATACCTTCGTGACGACTCTCGGTCGCCCCCCAGGTTTAGAATTACAAGGCGTGGGCTCACGGCCCGTGCGGTATTAAATGCATTTATTAGAGGCACCACAATGTAGAACTATTTATTGAAACTAATTGCACTTACCTGATTTATCTTCGGAACCTGATGAATCAGATAGCACCGCACTGTCATAACTCGTTTATAGTTCTTTGTTGCAATTTCCGTATATTAGCAGAATAATACTCTATTTTTTCCTGTGCACTGCGTTTAGGCATGATTAAATATTTTGAATTATTTTTTAATAGAATTAGTTCGTGCGTTCGTTGCCTCGCAAGAATAAAGAATGAGAAATGGTGGCAAGCCGAGGTCCCCAAGTAGGGTAGGGGTAAAGGTGGGGATAAAACTGTTTGAGCTATGGTTTTTACTGCGTACTTTAAACTTGCGAAATGTTGCCTGGTAGATTAAAGGACTACATGTGTGTTATATCTGAAGAATGAAGCTTCGAAATATAATACGTATCGGCCTTAGGAGTCATGTACAGCACTACCATGACATAGACTTTGAATTAATCATCTTATCGTAGATGATATTAACGTCAATAATTTCGGACCAGCCTCCAACTTCAACGTTAGCAATCGTCGTTGTCAACACTTTCGCTTGCTGAAGCGAATATAAACCTTAAGATATGTCCATCTCTCAAGCAATAATTCAGCGAAACGCTAAGCGAATCATTTTCCTTGACTGTAAAAGGACACTTATGATGATGTATAAAAAGTTTAAAAAAAGTTAGTTACTTATTGAACTACACATCGCCTACTAATAAACCAGAACTAACATTCTTACAGTAAAATTATCCTCCAATACAATTCTTTTAGCTTTTAGTAAAAACCGGTTAATAACCCGTTTTGAAATTTGACCGGTTTTTGCACTCTCTAGTTGGATCACTCAACTGATTTTCGTGAAATTCGTATTTTACATCCTTAAGGATTGCTCGAGGAGGAGGAGAATGGATCTCTCCATTAGCCTGGTCTCTTCATCACCAGTTCAACTTCACCAAAATTACGATTTCCAAGGATAATTACACGAGTCATAATAGAAAATACCGATGTCAACTACACGCGTGCCTATAAAATTTGAGGGTTACCCTCAATTTCCCTGGGATCCCATCATCAGATCCTGACGTGTGCTCACCTGAATAACTTGAAAGAATATGATGAACGGTGTATAAGATTTAAAAAAACTCCTCCAACTCCTAAACGTTGAGGAGTTGTACCTTCCATCATCAGCCCACCAACATGAACTGATGACTACCAGACGCAAATTCATACCTGAAAAGCTTTAGAGAATTCATGAAACACGTAATAAGTACGTAATATTTGAGGGTTGCCCTCGATTTCCCTGGGATCCCATCATCAGATCCTGACTTGGTGACAATGGGACCATCTCAGAAGTATACATTTTTTAAATATATTTTTTTAATCGGGCCACAAGTGACGGAGAAATCGGCGAACGTACCTACGTACATAAAAAAAAATAGTGAAACATATAACCTCCTCCTTTTTTGAAGTCGGTTAAAAAGTTTTTTATTCATATTGTTATTTTCAACAACCCTGCATATTATGTCGGTGGTTTGTAGTTTCTTGTACAGAGAAATGAAATACTTTAAAGCCGTTGGGGCGGAAAGGTTCTCGAGCGGAGACCACGTACCAGATGGCGCAGCGGACCCCCCACAAAGTGGACTGATGAAATGGGGTTGCGTCTTTTAATTACGGAGTTCCTATGGCTACCTTCCAGCTCCATCATCAGACCCTGGTTACCAAGTACTCGTCAAGACGAATTAATGGAGCCCAAACTCGATGGGGTTACGTCGTTTAAGACAGAGTTCCTATGGCTACCTTCCAGCTCCATCATCAGACCCTGGTTACCAAGTACTCGTCAAGACGAATTAATGGAGCCCAAACTCGATGGGGTTGCGTCGTTTAATTACGTAGTTCCTATGGCCACTTTCCAGCTCCATCATCAGATCAGCTTTATGTCATAACTAGCGGCCGCCCGCAACTTCGTCCGCGTAGATTTTTGATGATGACAAATTTAAATATGTTAGAGAATTTATTCTTACCTAGTTAGTTTTCTTTCAATAATAATCAACAATTTTGTATGGGAGTCCTGACCGCAGACCGCAGAACGCGTCCAGTGTGGCAAATCCCTTAAGGAATAATTAAATTCATTTGCTACACTAACGCCACCTGCTGACGAATAGCGAAACGTATAATCAACTCTTATTTTGCTTGCTTAAGGGATGTCAATTTAACCCTGTTAGGGGTAGAATTTTCTAAGTAGGGTTTGTATTTTCTAAATCATTGTTATTTTTAATTTTAATAAGTAATATTTCTACAAAGTTTCAAGTCTTTAGCAAAAAAATAAAGTTTCCTCCATACAAACCTTGCACCCCTTTTAACGCCCTTAGGAGTTTTTTTTAAATAAGTAATATTTCTACAAAATTTTAAGTCTCTAGCTAAGAAAAAAAAGTTTCTCTCATACAAACTTTGCACCCCTATTTAACCATCTTAGGGGTGGAATTTTCTTAAACGCTGAAATTACTTTTTTTGTATTTTAATAGATTAACTTTCTACAAAGTTACAAGTTTCTAGCTCAAAAGGAAAAGTTTCCCTCAAACAAACTTTGCACCCATATTTAACCCCGTTAGAGATGGAATTTTATAAAACGCTGACAACAGGTTTTTTTGTATTTTAATGAGTAATCTGTCTACAAAGTTTCAAGTCTCTAGTTCAAAAAATTATGTTCCCCCCATACAAACATTGCACCCCTATTTAACCCCCTTTTTTCTAAAACGGTGAAACAACTTTTTTGTATCTTAATAAGTTATATTTGTGCAAAGTTTCAAGTTTGTAGCTCAAGAAATAAAGTTCCTTCCATACAAACTTTGCACCCTTATTTAACCTCTTTACGGGTAGAATTTTTCAAACGTCGGACGTGCTAAATTTATATTACAATAAGTTATCTTTCTTTACAGTTTCAAGTCTCTAGTTTAATAAATAATGTTTCCCCCATACAAACATTGCACCTCTATTTAACCCCCTTAGGGGTAGAGTTTTCTAGAACGTCAAAAGTGCTTTTTTTGTTTAATAATAAGTTATCTTTATATAGTTTCAAGTCTCTAGTTTAAAATATTATGTTTCCCCCATTTAAAACTTGCACTCCTATTTAACGCCTTAGGGGATGGAATTTTCTAAAACGGTGAAATCACTTTTTTTTGTATCTTAATAAGTAATCTTTCTACAAAGTCACAGGTTTCTAGCACAAAAAACAAAGTTCCCTGTATACAAACTTTGCACCCCTATTTAACCCTCTTAAGGGAAGAATTTTCTTTAACACAGAAATTACTCTTTTTGTATTCTGATATGTAATCTTTCTGCAAAGTATCTAAGTCTCTAGTTCAAAAAATTATGTTCCCTCCATACAAACATTGCACCCCTATTTAACTCCCTTAGGGGTGGAATTTTATAAAACGGTGAAACAACTTTTTTTGTATCTTCATAAGTAATATTTGTGCAAAGTTTCAAGTTTGTAGCTCAAGAAATAAAGTTCCTTCCATACAAACTTTGCACACTTATTTAACCTCTTTACGGGTAGAATTTTTTCAAACGTCGGACGTGATAAATTTATATTACAATAAGTTATCTTTCTTTACAGTTTCAAGTCTCTAGTTTAATAAATATTGTTTCCCCCATACAAACCTTGCACCCTTATGTAACCCCCTAAGGGGTGGAAATTTATAAAATGCTGACATTACTTTTTTTGTATCTTAATAAGTAATCTTCCTACAAAGTCTCTGGCTCAAAAAAAAGTTTCCCCAAAACTAACTTTTCATCCCTTTTTAACCACCTTAAGGGTGGCTTTTCCAAAACGCAGAAATTGCTTTTTTTGTATACTAATCAGTAATCTTTCTATAGAGTTTCAAGTCTCTAGTTCAAAAAATAATGTTTCCCCCATACAAACATTGCACCCCTATTGAACCCCCTTTGGGGTGAAATTTTCTAAAACGCTGAAATTACTTTTTTTGTATCCCAATAAGTAATGTTTCTACAAAGTTTCAAGTCTCTATCTCAAAAAAAAAAGTTCCCCACATACAAACTTTTTACCCCTTTTTTACCCCCTTAGGGGAAGTATTTCCAAAAATCCCTTCTTATCCCGAGCCCACGTTATAAAAGTAACTTAAAGTTACAAAACTCTAGTTTAAAAATATAAGTTTTCCCCCATACAAATATTGCACCCCTATTTAACCCTCTTAGGGGTGGAATTTTCTTAAACGCCGAAATTACTTTTTTGTATTTTAATGAGTAATCTTTCAACTAAGTTTCAAGTGTCTAGCTCAAAAAATAAAGTTTCTCCTATACTAACTTTGCACCCCTATTTAACCCCTTTAGGGGAGGTATTTCCAAAATTCCCTTCTTATCCCTAGCCTACGTTATAAAAGTAACCTACTGTGCAAAAATCAACTCTCTAACATCAGTAGTTTCGGCTGTGCGTTGATGGTAGATCAGGACTTCTTCTTTTATATATATATAGATAATATTGCATTGTCATCCAATTTATACATGCATGCAAAATTTCAGCTCAATCGGAAACCAGGAAGTGGATCAAATTTAACTTGAAAGATTGAATTGCAGGCAACGGATAGGTGAACTAAATAAAAGCTTATAAAAAATCACCAAGTATCACGATCACTCGTAAAATAATTGACATGGCAGTTATGCAATTCGTAAGTTGTCTCGATTAGCCTCACGAATGACTCACTAGTATAGTTTGACCCCGACGTTGATAACAACTATGCCTAGTCGGAGATCAAAATAATATTTTAGTTGACGGTTAGCCTTCGTGAATAGCCACAATTACACGACGTACAGGTCCAACCCGGACAACGGCTAAGCCGGTACTGGCAAGAGACCGCGCGCGACGGTAAATTTATACTATGTTTGAAAGATTATTTAAAAATATAAATGTTGGAAAAAAATGTATTTTTTTTACTGTATTGTGTTGGTAAAAGTATGAAATTTAATGTTATTTAAGATTCAATTTACTAATAATTCAACAATAATGAGAAAATCCTTGTGTTTTCAGTACGATATTGTTGCAAAATATGGTGTAATTGAGATCAATTTACATATACATACGTGAAAAAAAAGGAAAATTTGAGGCCGCTACGCACAATACGGACATATTACAATAGTGAAAAGAAAAAAAAACAACTAGGTTCTCATGTAACATCATGGAGAATCAGGCGGTCAAACTTATGGCTCGGCGCTCTTTTCCGAAAACTACTGTCGGTAATCGGGTATATTCGGTCAACATATTCAGTTTTTCTTAAATCAGAGGCCGCTACGCACAATAAAAGGAGTTGAGCTATGCAAATAAGTAATCGGAATCTATGAAAATCTTTCCGTTTCTTAGATTTAGACCGTCAAAAATCGATAATTGTCGCTTATTCCTGACGAATTTTTGAACGCCCTCTTAATCCTTGTCGGCTGATTATTTGTTATAATAATATTGACGAGAATGATCATACGTTTCTTATGTTTACAGATAATCTTGAAAATATTCAAGGAATCCGTAAAAAACAAAAAAATAGTAATACAATATGTAATTTTTTTGAATTTGCCGCGTTTTCCCAGGTCACGCTTTCGTTTGCCAGACTCTATGTCTATACGTATCGCGGCAAATCTCGATCCCTATGACAGCTGTCATCTCCGTAAAATTACTAACCTTAAAATGTAAAATTGTACTGAGATGAGAGCTATCATGGTGATCAAGATTCGCCCTGGTAAGTATAACAAGCAGACGCGGTCACAGTCAAGGCCAGGGCACGGTGAATGGATTCACTAAAACATGTTTTGGTCGAGAATGTTCAGAAAGCTGGTCATATTTCCGGCCATGTAAACTTCATAGAAAATGAACAATGACAGAAACAGGTATGGGGAGAAAATCACCTTGAACCAATAAATTAGCGTTTCTCAAAAATATGCTATATTTATTAATTGTACAATTTTTAGGCGTTTTATGTTATTTCTTCTGATAATCACGAGCTCTTTCGATCCTAGTAGAATAAAAAAAAGTAACAAAGATTTTGATCTTGGTGGTAACATAATAGGAAAGTTAAAAATGTATGGACATTTTGATTCTGAGGAGAAATCATAAAAGTTGCAGGAAATGTCGGTAAACATTAGGTGGCAATTTTTTTAAGAAATTCTCAATTAAATGACTCCGACTATGAAATCGTTCAGAAATTGATTATCCAGTTCATTTGTAACCGTATAAATTATCCCCAATATCTTTTCTCTTTAGACCACAGTAAACTATTGTAACAGTATGAGAATTAGATCGTGACTGCGAATGCAGTACGATCACCAATGTGTATGGTTAAAATGATTGTGACATTGGGCAGGTATCATGAGTTCATCGCAAATTATATACAAGGACCTCAAGACTCTCAATCTACTTAATATTGTACGAAAATTCTAGCGCTTAACACGCTTAACAGAGTGTCACATATAGTTTTTTTTTTATTAAAAATGAAAATCAGGTTTATAAAGCATAAATAAATAAATAAGCCAAGTGATAATTTATGAATAGCTCTAAAAGTCACGCACACGATATATGACAAATGCGACCGAACTAAGTAGTATATATGAATAAATAACTCTATAATATTAATGCAATATGGTTGACTTTGCGTTAAGTACTTCAAAACAATTTTAGCATTTAGATTTATTGACTTTATTGACATGTCCAAAGTTATGGACGCCCACCCGGATATTGACTTTACTCAGATATGATTCGCTAAAACGACGGTTAATAAAAATTTACGAATGCGCAAGTAATTGGCATTGAATCAAGTAGTATTTAAGCTAATATACCTACTTAGGGTTTTTTACTTTTAACTACATACTTTTTGATTTAGTTTAACACTTTTGAAACTATGATGAACGCGCGCAATCCTAATTTTTTTTTTTTTACTTTTACCTACCAAATTCGCGATATACCAATCAGTAAAACACTTCAGAAAGTACGGAACTGTAATTAATTTATTCCGTGGTATTTTTTTGAATATTGACGTGTCGCGTACCTGCCAGATTAAATAATATTATTTCCACATATTTATGTACTGGTTAAATTATTTTGGGATATCAAATTTGTATTTGTTTAAAGTATAGTTTCGTCGATTAGCACCTTGAGCATTGCGACCAGCAATCTCCGACCACAACGTATACGCCTAGCGAATTCGAGGAAGCCTTCACTGGATCGGCCCTAAGGTCTATAACAAAATCCCAAACGACATAAAAACCGTGAAAGTTGAACAGTTCGTTTCCTTCGGAACTCAAAACCAACTTGATCTCAGCTGCTTTCTATTCGTTGAACGGTTTTTGTCTTCCGAGAGCACTAAGTAATCACCGGTCAACACAACAACTCTTATTACTAAGCGAATTCAATTGAACTAAAATCTAGATTAATATTAGATCATATTCAAAATTCTATCACTAATGAAATGGTTACATTCGCGTACATATAATGATCACTATGTATGTTTCCTTCTAGTTTCCAGTTTATTGTTAAATATTTTATTGATAGAAAGATTCGTATTATTAATGAGTTTTTCAAGTCATAGTTTGACCTTTGAGATTGCCTTCTTAAGTTGGATTTCGCTTTGAAGAGTTCGCTTCAAGTATTATTGCACTAAACACTTAGTGTTACTTGTTCCGAGTAGAACGAGGTTCAAGGCACCTATTAAATATGTTTTGCAAATAACAAAGTGTTTTCAATGAATATAGCATGCAGTTCAGCTCACAATGTATTAGATAATATTGTTATGGTATATGTCACTTTTGGTAACGTATTTCTAAAGGTTTTGCACTTTCGAGGCCTTGTAAAACACGATATTTTTAATGATGTATTATCATAATATATACCATTAGGTATATGGATTGAAAATTTAATAAGTTATATTAATTTTTATTCAAATGTAATCTTGTTACCCAATCAACTTTTATGGTGAACCACACTTTATTAGGCGTTGATATGAAGTTATTTATAATACCTAATCAAATGAATATTTACTCATGTTTTAGTAATAAAAAATATATTCATAGAGAGGTTCCGTATTACGCATCATCTAATTTTATTATAATCGCCCAACTGCTGAGGTCGCATTTATGAAAAGGTTTTATAATATTTACTTGTGAGATTTTTCGCTTCTTAATTAACAAAGTTGTAATACACTTACGTGCAAAGGGCATTGTGTAACCTTGTATGAGAAAAAATGTCGTTTTATTTTTTTGCAGCGGTACAAGGGTGTTTAAGCATCGTTTAGAGGACGTCTTAATTAGCATAGATATATAAACCAAAACGCGTTAAACAATATCGGAGCCGAGATATTTAAGTTTGAAGTTTTGTTTGTAACTTTTCAATATGACCTGTGAAAATATATATGGCAAATATTTCGGCTCCGATGCATTTTAGTGTATTACATTTCATAACAAAACATGTTTGTTTTGACAGATCTATCACAATCTACCAAACTTACGAATGGCCGGTTCTCTAAAAAAAAGGCAACTTTCTTACTCAAACCCCTTTAATTAACTTAATATATTCTGTCCTTCAGAAAAGGTTCGTTTTTCGACAAGCAAATCAAAATATAAAAAAAAACCGTCACGTCGAAATGACAGTCCACGCGCATTGTAGGGTTCCATAGTTGACTGTCTGTCTTTATAACATCGGCACGCATCTAAAAGTTGCGGTTAAGTCTTCTTTTCAATTATGTCCATGATAGTATTCCTATTAAATTAATTATATCTACGACTGCAATGTTTTTAGGGTTCCGTACCTCAAAAGGAAAAAACGGAACCCTTATAGGATCACTTTGTTGTCCGTCCGTCTGTCTGTCTGTCTGTCTGTCAAGACCATTTTTCTCAGGAACTCTTGGAGGTATCAAGCTGAAATTTATATCGAATACTCAGGTCTATTGTCCCTTGGAGCTGTGAAAAAATCAAACTTAAAAGCCAACGCAATTAAAAGATACAGTCGTTTATGCTGCAAAAATTGAGTTTTTCGACACTCGCAAAACCTACGGGGTACTTCCCGTGAACTCAGAAACTTGAAATTTGGCACGAAGCAACTTCATATATCACAGACAAAGGAAAAATTAAGAAAAGTAGACATTTTTAGTAAAATCATACAAAAAAATGATTTTAAATTTTTTAAACTTATTCCTTTTTCCTCGTAAACGTGTTAAGATTTTAAATTGAAATTCATGTCAAATAAGTCATGTCTATAGGACCTTTCAGATGTAGCAAACCCAAACTTTTATGTCAACGCAATCAAAAGAAATAGCAAATTAAGTCGCATATTTTGAAATTGGGTACTCGCAAGAAACTCAAAACCTAAAGGGTACTTCCCGTTAACACAGAAACTTGAAACTTGGCACGAAGAAACTTCATATAGCACAGACAAAGGAAAAATTAAGAAAAGTAGTCATTTTTAGTAAAATCATACAAAAAAATGATTTTAAAAATTTTAAACTTATTCCTTATTCCTCGTAAACGTGTTGAGATTTTAAATTGAAATTCATGTCAGATAAGTCATGTCTACAGGACCTTTCAGATGTAGCAAACCCAAACTTTTATGTCAACGCAATCAAAAGAAATAGCAAATTAAGTCACATATTTTGAAATTGGGTACTCGCAAGAAACTCAAAACCTAAAGGGTACTTCCCGTTAACACAGAAACTTGAAACTTGGCACGAAGAAACTTCATATAGCACAGACAATGGAAAAATTACGAAAAGTATACATTTATAGTAAAATCATACAAATATATTTTTATAAATTTTAAACTCACTACCTTTTTCCTCGTAAACGCGTAGAGGTATTTAATTGAAATTCATATCAAATACTCAGGTCTATAATACCTTTCAGCTGTAGCAAAACGAAACTTTTATGTCCAAGCAATCATAAGAAATAGCAATATAAGTCGCATAATTTAAAACTGGGATGTAGTAGAGACACTTTTAAAATTGATGGTTTTTATGAGGTGTGCAGAGTAGAAAGTCCAGCTATATCTAAAGCAAATCCAGGTTGGGGATCTATCGCTTATGTACGTCGCAATCTAAAGGATGCCATCCCAGATGCATCATGTACAAGATATTTTTTTTTAAATAACCCTGGTGCTGCAAACGGCCATTGTGAATACTTGCATTTTGAAATGTTTGATGTCAGGCAGAGTGATAACTGTATCTATATATATAATATAGGTCACCACAATGTCAAATTAATGTTGCAATTGAATGCATAAATACAACAATATACGGCAGCAACCCCAAAGGGGCTATACCCCGTGTTCCCGTTTGATTGTTGTGGGAGACTTCAATATCGATTTTAGAATGAATCCCCAAAATGGAATTTCCACATATTTTTCATCCCTAAACATGTTTCCGTTAATAAGCACTAGCACTACACGAAATAGTACAATTATAGATAACGTTTTTTCAAACTTCAATTTTCAATGTGGTACTATTCATACCTTTTTCAGTCAACATTTTACAGGTCTGGTTATTTTTTTTCAAAAACAGTTAATTAGTATTTTGAACCGGATTTATAAAAAGATAGTGACTAAAAACTTTGTAAATAAACCACTTTGATAAAAGAAGTTTTGCCAGGCTGCTGCAAATCTAGTGTAGGTATTTCAGGTATTTCAGTTTTATTATAAAACTAGCTGTACCTGTGACTTCGTTTGCATGGTAATGTGGTGGGAGTTAACGCATTTCTTCTCTTGGACATAGGACACATTCAGTTCTCATTTAGCCTATCAAGTAAAACGTGGAATAAACCCATTTTAGTTGAAATGCCGTTAAGATTCGTTCGTCTTTATCTGTCACTCTGATTTTTAAATTAGTAGGAAAAGGACAAAACTCGTTTTATTTAACATAGGTATTTTAAATTTTATGAATACCGGGGGAAAAGTTTAGTAGATGTTTGTGACAATAGATCCAACAGGTAGGACACAGGCTGCAGCATTAAATGTTTATTGATCTTCTTCTGTACATATTTTTAACACTTAATATTAAATAAATAAAGACGTGATGGCCGAAATGATCTTGAGTCACTCCGATATTTTTTTTTTCATACTTATTGCAATGTTTCAGATCACATTCTGCCAAATCTTATGTATGTTACCGCTATTGCCAACTTAATTAAATGTGTGTTGTGATTCATTATAAAAGTATTTTCCTGTATGTTGGCCAATTTCTGTGTCTCTATATTGGCTGCATGTCAACTTGAAGGCGCGTAGTACGAAGTTATAATACCGCCTTAATACAGACGCGGTTGATAATTAATGTTTATAAAAGGCCCGTTCTGTACTGATTGAATACATACGTTTATTGCTGATAAATTATATAAATACTGACAAATCAGCATGGCTTATCACAAGACGGCGCGCAAGTTCTCTCGATTTTTCTCGAACTATCCGTCACTCTCTTATAAGACAACTTAGAAAGAGACGTATAGTGCGAGAAAAATCGAGAGACCTCGCGCGCCGTCTTGTGATAGCCGTGCAGTATCGTATCGTGACAAAATACTCCGCGTGTAATCTTGCAGAAACTCAAATAAACTTCATGGCTGAACGCGATGAGCCGATGACAGTGCTAAATATTCCATGCCATAAGAAAAAGGAAGTCGGTCAGACTTTTGACGTTTGACGTTATTTTGTTGAAATTTGTTGAACCATTTGTTGAAATTACGCCTCAATACGAATTTAGCGCATATAAGTTTCCATATCGGAATCGATTATTTTTTTATGCTTTAGAATTTAATATGCGTATTGTGAAGGTCTATCACAACACCGGATCGAAATTATTAGGTACTGTTGGATAGTTAAGGCAAGGCCGCCATTTTAACGCCACTGACAGTTGACAGATATGGCGGCTACGATTTCAAGCAGAAGAAATGAATAATTTAATGAGATTCAAATGTTTCCGAAAATGTATTAACCATCGCAGTCGGATAAAAACTATCCTAAGTCCTAGCTAGAATAGTAATGTACTTGTAAAAAAAGTTTAAAGTATTTCCGTTCACGGGAAGCCGAGATCATTCGGGACACAAAAATGGTTAGTTTGATACTGGCTGATTCTTTTTTTAATTTAGAGATTTATTATAAGTGAGAGATAAATGATGTGGTTCTTAATTTTTTATTTTTTTTTAGGATTACTAAATTGATAAAGAGACCTTGTTTAAATTTATGCTCCCCCAGCTTCGCACATTGTAATGTTACAGATTCCATTTTCATTTATCATTTAGTAATAAACATACTACAACTTTTGCTTCTTATGGTTTGTACGGAACCCTCGGTGCGCGAGTCCGACTCGCACTTGGCCGGTTTTTTTTTTCATATACACAGTAGTAACCAGGGCCACTTAAACCGACAGAGGGCCGGACACATGAGTGTAATAAAAATTAGGGTTTTAAAAACCCAAAATCACGCAAATGCATCCCTTATTTTGGAAAAAGGCTTTGTAAGACCAGTTTTATATTTGAATAAGTTATCCAACGATACCCCTTTTAGGTCTACCGAGAAAAAAACATTACACCCCACATCATGTACCTATAGGGGAGGTACCCTAAATTTGACCTGTTGACAACTGAACCCTAAAACCACAACACCTTTTTTTAGATATTTAGGAATCCATCAAGCCTTTTAGACTATCGTATGTCGGTGGAGTAATTTTCAACTTATACATTCCGCCTTTCTTTTTATTTCTCTAAACGATGAAGCGTTTAATTTTTCTTTTATTTGCTCCATGTAAGATTTCCTCGGCCTTTCCCTTTTCCTTTTACCGTCTATTTTCCTTCGATTATTGTGTTCATCCAGTTATCGTGGCGTAACATGTGTCCTATTACTTTTCCTCTCGTGTGTTCAACAATTCCTATCCGATTTCTTCTTCCATGAATTATATCCAGAACCTCCTCATTACATTTCCTTTCTGTCAGAGATGATTTAGAGAACCATCTGGAGCATAGCACTCGTTAGAAAGGGTTCTCTAACTAAATCATCCCCGAAAACTTTATGTACGAATATCACATCGCAACCAATTTTTCGCATAATATCATTTCACCGAATGATCATGTGTCAACTGTCAACTTAGTTATCAGAAGGTTTAGTTTTATTTCCCAACTTCACGATTAGTTACCAACTGTATGCTTGGACTTTTTTTCATAAAGTCACTTTTCAAAATGCCATCTTTCGAGTAGTAGAATGGGTCAGTTTGAATTTTATACATTTCGTGGTATAACACTTACCCGATGTTTTATTTAGTAACTATGTAACGTATTCATAAAGTGAGTAAGCTCAACCACTCAATCGTATTTTTGACAATGAGGGTACCTGAATTATCGCATCATTGGAGATAAGTATTTACATCATTACTTTTGGACTGTTGCTTGGCGGAATGTATGTATGTAGGTGTACATGTTTTTTTTTAAACAAACACCTGCCAATTATTTTAACCTCACCTAAACCTTACCTAAACGCCAGTCTGTCGACGTCACCCCGCTACGCGGGATGCCTAACCCTAACCTAACCTACAAATAATATCACTATTACTGTTATGATTGTTTGTTGTTTTTTAATACGGGGGCCTTGCCCCCGAACCCCGTTTGTGGGTAGCTTCGTCTCCCCATCCCCACTTCCCTCCTTGTAACTTATATAAGAACACGTTGAATAAAAGTCTGACTATGTTATGCTGTCTTGTTCTTTGTAGTAAAAACTTGGCGTAGGTAACAAAAAGGAGCTGTTGCACTGACGAAACGTTATTCGGTTAGTACAGTACGATTACTGTTAGTTAACCACTGACATATATTTTGCCTTCATTTAATTTTCAACTTTAATATCATACAAATAAAGCAATTTTCAGAACACTGTTGCCCACGTCTACCGATTTAGAAATAACTACTTAATTTGTATGACATTAAAGTTGAAAATTAAATGAAGGCAAACTATCTGTCAGTGGTTAACTAACAGTAATCGTACTGTAGTTGTTTGTCCAACTGAAAGATTTGCCAAATAATAGGTACCTATGCCAAATTTTTTAATTCATTATAATAATCGACTAAGCAATAATTCTACCAAATGAAACGATGTCATACAAAAATTTGCCATTAGTTAGTTGTCAAGGGAATCATCGGCGAAAAGTTGGTTGGCAAGTGAAATTAGGACATAACAAATTCGGAGGAAAGGCAGAACCCCGCTCCACTTTTAAAAAACACCTCCTTATTGAATTTACGGCACGTCAATCAATCTAATTTAATTGGAAAGAGTAGCAAAACCCAGTAAAAAGGCGCATCTCGTGTCAGATTAAAAAAGGGGTATTAAAAAGAAAAAATAATGAGTGAAGCGAAAGGTTTTACAATTCAAGAAGTGTTCAAGAAGGGATTCAAGACAGAAATAATTTTGGTACCAGTGGCACATTTTCCTTTTCACACATAGGTATGAAAAGCAAAATAATAAGAAGAAAATCAAGATTGAACAGGGAATATCAGGGAAGAAAGGTACAGCTTTGACAAATACTCTTTTCTGAATAGCAGATATGAAAAAGGATTTGACTACTATTTACGAAAATCAAACATCTTACATTTGACAATATTAAAAGAAAGTTCGTTCACCCTAAACAGTAAAAGCGTTAATTCTCTTAAATAACTTCCACGAGAATAAATTTCGCCGTGGCGTGGTCAAAGATAATTTAAATGGCACATTATAATATAAAAGGTTAACGGAAACCTGCTGAGCCCCGAATGCGAGGAATATGCTTGACAGTCGATATCAATATGGTTTACTGGTTAGTAACCATCTTAATACATAATAGCACCTGCTATTCCGGTTTTTATAATTTGGAGACTACTTATCTGAGACACACGTGAAAGATTCAACGGACACCCACTTAGTAGATTTTTTTTTTGAATAATATTTGTATTGCTTTAAGTCTGCATATATTTTATCATTATGTAAATAAATACGAGGAATTAAGATTTTAAAGCTAAACAGTATAAATTGTTTTTATTACTGCGAACTGAATTTGTCGTTGTCGCCAATAGAACACCTACTTTAAACAAATATACAAGTAGATACTGACGCGTTATTTGAAACAAAAGTCGTATCGCTACATTGTCCCCATGTAACCATGTTGGCGCGTAATCTAATTTCAGCCGTATATGCTATTAGAAAAATTAGACAACTGACCGATGTTGCAACAGCTCGTTTAGTGTTTTGTTTTTCTTCAAAAATTAAAATTATTCAAGTTTTTTTAAGCAATTCGCAAGTTTTCCCTTCAGCCGGTACTCCCGGAGTAGTGTTTTCTTTGTACTCATATTCAGTTTGACTTATTTTATGTAGGTTATGAACACGTTACGAACTATCATTGTAGCTTTTTTTGGCAAAAAAGTTATGATATGGCTGTTTGTTTCGGCGTTTCGTTAGTCTTCTTTTTCAGAAACGCTTGTAGAATTTGGACTTGTAAAAGTGCCATTACGGCCTACTTGCACAATAAAAAAAAACATTGATTCATTCATTGAATACCTATAGTAAATTGCTCTATACAGCGATATTTACTGAAAATCTTATTTTTAAATTTAGCCTAGTGGGGTTGCCTTCGTATCTCTATATGTTCAAATATTTATGTGATGAGCATGAATATTAGTTTCCGAGTCTTGGAAGTCTATGTATTTTATTTGCACTTATTGAGCTTTTTATGGGGTAAGTTCGAGTTGTGCGAGTTTATCCTTGTAATTGATTATACGGAGAATAACTGCCAGGAGTAGACCTCGACCACTCTTTCAAGAGCGTAACGACTGAGAAGAAGTAGCCCCCGTTAATTATTATATTCTTATTCACATCAGATAAATATTGATTTATCTGATGTGAATAAGAATATATCCTCACTTTAAATGTCATATTGAATCTAAGTATTATTCTTGGTTAATTAAATTTATTCAACAATATTACGACTGTTACGACAAGAACAAACAAACCGAACAAACCCCTGCGAAGTTATTTCTGTGCGACAGAAATGAACTCCAGTTGAATTTGTATTTAAAATAAATAAGATGTGAATCTATTTTTCAATGTCAATAAATGGTTATTATTGTAATGTGAGTAGTGTACTCGTAATCGGTTTTTTATAGATCTAATTCAAGATATTCAACATTTTAGGTGATAGGGTCACGATGTTCAGCAGTGAGGGCGACTTAGGACGGTTAAATTGAATGGATAGGCAGTTTTCCGAGTGATAGAAAATATCTGATCTCTGAGTGATCTTATATAAGGTGCCATCGAATTAGGTACCAATATTTTAAGAGGTGTTACATTACATCAAAACAATTAACTTTAAGTAGAAATTAAGATAACTTTTTATATGATATTTTTGTTTTAATTTTCAGAACAAAATAAATAATTAAAAATTTCGTTCAAAAATAACCATCCTGTGTATTTAACTGACAAGGTGTTTAACACTTGCTGTCAAGTGAACATCGCTGTGTGTGACACACGTCAATGATTCGCGGTAAAATTGTTAACTATCTCATTAACAGGGTGTTTTTACGCGGTAATGTTGTTTTCTTATTTATCTTCAAAAATTAACACAATCTATTAAATATTTCTTTTATAAATAGACTCCTAGAGACGAGGACTATCAACTCTAAAAGTATTGGTACCTAATTCAAATGCACCTTATATGATCAATATCGTGTAAATCAGTCATAGGATTGAAACATATGTATTAGAAACAAAATTGATAATTAAGCTATAACGACAATATACCTAGTTAATTATGCAAAAATCCGCACGTTTTTGGACGGCGCGCTGCGGGAGTCGTTCGGTGCCGTTGTATGCTGATATACATTATGTAACCTATTTCTATTACTTGTAACTACTACTTGTACTTGGTAGTAACATAATTTAAAGTATATTATATTGATGGATGATTAAAATGTATATATGTATTTATTTTTGTTGTTGTATTCAGCGGTGCACTATTTTAATAGTATTGATGACTACTGCTTAGTATTGTTATGACTTATGAATGTACCTCCATGTTTGTGTAATTGTGTATCCAAATCGTCAAATAGACATGTTCATGTGCTTTAACCGCCATCTAAAAAGCTACATGCTAGTGCAAATTTCATCCTAATAATTCAGTTATAATTGAATGAGCGAGCGAAGCGAAGGAAGTTCTCCGTTTCAGCTCGGGCCAAAATTATTTCGTTTGTCCGCATGTCTCACTGTCCTAGCTATCCAAGATGTCCGTCAGTCTTCTAAAGGTTTCCTCAACCGATTCTCGTAAAATTTTGTGAGCAGGTTCGGTGACCATAATAGATTTTTTTTCTTGTATCAGTTTCTGATATTAAAAAAATACTCGTAAGCTCCACAGATCATAGAGCTACTAGGTTATGAGTTTATCGCCAACATGCAGAAAAACAGATGCAACTGATGATTATTGATTAAGTAGGTATACGGAAAAAGATTATACAAAGGATGAATTGTTATTATGTATTGCAATATCAAGTCAAAAGACAGAACAAATTAACATACATAAAATAAGACGTTGCAGGTATAGCAGTAGGCTTCAGTTAGCTCTACTGTACAATATGATATGTAGGTACTAGTAACTGTACTGTAATAAGTAAATAGTGAAACTATTATTTTGTAAAAACCTGATATATATCTATGTTATGTGTATTCCTGAATAAAAGTATGAAGTGAAAAATATATAAGTAATTTTATCTTAATTCTCAGCCATGGTAATAAGACTACGAGAATTTGATAACTTCAATAATGCTTAACGGATGTTTGAAGGAGGTTCATCGGAAATTTAAAATATTTTGAACTAAATGATATGAATCTCTTCTCGTTGCCTAAACTGGAGCAAATAAAACGAATAAATTCTAAAATATTTATATTTATACTACAATAAAAAGTGCACTTGCTATTAAGTACACCTATTTAAACTCGCCTAGTTTTTTTTAGGTATTTTTTTATTAAAATTTGTAATTGTGGCTACACTTCAGATTAAGTACCTGCGAAAATTCATAAATATTAATAAATAAAAAATATACTAAGGCACAATCTTACACAAATCCAACTAGTCCCATATTAAGCTCAATAAGCTTAGTGTTATGGGTACTAGAGGACGACATATTTAATATAGAAAACATATTAGACTCAGAAATAAATGTTCATGCTCATCACACAAACATTTGCCCTTACTGGGAATCGAACCCAACGCAACTACCAACTAGTCTATAGCGGTCGTCAACCAATATCACTAAAGTTCTTAAAACACAATACATTATTTACCGGATACATACCTCGCGTGTGTTATATGGAGAGGTCGCGGAGATGCCCGTGCGCACGATGGGAGGCTGTCGCGGCCTGTTGCGCAAGATAAAGCACGAGACTGTGCCGATTCTTTCCGACACGTTATTTATTAATAGTCCCGCACAGATCAAACACCTGCCGGCGAACAGACGGACCTCTCGCGCTATTGTGGATAATACCAGACTAGCATGATTGAGTTTACGTGCATTCGACGTTCATTTGCGAGTAGATATCCATACCTACTATTATTTTTAATGTGTATTATGTGTCTTACTGTCTGTTAAACTCACTACTCTTCACGCTTAACCGCTAAACTGATTGAGATAAAATTTGGTATACTTAGAGATCGTTTGAATCCCGGAGACAGACATAAGATAGTTTTTAACCCGGAAATCATATCCTGAGTGTGTAAAATCGGGGAAAAAAGGGTTTGTATGGAGCTACGATATAAATGCGTTTCACGCGGACGGAGTCGCGGGCAGAAGCTGGTATATGTATTATATACGATAGAGATGAATACTTTATATCAAATATAAATACATTCGAGCTACGTAGGCAAATATGATTAAATTATAAAAACTTCCACTCACGGCAATTAGTAGATGTAAGGAGATAATTTGAACCTGGAATAACAGGATTTTGTAAGGCCGGATATCATATCTTAAACTTCCATCCATACTAATATTATAAATGCGAAAGTGTGCCTGTCTGTCTGTCTGTTACCTCTTCACGCATGAACCGCTGAACCGATTTTGATGAAATTTGGTATAGAGATAGAAGGCTGCTGCGCGTGTGCCGCGCGGGTGCTGCGCGTGTGCTGCGCGGGCCCGCGCGGGCCCGCGCGTCATATCTCTCTCACTACCAACACATTTAATATGTATCTTACTATCTCCATCACGCTGCCGCGCGTGTGACGCGCGTGTGCAGCGCGGCTGCTGCGCGGGTGCTGCGCGTGTGCCGCGCGGGCCCGCGAGTCATATCTCTCTCACTACCAACACATTTAATATGTATCTTACCATCTCTATCATACTTAGCAGCGCGGGCCCGCGCGGGCCCGCGCAGCTCACGCGACGCGCACGGCACGCGGCCGCGCTGCCGAGTTGTATCTTTAGCGCCACGCGGGCCCGCGCGGGCCCACCTTCGAAACGCGTTCGATGTGTGTTTGAATTGTAGTTTCAATGCTTTACAACTTGCGCGTGTGCCGCGCAGCACACGCGCCGCGCACGACACGCGTCCGGTGGGTGGAGGCCTTTGGTAGTCATAGTTATTATTTATAACGAGTCTGTGCAAAATCCTATCACAAATCTTTGAAGGAATCGTCGCCTTCAGTGTCATCCTTGTGCAAATATAGTAAGTATAGTACATGAAAATTATTTACAAGCATCTCATAAACAATCGGCTAGACACCCGGGCTCGACTTGAATGAATATGAAGCAAGTGAGTAATATTTATTACCGAGGAAACTAGTAACTATGTTAACAACCGTCTGTCTTTAAATCTAATTTTTTCCCTCGATATAGATAGGTACTAAAGTTCATCTTAATCCGTTAAGGGGCTACCCGAGGTTTCCATCGATTTTTGACAAGTTTTGAATCGTATCTCCTTCTTTTGCACTACAGATAGAAATATGAATCAAACGGTTATCGGTTCTTCAATCTTTTATCTCCATTTTGGTCTACCGGATTTTGAAACAAATGAATACTTAATGTTGTATGATTTTTTTAAAGATTGTCTAAAAAAACACTAATTTCGTATCTCTATTGACGTGAAAGATCTAACATCTACGAAATCTACATATTTGGGTTCGTCTGTGACGTCTCTAAAAACTGGTCCAAGGTTTTCATTATAAACCAATTAACACAAAAGTTATGGCCAGAAAACAGTTTTTTTGGCCTAAAATGGTTCAACTTTGATGCCAAATATCTCGAAAACGATGAACTTTGAAGTAAATATGGGATACTATATTGCTTAAAGCCGTTGTTGTTAATATAGTAAGCTAAAAAAAACATAAAAAAACGGATTCAGATCGAAGGTCATTGGCGTATGGGAGCCCCTTAAGTTGTTGTACGTGATTGAATAACAAAAATCCAAATTTTAATTAGTAATTATGAAAATGTAAATTTTTATTCTTTTATTACAAGTAATTTTTTGGTCATAAAGAAGGTAATGGTCATAAATACTAATTCCTTTGATTGGATCATAAACCACAAAGTGCATTTGGCTCGATCTTGGAAAAGTGCAATATAATTTTTCAGAGTTACTTAATGCATTTTTCTGATAGGTACTCTATAAATATTTCATTAATTAATTGAGAGTTTCCTGTTTGTGGGGGGGGGGGGAGTCACAAATCAACAAAAATGATGACGTAATATGGACAAGTCCATACGATGCTTTTGTATATTCGCTAAGTTACAAATACATCAGGCAATTTAAGCTTCGCCTACACAGGCCTTTTAATTTGTGTTATGGTTTTCCTTTACCGCAACTAGTGATGTGCCGTTCCCAGGAATATTCCCATACAAGGGAATATACGGGAATATTGAAATTGTGTTTCTTTATACAGCTTGCTATTAGGGATTATATGATAACTTGGGCCCTTGATTTTTTTACCAATACATTAACCAGTGTAATTTATTCGCAAAAGTAAATTCACAATGTTCCTGGGAATATTCCCCGAGCCGAAAAAAACTAATTTTACAAAAGTACTTCTGCAACGATACAAGGTTAACGAAAAAAAATACAATAAAATGTGTACGAATACAAAATATGAAAATATTCAGATATTTTATGGTAATTGCGATAAAAAGGCAGAATTAGTACCATAATTAAGTTTTTGGCGAAAGGCACTTCATTTGTCGGGGGAATATTCATTTTAATTACTTTTATTACAAGTTAAATTTTCCTAATTTGTATTTCAATATCCCTTGTTTACGAGAATATTCCCGTTCCCGGAAATATTCCCCGGCACATCACTAACCGCAACCTATTTGTTACGAATATTTTACGGCTTTTTGAACCGGACTACTTCTAAGACGATAGGTATTATTGCAATACGTCATATTTGGCGACCGGTTCGCTTAGTGGGTAGTGACGCTGCTGAAGGTCCTGGGTTCGAATCACGGCTAGGGCAAATATTTGTGTGATGAGCATGAATTTGTTTTTCAGTCTTGGATGTTTTCTATGTATATTATATTTATATCTAGTACTTCAACGTCGTCTAACCATAAGGCAATCCTTAGTGTATGGGGCTATTGCGATTTGTATATTATTGTTCTCTAACATTTATTTATAAGGTACTTGCCAGTGTAACTATTAAGATTTATTTTAGGAACGAATAACAACATAATAGATAAACGAAGTAACAAATGACTATTAATTAATTTAAAAAAAACCGGCCAAGTGCGAGTAGGACTCGCGCACGGAGGGTTTCATACCATTGTCTATAAAAACGGCAAAAAAATCACGTTTTTTGTATGGGAGCCCCCTTAAATATTTATTTTATTTTGTTTTTAGTATTTGGTGTTAAAGCGGCAACAGAAATACATCATCTGTGAAAATTTCAACTGTCTAGCTGTCGCGGTTCTTGAGATACACCTGATGCCTGATGCCTTATGCCTGGTGACAGACAGACAGACGGACAGCGAAGTCTTAGTAATAGGATCCCGTTTTTACCCGTTGGGTACGGAACCCTAAAAAATAACTAATCTAACCCAGTAATATAAGGAAGATCCCGTCCCGTTCCATCTGCGGCATGGAGCCACGCTGGCGGCGTTACTTCTCTGTATTGCTAATCAAATTAAATTAATTTATTATATTGACTATGGGAGTGTTCTATAAATAAGACTAAAAACACCTCATATGTCAAAATTTTAAATCCATCAACCCGTGAAATATACCTATTCTTATCTAGATACAGACATACAATACGCCCAAAAAACATTACGCCTCTTTCTGAGACAGTCAGTAAAAATGAACGGTCAATATTTTTTTACCGAAAATTCTGTCAATATACTCTCAACGTCTCTATAAAAGTGTTATACCTCTAACTAATTGACAAAGGTCAGTGCTGAGTGTTTAATGTTTATTCTGCAATTATCACTACAACCAAGGTTATAGTAAGATGAATGGATCGCAACAGCTGTTTGTCGATTTCACTATAAACTTTGATATGATTAATTTTGATCGCGATGCTCCATAATGTCTTCCGTGTTGCTTGTACCTAACATGTAGAACGTCAAAGAGACTTAAGTGCATTTCGCTTTTTAAACCAAAATGAAACTTATTGTTAAATGTGTCTTTCTGAAAATGGCGTAAACATTAACGAGGTTTTGTATCACTCTGGCTTGCAGTTCCAGAAATAAGAGTATTAAGGCAGTGCGTGTCATATCAAGGAGATGATCTCGATAACAATTACACGTGTACTTTGATGATATTTCCGGATATAAATCACCTTGGTGTAATCGAATAAAACATTACAAGGTATAGTTCCATCTTCACGCCAGTTTTCTGAACTAGGTAAAGTTACACGTATCTAAAACGCAATTTAAACAGATAGATAAAAAGATATTGCATGAAAATTTCATTACATTGCGGGTGACCGAGGTATTTATACGGCGTTTTATCTGCTGGGGTTGATTTATTTACCCGTCTGGTGTCGGGTTAGAATTTCACCACCCCCTTTCTTCCCGTGGGTGTCGTAAAAGTCGACTAAGGGACCTGGGTTGAAGTGTGTTGTGGGCGATGGGCTAGTAACCTATCACTGCAATATCACATTTTGTCGATATTTTATACCCACATTTATGCTAAAAGTGGCGCTGGAACATACGTTTCGTGTGCTCTGCCTACCCCTTTTGGGAATAAAGGCGTGAATGTATGTATGTATGTATGTATGTTGATTTATTTTTCTTATTTCTTCCAATATTTTAACACCATACAGTAAATAAATCAGTGATTTATATACGACAGGATGAGCATCGTTTAGATAAGATAAGATTTAAACGGTTTTGTAATTCGATACGGCTAACAGATGCAAGAAAAACCAGTAGTTTCAACCAATCCAGTCTTTTGATTGGAGGAAAATGTATAGTGAAATAAAATGTATGAGTTTTTATTTATTCGCTAAGCCCATGGTGTGGAGTGACTTGAGTTTATAAAAGGCATTTTTTGATTCCGTGATCATATTGTATAACTAGCTTCTGCCCGCGACTTCGTCCGCGTGGAACTCTTTTATATCGTAGCTCCTTACAAACTTGCACCCCCTTTTTCGCCCCCTTAGACGATGATTCCTGGAATAAAAAGTATGATATATTCGTATGTTAATGCAGGTTATAGACTTTATGTATATCAAAATTCATTTTAATCCGTTTTTGCGTGATTGCGGTCCAAACTTTAGCATACCCTAGCGGCAACTGCCAGTCGGAAACGATAACGCAGGTTAAGCAAAGAAGGCACGCTAAGCAGTTCATCCCGGCTGATGTCTATGACAGTAGTCGTTAAGCCGAGTTAGAGGCCGGGCGGCTTAAGAACTCCTATCAGTCGAGTTGCCCACTCACTTGACAAAGGGGGGACAACTGTTACTCGGGTCCGCAGGAGCTACCTACCACAACCCCTCACGTGTCCCCTGGGTGGTACTAAAGAGTGATAAACTTTAAAGGTCAAAAATAATATATGCCATATGATTAAATAGTTTAATGAATAAGGTTTATTCACGATTTTCGATACGGTGATAGAATTCTGCTGAAGTGTACCAACAAAGTAAAAGTTTAATTGATGAAATAAGTATAATAAAGTGAAAAGGATAATTTGGACAGTTTGGATGGTTGGATGTTTGGATGTTTAGATATTTGGATGTTTGTTACTCAATGACGCTCAAACGGCTCAAACGAATTAGATGTAATTTTATACGAAGTTAGTTTATAGCCTGGATTAAAATTCTAGGACTCGGACTTTCGAAGCGGTGAAACGCGCCGGTGCCTTTGAACGTGTTAAAGCTAACGCAATTTCAGATCTTTGTTACAACGGATATTAACAATAATATAATATTCGTAATTATGAGATTTAAGAGTTACAAATTCAATGAAAAAGAAACATTATTAATGCTTGATGTATATATAATGATAGCACCATCTAGCGAGCATAATTTTGATACAATTTCAGTTTGATAGAGGTCGTTGATGTTAGTTGTCGATTTGCGCCATCTAGCGTACTTAATTGTAGTCCAATTTCAGCTCGATAGATGCCGCTTATATTATGTTTTTGATTTTATTTAGACTTATATTATAATAAAATAAACGAGTGAGTAACTACTTTACATTAAAAAAAAAGTATTTATATACAAAACATACTTACTGAATTCAACCCCATTTTTTAACCTCTTTGCACCCTTATCTTTTTAATTTTTATAGCCTATTGCGTGGCCGAAGATCCATTGAACGTTCTAGTGAAAGTTGCATATTCCATTCCATTATATAGTTTTCCCATGATACCCGGACAAACAGAAAACATAACACTCCTTTTCGTTGGGTTGTCGTATTAATAAACAGATAGATGGCGCTGTTGCGTAAAGTAAAGACGACTTTATCCAATTTGGCCTGTGGGTCACCGTGCACCGTAACTCCATCAAACTTTTTTATACGTTTAATATGGTTTCTTGGAGTTCAGACGCAGACAAAATCTGGAGAATGACCTTCTAAATGCATGGAAATTGGTGAAGTTCTGCATCGCGCTATTGAAGTTTTTAATGTATGTTGTATAAAAACAATTTCCTTCAAGTTCTACTTATTATGTATCACTGACAACCTCAACGAACTTTCACATTTATTATATGTAGAGATGGAGATATTAATATTTAAATTGAGTTGCTGTTGTTGGCTTGCTAGGGGAAGACAAATGTCTTCCCTTCCTCCTTAGTGTAAGGCCTAACCGCGGGGCTTCACTCAGGCCTTACACTTAGCGTCTTCAGCCACGATGTAGGCATTATTAGAACACAAGTAATAGTCAAACTTAGTTAACTATTACGGCAAATTGTCGTACAAATCTATTTAAAGGGTAGTATAATATTAATTTTGTATGAAGCAGGAAAAAAAAATTAATGCTCCGAGCTTTTTACTTTAATAAAAATGTATAAATTCGGGTAGTATAATAAATGTAAGTTAGTGAAACTGTAACCGCAGTTCAAAGATTGTTTTGACAAAACTTGTTTGTAAAGAGTAAGATAAGCAACTGTATATTTTCACTGCGTAGCCCATTTGTGTATCGCTACATAAATTATTGATATACGTAAATCAGAAAGGATATCCAAAAAACGAAAAACTCATTTATTATTGCGGGGTGTGAAATCAGTAAATAAAAGAATTGTTGGCCCCATTCAAGATGATGAAGCATTGTTTGTAAACGTTTACTGCTAACGAAATTCTCGATCAAAGTGGAATATTTAAAAATTATTCGTCACGAGTGGGATTTCAACCCGCGACCCTGGAATCCGTTCATCGCTCTTATCCAACCGAGCTACTACCGTGGGTCCAACAATGGGACAAGCCCTAGGTATGACTCGGAAACTAGTTTCTGTCGCAAGAAATTATTATAGAAATAAATTTAAAAAAAAAAACCGATTCGAGACTGTGAAAAACGTTCTATTTTTTTTTCTTATTTAATTTCAAGCAACAGAAACTAGGGTTCGATCAAGATATGACGGTCCCATGGTCTATTCAAAGTTTCATGTTATTAAAGCATACCGGTTTTAATAGAGAACCAAACTACATTTGTATAGAGAATCCTGTGCCCTGGCGACCTTACTTACCGTATTTGTTTTTGAAACTTTAAAAGTATTTTTTAAATTTATTTTTTGAAAGAAGACACGCTCCATCATATAAAATTAACCTCATCTGCCAAACTACATAATAGTTTGTAGGCAGAAAAAAAAGACAAATAAGCTACGGTAGCGTAGTGGTTTAGGCATGGAGCTGTCAAACAGAGGTCGTGGGTTCGAATCCCGGCTCGTATCAAGGATTAGCTTTACGGTGAAGGAAATCATCGTGAGGAAACCTGTCTAATTCCAATAAGGTCTAGTTTTCCCTCTTGGTTGGAAGGGCAGATGGCAGTTGCGTCCATAAAATAAGTGCCTATGTAAAGTCTTGGGATCAGGTATCAAACCGAACTTCAGGCTTAGAGAGGCTGAGAATAACGCTAGGAGGATAAAAATGACTAAAATAAGTTGACACTATACGTATTACGCGAAGACAAGGATATAAGATTGCGTATGAAGATTACATTATATTGATTAGCATGAAGATATGTATATTAATAGATTGATAATTATAATCTCGTCAATCTATCCTTTATTCTGACTTCATATATACAGAAGCTGTATACCCTTCGTTTTATTGAATGTCGCCAGGAACAGAAATCAGTCACGACGTTCGTACACGATGCGGGAAAAAACATTTTTATGATAAAGGACGCATTGTATTTAAAACAGTAGTGCATAATTTATCTAAGTTAGAGATGATGCGACAATGGTTGGGATTATTTAGTGTGGCCGACTTTTAATAAAACTGTCATTGGAACTGTAATCTTTTACCTAGGACGATAGAGGTGCTTCTTGAATGACTACTTTGATACAATTCGGCCAACTCAAATGATATCAAGTATAGGTATAATTCTGTTCGTACTCTCATCGTATTGGAGCGTTTTCCAACGTCAAACTACTTACAAGGTGACTTGGCATAAGCTGAGTCGAGACCAACGATTTAAAATTCTCCCTCCTACTTCTCTTGGTATTAGCCTAAGATTTAAAATGTCATGAGTAAACTTTCGTGTCAGTGGGCAGGGCCCATTGCACGCAGAACCAATGGCCGTTGGGGCGGAAAGGTTCTCTAGTGGCGCAGTGGAGAAGACGCAGGTAGACCCCACACAAGGTGAGCTGGGCCTCTAGACCTAGAAACTAGACCTCTAACCAACGCTTAGTTACTTCACTTTTTTTTTCAATTAAATTCATTTATTTCAGGTTTTTGGACCCATATGTGCTAGTTAGTTACAAAAAAAAAAATGTTACACAGTTACTTTACTACGCAGCGCGGAATGTATGTGTGTCATATTTGTCTGAGGTACAGTGAGACGATTGATGTTGAGATGTTTTATTCGGTTTTCTCATAGTTACTAAGAATTTAAAATTCTACAGTGGTATGGTTCCTTACTGGCATAGTGCATACTTTGGTATGACTAAATAAATCACGACACAACAAGCCGTTTAAGAACCATCTCGACGCTGCCAGATGCTAAGCGGCCACCATAGCCTGTGGACGCTAGCAACTCCAGGGATGCCACATGCGCATTGCAGATCTTAAAACTGCTGCTCCTGCTGTTGCGATTTGTTTTGTTAATATAAGTGATGAGAATGCTATTAACGATCATGGATAGATAAAACAGCCTTTATTAATTTATTAAAGTACATTAACATCGTATTATAATAATTTTGTATAATACAACTCTCACTAAAAGTATCGAATGCTAAACAATGTTATATCTGTTATATAGAGCAATTACATATTATTACCTACTATGGACACTTGTAGTTGCAGTGAGATCACGAACACAATTTTTTTTCTCCAGTTTTTCAGCAATCGACTTCATAGTCATAGTCTGATGTGTTCTTTATCGAGACAGGAAGATGGTTGACATTCCAGTGAACATCATCCCATGAGTTAGTTTCGATGGTCCAGGTTCAGGACGATTGGTCCAGGTTTACGAACACAATAATATACAAAAAAAACATCGGTTAAGACATAATCGTTTTGTCACCCCGCCCCCAACCCCGCATAATGGCAATGGCACTAATTCTATGGGGCCATTTTGCAATGGCACCAATTCTATGGGGCCATTTTGCAATGGCACCAATTTTGCAATGGCACCAATTCTATGGGGCCATTTTGCGGCGCTACGTAGACTTTTATGGTGTTTTCGTTCGCTGAGTATACTTGTAGGTACATTATTAATTTGGAAACAATAATGACTATATAACTATTAGTTAGAACACTCTGTGCCCAAAATAAGGTATTATATTTGTAAAATAGTTGTAAATATTTAAAACGTATTTGTTATTGTAACTTTCAAATACACTTGTACCTGACCTTGATTGTACTTGACATTGTACAATGAAACATTTAAGCAAGCTATCGTTACCGAATATAATAAATAAATAGCCGAACATAACTAGCAACCAAATATTCCAGCGTCCAAAAACTTAGAGATCCAGTAAATACTTACATAGATGTTGAGCAAAACCAACCGTTTATATCGTAGCCCTATTGTCAAACTGTTACTTCCCATTTCATCCCCTTGGGGGATGATTTCAGGGATAAAAACTATGCTAATTCGCATTTTTGTCAAAATTTTGCGAGCAGAGCAGATAATAACACAATTAGGATTTTTTGAAGATTCTATTTAAAAAAAAGATAATTCACGAGTTCTAAATACCTATATACTGCTCACAGAGCCACTAACTATGCTTTTATATTCTTTTCTTACAGTTCATTAGTCATTTTAAGTTTGTTTATACTCTAACCTACTAAGTCATGTTACAAGTAGTTGTATAAATGACCGTAACAAAAAAATGCCTCATACCTACTTATTTTTTATTTATTTATTGTTCCACAATTTTTACAATTCTTTTGAAACAATTTAAGGCACCGCCAAACTGCATAACAGTTTGTTGGCTACGAGTATGTTCCACTAATTGTATGTTATATCATCTCGGAGGCGTTTTGGGATTGAACCATGATGATTAAGTAGGTACCGACGCCCGCGAAAAACTGTCAACAAATAAAAAATGGTGGTGAAAGGTTCGAAGACGTCCGTAGGGACAATTATGGCATAAGGTAAACGCAGGTATTAACGACCCCCTTACGGTAATTTTAAAACTGACCTTACTTTTTAAACATACTGATTGGCATCACATTTAGATTTTTAATTTTATATGTTAGTGTTAAGTATAAAGATTATATTTGCTCAGTCAAATGCCTATAAATAAAGGATTATCGTATTTAAAAAAATATAAGAAGTGACAAGGTCCATTGTTGCTATTACCGTCCTAAAGTAACGGCTGTCAATCTATTAACGATTATTATGCAGCTATTACCGATCGTTACCCGTGTATGTCCTAAAACTACGACTTTAAATTGCCCACATTTTATGAGTCGGTAATACATTGTCCTTACATATTTTATTACCGACCCATAGGAGTCGGTAATGGCAACCATAAGAAACCATTACCGACTCATATAAGTCGGTAATAGCTACCATAAGAAGCTATTACCGATCGTACAGACTATATACTATTACCGATCGGTAATAGCAGCTTATGATTGCTATCACCGACCCATAGGAGTTGGTAATGGCAACCATAAGAAGCCATGACCGACCCATAGAAGTCGGTAATAGCAACCATAAGAAGCTATTACCGATCGTAAATACTGTATACTATTACCGATCGGTAATAGTTTCTTATGGTTGCTATTACCGACTCATATGGGTCGGTAATAGTATCTTATGGTTACTATTACCGACTCCTTTGCTCAGGTTTGGGTCGTTAATAAAATATGTAACGACAAACATAAAATTAATTACCGACTCATAAAAAGTAGGCTATTTTTATTAAATTGAACTTCTGACTACAAAATCGATTGTTAGTGATTAATATAACAAAGAATATGAACATAACAATGCGACTTTAAACGAGAAACAATCATTGACGAAGGTTACTATAAAATCGGTCTACGTAAATTGGTTAAATTGACAAGGCTAAAATAAGAAAACTGGACAACAATTTATGTGTCGCTAATAGATTTTTACAAACACTGATTGTTTAGCTTCGAAGTGGTAAAAAAAACTTGCATTATAATACAATATAATAACATACAACAGAGAGAAAATAAACATTACTTTGCGACCATTACCGACTCAGGGGTCGTTGATAGCTGCCACAACAAAAACTGGCGAAGCTATCACCGTCCACTTTTAATTTATAGTTTTAGCGGTTAAAATGGTTTTTTTTCCACAAAACGTGGTCAGAAATAAAAAGCTGATACTTAAACGGATATAATTAATAATACACGATAAAGTATAGAGTTCACAAATTCGTGTAAATGTCTTAAGCAAAAAAGTCACGTTCTTACTTGGAGGAACAACAGCCAGTATGGCGCGACCTGCGTCCGCGCTTCCCCCGCAGGAACTGAGGTGTTTATCTCTTTGGCCCACTGCTACACAGACTATAGTAAAAGAATACGATGCTCAAGGAACAAGCGCATGTATAGCTTTCCCTAGATATACCTAGAATAGTTCTGGAATCGTAAAAATAATGAATAACTATAATGGGTCGGTAATACCTTCCGATTTTCGATGGGTCGTTAATAGCTGCGTTTACCTTAATATCAAATAAAACAGAATTTCAGGTACTATTTGACACAATACCTCAAATTTTCTCAGAATTAGTTTAATTAATCATAATATTGAGTTGATACCGATGATTTTAACGTTAAAGGAATTAACGAAGATAATCATTTGCATGAAACGTACATCCATCGGTTATAAAAAGGGATTTATATTACGATAGTGTTAAGGTTGTAGCTTGTAACGTTGTAAGTCTCAATATACAATCTCCGGAACCTCATGAATCCGATAAAATAATTCCTTAAAAAAAAAACAATATAAAGGGTATATAGTTGGCACCGCACGGCCAGATTAGTAGCTTTTAAAGTTAAAACCATCTGCGGATTCTGAAGAATCGAATCGATACCTTAGTCATTAAAGTCATGACATCCATCGGTATCACTCTGTCATAGCGAAAAGCCAGCCGGCTGTGTCTGCCGGGGGAAGGATGACAGCAATATGGGATCCAGGCGGCGGCCCACTTGGCATGTTAGTGGCCATGTTTCTAAATAAATACCGGAGCTACAAGCGGCCTAGTGAAAGTAAACACACCACACGATCCCAGCGAGCAGCCAGACATCTGTAACTGCTGGAGGAAATATGCCAGAAGCGCGGGATCAAAGTGATACAGGGGTCAACAGGACGTTCCTTCTGGAAAATACCCACTGATGTGAACAGTGGCCTAATGATGGTAAATCACACGCCATACGGTCCCAGCGGGAAGCTTGGCATCTGTAATTGCTGGAGGAATAATAGCAGCAGTGCAGGGTAAAGGAGGTACGATGCGGGTGTGTAATGAATGGTATTACAACTGTTGATATATTTTCACTGGATATAACAACATTTAATATAATTTCATTGGATATAATCACTCAAGGGACATAATAAACTTTTGGTATAACAACAATCAGTATAATTTCAAGGCGTATAATGTTCAAATAGTATAATAGATTTTTGATATAACGTTTAATGGATATAATGTATATTGGATATAAGTATTAGTGGTATAATGTTTTGTAATATATAATTCAATTTATCACACGACACACTTTAATTATTTTAACCTAATCTAAACCTAACCTTATCGCCAGCGTGTCGACGTCACCCCGCTTAGCGGGGTGCCTATTTCCGCTCTAAGGGACACAAGCTAACCCTAACCTAACCTACAGTGGTACTATCGACAAAATTGAATCCTGACCCACCATGGAACCTTGTTACAATTAACTGACATATTAACGTCATATAATCGTACGTATGTTCATTAATTGTGGCAAGGTCCTATGGTGGGTCATGATTCAGTTGGTTCGATGGTACAATTAATAACACTGTTACAAGTATAAGTCGCTATTATACTGTTGTGTGTCAGTGATTACTCGTCGTCGTACCTACACCAATTGCCAATAGTACATTATACCAACTGAGTTTTATATCGAACAAAGTTATATCCCATGTATGTTATACGTTATGGCTGTTGGTTAGTAGTTGTTATATTACAAGTTCATTATATTTGTTGATAATTATATTACATTAGAATATATCAAATGTTGTTATATCAAAAGTGCATTATATCCTTTAATCGTTATATTCAGTGAAAATATATCAAAAGTTTTTACATCGATCGTTACGCACCCGTACGATGCATAGTAGCGATCAACCGGGAGCCAGTACGTTCCTTCTGGAAAATACCCACCGAGGTCAGAAACGGCCTATTCAAGGTGAATACGCCACACGGTCCCAGCGGGAAGCCAGACATCTGCAACTGCTGGAGGAATGATGCCAGCAGCACGCGATCTAGGTGGCGGCGGCCCGCTTGGCATGCTAGTCCGGTCAACAGGTGGCCAGTACGTTCCTTCTGAAAAATGCCTAGATTTAAAAAAAAAGTATAGAATATTAATTGACCAGAAAATTATGAAATCTAAAATTTTCAATTTATCGGTATCGTGGGAGTTAGAAACATACACAATTACCTTTACAAAGCGGCTTGATTGGAAAATGTATAATTAAAAAAAAACAAGGGGGCTACATAAGGACACAACAAATTTAAATTTGATATCTTTATTTTACGCAGGTAACAGTTAAATTTCAGTATTTTACTAAGTATTTAATTCTAAATATTAACACCGTTGAGTTCCTGTGTGAGTACGAGTGTGTGAGTGAGTGTGGGGTTTGTGTGTATGAATCTGAGTAAGTTTATATGCCCAAGTGATTAAGATGGTTCTTGAGATCGGTTAACAGCTATAGCTGCTGAAATAACATATTCTCAGATACCCTGTAAGTCTGGGAGAGCAAAAACTTACGTACTAAAGTTTTTGCCTTGGAGAGAATGGCAGTGCTTCAGATCACACTTCTTAATAATCACATTGTAGGTGTAGGGAAAGATGAAGTACTTAAAACGTTTAGCAAAGCTACTTAGTTCAAAACCTTCGGTACAGGAACTCTGAAGGTACGCTTTCTCAACATGCATGGGTAGGAAGGCGAGTTTATTACCGCTTTGTGCATGAAAATTACATCCCACATGCAGAATAGTCTACGGATGATGACAACTCCCGTCTCCCTAAAAAGGCTCACGATAGAATATTGTGTCGGTCTGTGCAAAGCAACCTTCAGAACCGCCCTTTGAGCTATTTCCAGGGATATTAAAGTAGTCTTATAGCTTGAGCACAGGCTGACAGAGCGCCAAGTACACCTATTTCAATATTATATGGCTATCAGCCACGACTCTCAGGAATTTCATCGCGTTGATGAATATTCGAACCCTGGCTGATGCCACCACAATGCGCCTTTGGAAATTAAGATTTTCATCAAGTGCAACGCCGAAGTATTTAGTTATCGAAAGCAGTTTTCTTGATACACGCACAGTTACAGCTAGAATCGAGGTATATCTGAGAAATGTTATAGTTTGAGGAGTGAATTTTCAATGCTCTTTCTCTGCTCATAAGAGAAATTGCGTCTTGGCTGCGTTTAAAGTCCAAGTGAAATACCTATTTCCGCTATTTCACATACCTCTTGCTAAGAACTGCCGTGAAATAATATAGTTGTGTCATCAGCATAATACAGAATCTCGCTGTTACAGAGTTCAAGACTCATGACTCATAATATATTTTCACAAATTAAATAGAAAACTCCCTTGAGAATCACACATATAAAATAAAATTAAACGGGTCACTCACGTATCGAGAAACGCTCGACATGTTTCGAACCAATACGTGAATCTCCCCTTTTTTTTTGGACCGGTTCGTTTGCAGCAGCCTGGAGGGCTGTAGCTGCTGGTCTTGGCTGGCCTGCGGGTACTCTCCACTATGGGGCTACCCGACTGCCGCAAACCATTCAAGTGTCAGTCCTCGAATGCCAAAATTCTGCAGCAAAATTCTGGTAAGAAGGATGGGAATCGAAACGGTGTCGAATGCCATCCATCCTTAGAGCATACATAACTGGAGTAGCCTTATATTCGTATTTGAGTACAAAAAAGTCTGCCGAATTTTGCGGGGGGGGGGTGAAGAAATAACACATGCAAAAGAATACTCACTAATGCAAAAACTATCTGTTTATTTACACACGCACACATTATGAAAAAGGATAACACATTCTCATTTTGATGCACACAAACATATCACACATGGAAAAACTTAGTGGAAACACGGGTTAAGAATACGTGAATGCCAATGTGATCGGCTAAAGTTTAGCCGCTAAACCTATAGGGTGAGGTTTGATTCGATAACTAATTTCGATAATTGTATCGATATTTACACACACGTATATAATTTTATTACATACTAATACTAGTTTCTAAAGTTCCTAGTAAAGGTTGCGGGAGTCCATTGGACGCGGGTGGCGCAGGACTGGTCACTTTGTCACTCTTTGGGGGAGGCCTATGTCCAGCAGTGGACGTCTTTCGGCTGATATGATGATGGATGATGACTATTAGTTTCTACCCACGACTCCGTCCTCGTGGAACTCGTTTATATCGCAGCTCCATACAAACTTTTACCCCCCCCCATTTCACCCCCCCTCCCATTTTACCCCTTTAGGTGATGATTTCGGGGATAAAAACTATCCTATGTCACTCTCCATCCCTTCAACTATCTCCACTTAAAAAATCACGTCAATTTGTCGCTCCGTTTTTCCGTGAAAGACGGACAAACCAACAAACAAATACACTTTCGCATTTATTATATTAATATGGATTATTGAGACTCAATTGATTACTGAAATAATTGTTAGGCTATAAAATACAATGACGCAAAAAAGAAATGACGTGTCTTATTAAAAAAAAAACACAATGAACTACATAGGTATATTATATATAAAGTAGCGAGTAGGTACCTACCTAGTATTATATTCCAAGAAGTTTCCCGCTTATGACTGGTTTTTTGCCTGGACCGTTAAAAACCAGCTTGCCCGGGACCCGGGACCCGGGTTATAGGAAATTAGGTGGACCCGACATAAACGTTTGTCATTCAATTAATTCCGAAAACTTTTCATTTATTTCTAAAGTATAAGTATAGTTACAAGATGATAACTAACATTAATTATATTAAATAAAAACTAAGTTAAATCCAAAAAAGGCACTCGAGGCATTGTACCGAGGATGCTGGCACGATTACCTCGCTGAATTGTAATGCTGATGTGTTGCGCGAGAAAACTGCCAGCTCTTCGCCCTCTTCGGTCACCAGTTACGTCGACCAGACCAGACGTCGTTTCGCGATCTCCGCAAATAACTTTTGCGCACTGAGGCCCCACGGACCGAGGTTCTCGACACCAAATGGTACAAATTTGTAAAGAGCCTTTACATATATTTAATGCGTTTTAGATGTTCGGTATTTTCTGCCGCTGCACCGATGTCTAAAGGCGTGTCCGCTCCGCCAAAATAAATTTCACATAAAAATAAAGTAGGTACGGCAAAACCGATTAATTTTTACCTTTTAGGTACTTGAATGAATTCAATACTGAGATGCATCAAAATGTCTTGAACACATGGAACTTGTACGCGCAGGCACCCAATTTGCTTGCCTGCTGAATGCGGCGGTCCTTTTTTTTAATGCTGGGTCTCGGAAAAGTGCAAAGTACCTATACTTTTTTTCTAATAAATTGTGTTCACTCTGCAATTTGTGCAGGTTCTTAGTGAATCATACTTTTTGTCGATAATTATTGATTATCGACACTACCCTTATCTCTACTTGCGAGTCTCGTGAGGGTGATCGTGGGGTGATCTGTCATTTTAGATAACCCTTGCAAATATTATTATTAACTCTGTTGCAATTGCATTTAGGTTAATTTTTACAAAGCATGAAAACCGAGTCTCGTGGGGAGTGCGTAAATAAAACTAATTTTGATTAATCAATGCTAATGTTATTATAGACTCTTTTTCAAATGCTATTGAGTTATTTCTTACCAAACATGAAAACGGAGTCTCGTGGGGAGTGTCATGACGTATGCAAGAAAGAATTGTAAATCGATTACATAATCGTTTAATTTGACGTGTCATGAAAATTTTTTCACAAAAATAATATTAAAACAATACAAAAATACTTACAAATGCAATGTTACACCATATTTTCTAAGCTTGAAGTGTTTGAATGTTTATTACACGTGCTTAGAGCATGTGCGTGCATTTTTATGATAGGTGTTGTCTCTTGCGAGGCGTTTGTATGAATGACCATTAATCGATTATGAAACTGTCTTTGTATAATTTTTTGCACATTGTGCAAGGTTTTCAACAGGGGTAAGCTACTGAAAGGGTACTCTAGTTATGTATGCTCTAATCATCCATCTCATAATTCCTACAAATATTATAAATGCGTAGGTAAGTTTGGACGTTTAGATGTTTGGATGTTTGTTACTCGGTCACTCTTAGACGGTTCAGCTGAAACCGATTCAGAATAAATTTCGCACGAAGATAGTTTATAGCCTAGATTAATAAAGGATAGTATTCATCCCGGGTCCACACAGACAAAGTCGCGGGCGGAAGCTAGTCTCAAATATATGAAAACACGTCCACGCGCATCTCTGGGGCCATAGACAAGGTTACAACCGAAAAGTGTTTTATTATTTTCTATTGGCGTTAGCGCTTGTCGATTGTAACCTTGTCTACGGCCCCAGATCTATGTCCGTTAAAGATGGGTTGGTATCACTTCGCGCGCTTGAAAGAAATACACTGAATGAGGCTATTAAGTCTAAAACGTGTGTTGTCCAGGTTGTGTTTGGAAAATCCATATTTTGGAATTCATTAATTACCTTCGTGGATCGTCACCAGCAGTAGGTACAATAGCACCCCTAAGCCATGAGGGCTACTGTAGTGCGTAAGGGTGGTGAAAGTGACATTTTAGATAGATACCTGTACTTGGATCCGGTGGCAGGGATCGACCATTGTTACTATGTGGCAGAAGTGAAAAATAATCCAGTTTAACTGAATTGCCATATGCCAAAACTGTTGCTTCTGGCGTGAACCTGAAATGTGTCAATTCGTCGACTATGCGTCAAACCTGAGCAACTGCTTAGCAACTGCATATTGGTTCTACTTTGTTTGAGGGAATATTTCCTGAGCCATTTCAAATTTAAAGATTCTAGATCAGTATTTCTGTCCGACTGACGTAGGTGGAACCGCGCACTGGTGCGATAAGGACAGCTGCAGCGTTGACTAAACATTGAGAATCTTCGTTCACGACTGTTTCCTCCTCCGAAACTTAACCTACCGTATTAACATTTTGGAAACTGAATGTTTATCTCGGTAAATCTCGGATTGTTTAGATTTTTGCGTTGTTTGTTGATTTAATTGTATAGTAGGCATATTTTTACAGCCTATTGAAATATACCGTTTTATGCATTGTTTGAAACAATCAAACACTTATAAAAATAATAATATCATAAAAAACAAAACATACCGTAAAGATTCTCGTATAAATGATATTGATGGATACATAATTTTTCAAAAAAATATAGTTATAATCGTCGATTTTTTTTATTCATATTTTTTTATTAATCGACGGTTCAAATCCTCGGAGGAAACAGTGGGGATCGTTTATATGGAAAAACTACTTATCATCTTTCATCTTAAAATATTTAGTAAGAATCTTAAGAAATGATGGAGCGAGCTTGAACGAGAAGTACGAGTACATACCTAACACAACTATCAGGTTGTATTGAGGTATCAACGAATACAGGGTCACCAGGAGGAAATCGAACAGTATGAAGGGCCCGTTGTCATCCATTTGTCTCAACATTTCGCATATCAAGTCGTAGCTCAGGCTGTGACGGCGAATGTCTGTATTGTCATTTCCGAACTGTGGAGTGATCGCGGTATCTGTGGAGGTAAATAAATATAAAAAATGATTAATTTTGGGTCTTTATTCAGATCCGTCTGTATGTCCGTATGTCACAGGCATTTAACTAAAAAACTATACAGTGAAAATATATTACAATTATAATATAGGTGTATGTTGGCGGCAGTGTAGTCAAATTAAAAATAAATGGAGGGCGTAGCACATACATGTCGTTGAAACTGACAAAGTACTGAGCTTAACGCCCTAGACCAATAGGCCATTCTCTAAATAAAAGTTAATTACGAGTATGCAACTTCTATAAACTTGTAACTTTGTAAAAATGAATGAAATTGTAGTATTAATCACATAACCAAAGCTAAGTTGCTTATATTTGTTTACTAGATTGTTCGTTTCTAAATTTCTAACAAAATAAATTAAATGAAAGTTGGAATTGTAATAATTACTTAGATGTGTTATTACGCTCTTTTGCACTGCCTGTTTAGATTATCTTGTTAAAAGTTATCTACGAGTACTTACTCTTAAGCATGGCCTCAAGTTCGTCATTAACTAATTGGAGCGTGGAACCAATTTCTACCAGTGTCATACTCCACTCCAGTTGTAAAAATGAGACCCCACAAGCTATGTAGGTGGCCGTTATGTATAATAAACTAGCAACTAAAATAAAATAAAATGTCAAGTTACACGGATAATTTGGCTTCACTCACAAGAAACATAAATATCTATTTTAAACCACTACTTTAATCTAATTTTCTCTCTCATGACACTTTTACCCTATTCTAGTAAGTGTCCTTTGTGGCTGACTCTATCTAAACATTTCTTCTATATCTATGCTATTTTATATTTAAGTATGTAGGTACGTATATTATTCTTATTTTAGTATCAGTCTTGTAGTTACTACTAGGTTTCATAAATTATCTCTGCATCACCAACTATGAATCGTACTGGTTCATTAGATTTCCACTACCCTAAAATTGTCTGGAAGAGATCGCTATCCAGCGATAATACCGCCTGTTGTTTGCCTCTACTTGTATTGATGATGGCATAGTCATATTGTATTACATTGTTGCTAGTAGTAGGGCAGTTTCAGGTGATAATGTGGACACGTTGGACAAAAGCACCAATATAGTAAATACAAAAAAACACAAATGTTCTAATCTTAAATAAATTGTATATTCATAACTTTAAGTAGGTACATATATTATTCTTATTTTAGTATCAGTCTTGTAGTTACTACTAGGTTTCATAAATTATCTCTGCATCACCAACTATGAATCGTACTGGTTCATTAGATTTCCACTACCCTAAAATTGTCTGGAAGAGATCGCTATCCAGCGATAATACCGCCTGTTGTTTGCCTCTACTTGTATTGATGATGGCATAGTCATATTGTATTACATTGTTGCTAGTAGTAGGGCAGTTTCAGGTGATAATGTGGACACGTTGGACAAAAGCACCAATATAGTAAATACAAAAAAACACAAATGTTCTAATCTTAAATAAATTGTATATTCATAACTTTAAGTAGGTACATATATTATTCTTATTTTAGTATCAGTCTTGTAGTTACTACTAGGTTTCATAAATTATCTCTGCATCACCAACTATGAATCGTACTCGTTCATAAGATTTCCGCTACCCTAAAATTGTCTGGAAGAGATCGCTATCCAGCGATGATACCGCCTGTTGTTTGCCTCTACTTGTATTGATTATGGCATAGTCATATTGTATTACATTGTTGCTAGTAGTAGGGCAGTTTCAGGTGATAATGTGGACACGTTGGACAAAAGCACCAATATAGTAAATACAAAAAAACACAAATCTTCTATACTTAAATAAATTGTGTATTAATAATTTAAAACAAAACTAATAATTAACTCTTAAATTCAATCCTTCGCCATAGACGTAAAGCATCTTACTTGACACACAATAGGTACGTCCGCTCTTAAATAAAATAATATTTTAAATATGATAATAGATCAATGGTCTTCTTCATGTTGTTTCTACCTTGTAAATAATAATGTGAAATTTGTTCTATTTTCAAATCTTTTGCAATAGGTATATTTGTTATTCCTTCAACGAAATGTATCAGGGCGTACTTCATTCTGCAGTACAGTGAAATTTGCTGCTTTTGCTTCAGCCTTCAATTCCGAAAGACATAGCAACAGATAAGTCTTATTTTTCAGTATGTTGTTTATTTTCTTGTGCCAGCTTTCGGTCACGTTGTTAGTGCGGTGTCTAGCATCGAAACAAGATAAAATATTTATCATTTTCACTTTGATCCATTGGGACTGCATGTATGCATTAAACTTGTCAATGTTCGGAATTATTGGCAATTCTGATAAAATAGTAAGCCATGCTTCATGTATTTTTAAAGTTGGAAAATGTGCCAATGTGCCAATTGTTTCCTTCGCGAGTCTCAGTGATACCCAAGTCATCGCCGTTGGCAATAACGGCTTGAGTAGGTATAATGAAAAAAAAAAACAACCTTTTATTTCGGCATCAGGGTAAATTTCTTTTATGGCATTTATTGCTCCCATTTCAAAATCCCCACTTTTATCAATTTTGGTTTGAAGTTTGGTATATTGTCCTTAATGGAGCTCATCATTCGAGTGTAGGTGTCCTGTAATTTATTTGGTAGCAATGCGAAGATGCAAGGTACCGCCTTCGTCAATTCTAACGTGGATCCTATGTCCGCATGAAATGTATACAACTGAGCGTATGGTTTTGGCACAACTTTAAATGTGCCATCTGAAAAACATGTTGTGCAATTTTGGATCCACTCCTTTGCCGTAGAAGTAACAAAAATTAAAATGTCATCTTCCTTGATACACAGCCAACCTTCGGCTAAACTTTCTTCTAATAACATCGTCACATAATTCAACTGATGCAACATTCCGGCGAGCTCTGTACAACATAACTTTTTTCTTATAGAATGGCAGCAATTTATCCGCCTACTCATCCTTCATATACTGCCGCATTTCCCCTTTTTCTAAAGTTGTGGAATAGGCTTATAATCTGTAGTGACTGTTTGTTTTAATTTGATTAAGCTTTGTTCGATGTCTATTGACTGATAGTCCGGCATGCAACTATGCTCTTTTTCTCTGATAACTTGCCTTTGTTCTGGATCTAGCACTATCAAACCACTGCAGACTCCAGTTTTTTAGCAGTTCCAAACCAACGTGCGAGATTGTTCATTTAACCTTTTGAAGTAGTATCGGCGGCCCGATTTAAATAAAATCTTTCCACCATGACTGCTCTCCATAAAATGGAAATTTGTCTGCAAACTTGATGATGCCTCGTTGGTTGAATGCATGTTTTATCAATGATTTGCAAACATAAAGATGTTAATTTATAATGAAGTTTTATAATGACTGAAGAGCTCTGTCAATGTCACTGTTGAAAAACGGCCTGAATGTTACTAAATAGTTCAATTACTCGTAGATCCTGCATAATCCAATCTGAAGTGGTTGTTGACGAGAGTGTGGCGATATTTTTGCCAAAATCTTTTTTTTTCTGATAGTAATCTTTCCATTCGCAAAACTTACCAATGGTTTTTTTCTGTAGCAGCACAACTTTAGAAAAAGGGGAAATGCGGCAGTATATGAAGGATGAGTACGCGGATAAGTTGCTGCCATTCTATAAGAAAAAAGATATGTTGTACAGAGTTTGCCGGAATGTTGCCTCAGTTGAATTATGTGACGATGTTACTATTCCCGAAAGTTTAGCCGAAGGTTGGCTGTGTATCAAGGAAGATGACATTTTAATTTTTGTTACTTCTACGGCAAAGGAGTGGATCCAAAATTGCACAACATATTTTTCAGATGGCACATTTAAAGTTGTGCCAAAACCATACGCTCAGTTGTATACATTTCATGCGGACATAGGATCCACATTAGAATTGACGTAGGCGGTACCTTGCATCTTCGCATTGCTACCAAATAAATTACAGGACACCTACACTCGAATGATGAGCTCCATTAAGGACAATATACCAAACTTCAAACCAAAATTGATAAAAGTGGATTTTGAAATGGGAGCAATAAATGCCATAAAAGAAATTTATCCTGATGCCAAAATAAAAGGTTGTTTTTTTCATTATACCTACTCAAGCCGTTATTGCCAACGGCGATGACTTGGATATCACTGAGACTCGCGAAGGAAACAATTGCGTAGCGAAATGTGTCACCTTGGCACATTTTCCAACTTTAAAAATACATGAAGCATGGCTTACTATTTTATCAGAATTGCCAATTGGATCAAAATGAAATTGATAAATATTTTATCTTGTTTCGATGCTAGACACCGCACTTACAACGTGACCGAAAGCTGGCACAAGAAAATAAACAACATACTGAAAAAAAGACATCTGTTGTTATGTCTTTCGGAATTGAAGGCTGAAGTTAAAGCAGCAAATTTCACTGTACTGCAGAATGAAGTACGCCCTGGGGCCTTAGACAAGGTTACAATCGACAAGCGCTAACGCCAATAGAAAACGAATAAAAAGTATGGGAATGACAGATGTCAAAGAAAAGTATTTCGGCGGCATCTGTCATTCCCATACATTTTTTTATTTTCTATTGGCGTTAGCGCTTGTCGATAGTAACCTTGTCTACGGCCCCTGATACATTTCTTCGAAGGAATAACAAATATATTGCAAAAGATTTGAAAATAGAACAAACTTTATATTATTATTTACAAGGTAGAAACAACATGAAGAAGACCATTGATATATTATCATATTTAAAATATTATTTTATTTAAGAGCGGACGTACCTATTGTGTGTCAAGTAAGATGCTTTACGTCTATGGCGAAGGATTGAATTTAAGAGTTAATTATTAGTTTTGTTTTAATTTATGAATACACAATTTATTTAAGAATAGAAGATTTGTGTTTTTTTGTATTTACCTATTAATACACATGCTTTTCCCAATTTTTGTTTAAATTTTGTATTTACTCAAATATTTGTGTACACTCTGTGTACTGAAATTAAAAAGTATCTATATCAGAAATAAGACAACCCCCAAGTAACTATTGGAATTGCAACTGTGACAAAAAGCATAGATTCCATTACTAGGCACAGTATAGATTACCGGTTTGGTACTTATAGATTTCTCAATTTTTAATAATTTACCAAATGATTTAAAAGCATTATCGGGGAATATATTTCGACATAAATTGACGAAATGGTTGATGGATAAATGTGTTTACAGTGTAACGGAATATTTAAATTATAAAAATCCACTGACATCTTACTGACTGATTATCTTATTATTATCATTATTTTTAATTCAGTGACATCTATCAATATTGCATTCTAGCGTAATTTATCAAGTATTTATATACATGCTTGCATGTTGAATACAAGGACATTTTATACTGTAAAACCTTTTATAACTGTATTCTGACAAATAAAAGTTTCTGATTTCTGATTTGTGACCTAATTTATAAAAAACTGCTTTTAAGAAAAATAAAGCATAGAAAAACAAACATTCGGAAAAAAAGAAGAGAAGCTAAGCTATTGTCAACAAAAAAAATCTGTAAAATATGCCAATGGAATTATTGCATTCGGTAAAAAAACATACTCACCAGGAAAATAAACTTCGGCAAGACAAGCGAAAGGATACCAAACCATTGGTAAATTTTGCGAATGGAAAGATTACTATCAGAAAAAAAAGATTTAGCCAAAAATATCGCCACACTCGTTGACGAGGTATTTTTGATAAGATAATTCTGACCTAAGTTTTAGAAACTGTTGAACTGTTTTAGAACTGATGTTTACTTATACACCTGGTGCTAAAATAATCATAAACAGGACTGGCAAGAAGACACCCAAAATAATAAAACATTGGGTAACAATGCGAACAGAACAAAAGGGAATGGGAAATTTTAAATTCGGATACATAAAGATTGAGAAATTATGAGAATGGGATTATTACTACTGGGGAAAAAAGCAAACCGGGGAAATAAGCTACAGAAAAAAAACCATTGGTAAGTTTTGCGAATGGAAAGATTACTATCAGAAAAAAAAAGATTTTGGCAAAAATATCGCCACACTCGGCAACGGATCGGAACGGAAAGAATTTTGTAGTCTTTAAACGATACTGAATAATAACTATATGTACTTTCTTTAAGTCTACATTCTCAAGCTCAACAGCTTGACCGCGGGCATCTTCCGCGACATGTGATCATAACCAAAAGTATGCTGCGACACGCGGTCGGCCCCGTTCGCTAGTCGTCGTGTGCGATCGGAACCTTTCGGCTGTCAATGCCGTCGCGTACGATTGGGGTTTCAAAAATTACAACAGGTCAATGTGGTAGGAAAGAAACTATTTGACTGGGTGCGGATACGTTCGCAAGCAACCGTACGGGTGCCGATCGTGTGCGTCGTCATCCTGTCGGCCGAGAACGGCTGTTACCGTGGGATCGTATGCGTCGACATGCTGCCGGACACGATCGGTTGTCACTGCATCCGTTCGTGTTCTTTCCGATCCGATCCGATGCGGGCTGTTTGGTGGAAATATTGCTTTAACCATACTACATACTGAAAATAAAGATTATATTTCCATAGATTGTGCGTGTAACAGTTCAAATTCTCTTCGTATCTAAATAAACACCCTCATAAACTTGGTCATCAATAATATATAGATGTCCAAAGTATCATTTTAGAGAGCGCTCCCTAATACTCCCTACGCGAGCCCCAGATCCGAAGACCCTAGGGCGAGCCCGACGGACACTCACTATCCTAAGGTGTCGTCCTGCTAGCGAGACCTGAGGCCCAAGTGCCGAGCGGTGAGGCAAGAGAGGCCAAAAGCTGAGCTTTACATTGGAATTAAAGGCCAAAATCAATCCTTCAGAGAGCGGTCTCAATGCGAGCTCAAAGGCCTAAAGCCCGATCCACCACGAATACTCGTTATCTCCGAGTAACTTGCAAGCGAAACCTGAGGACCGAAGTTCAGGAGGTAACCGGGGAGGCAAGCCGAGCCGAAGGCTGAGTTTTTCGTAGGAATTACAGGCCCTATAAGCACGGGGTGAGCCCCCATGGACAATTACTATCCCCAGGTGTATTCATATCCGTAGTAGTATACGGAAATCAAAGTCCGAAGGTAAGCGGCCAGGCAACTTTTTGTAACAATGAAAGATCCAAATCAAGCCTTAAGAAAGCACTTGGGGGATGAAGACCGCTTATATTATACTATCCCCAGGTGGCAGCGAGGCCAAAGGCCGAGCTTTACGTTGGAATGAAAGGCCCACAGCATCCCTGTAGAGAGAGCGCTCAATGCGAGCCCCTACGCCAGTCATTATCTTCGGGTGTCTTGCAAGCGAAACTTGATGACCAACATCCCGTCGGTAAACGGGGAGGCAAGCGAAAAAGAAGCGAAGTGAAGGCTGAGGTTTTCGTACGAATGGAAGGCCCAAAATATCCCTTTAGGGCTCCTTATGCGCTCCTAATAATATTTCAGAAAGTCACGGGAGTTTTCTACATTTAAAATAATGATACCATAGATACCTACGCTTTTTTTTTTCCCTACATAGCTTCCTACAAACGTGGCGACCCGGAGGCACCCCCCCCCACCCCCGCCGCCGCAGGGGGCGTGGCCTCACGGTGCAGATTTACACTGCTCCCACAGCCGCCCAATAGCTGGCTGCAGTGGTGATTCCCGGCGAGATGCGTGAAGTACGCGCAGGCGCGGGGCCACGTAGTGAAGCTCCCCACCTCTTGCGGGAAGTCCCGACGAACACGAAGATCCGCCGCACCCCCGCAGCGCAGCACTTTCTTTGGGTTTCCCAGACTGCCGTACCTAACCGACAGTGCAAGGTCCCCCCCTACTAATACCGAACCGCGAGAATAACGGTCATACCACAGACCCACATGACCTTATTCCAAAAAGCAAGGAACATCTGCTTCAAAATAACGCCATCTAAGATGGGCGCATGTCAATATGACAGCCTGATATATAATGCGGCGCAGGTGATCGGCCGGAGCGCGTCCTACGCAATTCTCCGCGGAATGCCGTTTTGTCGTTATTGAATACCCACATCCCTTGACGTCGGTGAACTATGATAAATTGATAATTCGAGATAAGTATTGAACGAAAGGTTGAGACCTTCAATCAACTTTTAGATGACCTCTGATTTTATAGCAAATATAGGAAGGCAGAGATCTAGGTTGCTGGTTTTTAATATATACAGCGACGTCGTCAGTGACTGCAGTTCCAATATAATTAAGTCTCTTATGCATAACAGTTACTATCGGTGTAGGTATCAACATGTTTTGGTTACCTAATATGTAGTGTTTGGCCGACTACCACTATTTTACATCCCAGGGTTTTTCACGTTTTATCTACGAGTATATATATTTTGCTAAAAGTTTGAATGGGGTTCTTTTATCTTTTTAATCAAGTATATGCTTGTCAATTTTCAAGTCGATTTAAGAAGTTCCTATACAAAGTTCAACCCCATTTTTAACCCCTTTGCACCATAATTTGTATAGCCTATATGTTGGCCGAGAATTTTCTCGACAGATTAGTAAAGTTTGCATCAAAATCTGTTCAGCCGTTTTCACGTGATGCGCGTACAAATAAACAGACAAACAGACAAAAATTCTAAAAAAATTTAGATCGTGTCCAGTAATCGATTCTAAGTTCCCCGCTCCTTTTTTTCGAATATCTTACTTTCGATCGTCTTCAGCTTTATTATGTGTATAGATTTGGGAAAATAAACTAACTTCATCATCGCAAACAGATGCCAAATTTTATATTATTGTTAATAGGACGAACCCAATGCAGCGGTCAAGTTGCGTGGTTGGAGGCTAGCCTGGAGAAAATCCAGGGAAAACCTCCGGCACAACCACGCGGGGCGCCGAAATATAAGGAACCACGGCGGCGTTTCATCGCCGCTGCGATGCGATTAAGATGTATCGGCGCTGCATAATCATTCGCTCATTATCAGTTATCTTTATAAAACAAAAATAGGAGCATAAGGGAAATTCCTAGTCAGAATATGCTAGAAAAAATATATAGGTACATAAGTTTACATTTGGCACAGGTAATTATGCTACTGCCCCGGCTTCTTCAATTTCTTTTGCGGACCGCGGTAATTAATAATGTATACTTTAACTTACGACTCCCATCGATGTAAAAATGGTAAATGTACACAAAAAATTGCACAAAACCGCAAATTATATGCCATGTTATGTACAAAATCAGCAAAACGTGTTTCAGTTTACTATATTGTAGTCTAATATTCCTTCTTTGAATGCAGGTTTTAATCTGAAAAAATAAACAAATGTAAATAATATTTTTTTCATCTAAAAAATGTTTATTAAGGTCCTAAGAGCGGGTTTTATCAAACTGTCGTAATCGTAAGTTACGTTCGTTAAAATCTGACCGTTAGCGAGAATGTTGATAGCCTACTCTATGTATATGGGATAGCAGCTGCCGACGCCATGCAACCATACATCTTTAAAATGAGCTAGCAAAGAAATCTGAAGATTTTTTTTTATTTCAATATGCTTTTTGAACTCTACGTATAAACGTAGAGTTATCTGATAAATGATTTATTTCACAAAACACTTGTTATATGATATGGGTATATCCACCAGACTCCAAACTAGGCTAAGCCTGTATCTTGGCAGTCTGCGGGTGCGAATAAACAAAATGTACAGTAAATAGTGTTAAGGAAAGGTAGGTAGTTCTTAAATTATAAAACTAAGTTCTGTTGACATGCAGCATGTGTGTGTGTGCGCGTGTGCGTTAGTATGAATGCGCGTGTGAGGTTGTGTGTGTATTTGTCTGTATGGTGTATGTGTGTGAAATTCCACATCGGCATTAAAACGGTTCAGTTAGCATGCGGTATTCTGACCAGGCTCTCGGTTTGAGCATATGACAATGTTAGCTGAAGAGTGGACAGCCTTTTAATGTTCTGGTAATTGCAGATGTTATTGTATACGTAGGGATGCGAAAAAGCTGGAGATTTACGAGCCAAAGCTGATTTGAGCTGATTTGAGAGCCGATTTGAGCTGATCTAACACTTACCTGTTCCTTCGGGTATAATTCCTGGGCATAAAGTATGACAAGTGTGAATAAATTGGTCGCTACATAGCGATTCGGTGCGAAAGCGTGCTGCGCAGTTGTGATATATGGAGGACATTGGGGTGAAAAATTAGCATGCAGTGACATTAAAAGAAAAGGCTTAAAGAGGGTGTGCAATAAAGAGTATTTGTATTGTATTGTAATAATTTAGAATTGCCTCCGGTCTATAGTTTTCTTCATTAACCCTCGTGCTTGTTTTAGGTAAGATTCACCCGTGATAATTTCCAGCCCATGGGTTAGAGTCCGGTTGCTGATATTAAATTGAAAATATATTTAATGGGCGCGATGAGATCATCAATACATACTCTTTTTCACGTATGGCGTAATGGCGTCTGGACCCACAGCTGTGTTTGGTCTTAGTTTTTTAACAGCTTTTACTTTCGAGCTGAAAGCTTGTATAGGGTTTTTCAAAAGGCACGCTCAAACTTTGCCAGCGTATAGCGGCCACCTTGGAAAAGCAATAGCTGACAAATTTGGCGGGAACATATAATTAATCGTGACATTTCATCATGAACGATTTTCACGCTCACTCCAACAACACGTAGAAATTGTTAACAAACACATTACATTTATTGGATGAGAAGTTCGAAAAATTTCGTAATATTGCGTGGTGGCGACATCAAGATGTGGTGAATCAAATAATGAATAACATCCCCACAGTGGCGTAGCTAGCATGGGTGCCACCCGGAACGAAGATGGTATGGAAGTCAGCCAGTGGCGTGGCTCTATCGTTGGAGCTTTGTGTCGATTGTGATATACCCGGGTGTATCAATATCAACCCCAGAAGTGGACCACCCCACAGGTAACTGCCATTTTATGTAATTATGCAGTTCCTATCCAACTTTCAGTGCCACAAGCCCGCTAGGAGGGCTTCCAGACTGCGGCTTTACAGTTTATGCATGCTATCGACTACAATCGTATCGTTGGCAGTGAATGTGGTACCTTATGTATTCGTTGCAGCATACAGATGGCCTGCCTCAGTCTCCGCGGCCCAGTCAACACGCCAAAGCTATACGCCAGCAGTAACAAGCAAACCTCAAAGCTATACCCTACGACGGCTAACATTGTTGTACCTACGCGTACGCGGTGTTGTTTTTCGGATAGACAATCGACTATGTAAGCGGATATACTCAGTACACCTGAAAAATTACAAAGCATTATAAGTACCTAATCTGGAACAAAGTTTGTTTAAAAGTGTAATTTCTGAAGAGGATAGCGATAGGAATTTATATGGAAGTGTCGAGTGTTTAAAGTATTACATTTCGTATTTTGGCCGGAATGATTCGTAAAAGTACTACAGTGGAACATGCTAAAAGGGTGACAATTTAAACTGGAAAACCTACAGTATGCTTCATTGGTTAAAAATGCAACGTTTTATATAATTTTCAAACGGTGCGCTGTTCCAATAACAAGCTAACGCAGAAAATCTAGCGTAGGATGTTAAATCAACCGCGATGAGTTAGGGATTGGAATTACTGTAAGTTCATATTGTTATGACGGCCGGGTCAATAAAAGTGTTGTTGCCATACAGACACGCCGTCACGGTATTTCGAAATTCAACGTGTTGTCATAAGTCGACAGTAGCCTAGGGGTACAAACGGCGGCCTTGGAGTCGATCGCATCGTATGCGTACCGTTTTTGACGCATGCTCCACACACCGCTGCTTAAGAAACGGTGACGGTACGGAAACGCAGTGACGCATCGTATCCGCACCGTTTTTGACGCATGCTCCACAAACCGCTGCTTAACCGCTTGGCCACGACTTTGGTCTTAAGCGACCTGCGACCAGCGTTTTATCTGTTCATTGCGCGGTCGAGATGCGCAATGCACTGTGGTTAGTTGGGATCACGCGCAATGAACAGATAAAACGCTGGTCGCAGGTCGCTTAAGACCAAAGTCGTGGCCGAGCGGTAAAAAACGGTGACGGTATGGAAACGCAGTGACGCAGCGTATAAGCGTAGCGTATTTGACGCAAGCACTCCACACCGCTGCTTAAGGCACCGTAGGTTCATGGTCTTCTCTCCCTCTCACTGAGCTTAAGCGTGAGCGAGATGGAAGTGCGTGCTCGGAAGCGCGGAAATCATGTTTTTTAATTTTATTTTTTTTGGCGTTTAAATAAATAAAAAAGTAAACACTGATTTCTCTCAAACATGATATTGCCGATTTTTAGAAGCCATTTTAATATTTTTAGCTTTTGTGCATAAATTGTAAGACTTATTTTAAGTGTGTTTTAGACCCTTTTAGACCTATGTTCGTGATTTTTTTCTATCGAGCGAAAATTGCTTAATCATGTTTCTAAACACTGATTTCCCTGCAGAAAAGCCTCAAGATTACTATTCGTATTTTTTTAAAACCATATTATTATAAACAGACACATTATATTGTTTCCAAAACTCTGTTCGGTCAACTTCGCTGAACCTACAGGGCCTTAAAAAACGGTCACGATACGGAATCGCAGTGACGTGCCGTAAAACGCAACTGTCTCGTAAATGCAGCGTTTTTACGCAACATTTTGGGAATCAGGATTTCTTGGCTATTGTCGGTAACTCTTCGTTTTTTACACAGAGTTCATCCTATTCAAGACATGACTTTAAAAAAATTAACACCCATTACGTATCATTGAAGAAAGTTAAAGCATCGTTCAATCGTGAGGAGACCAGAACCCACGCCAAATTTTCGGATAACATTATCATCATCATCAGCGATCAGCCGCCTATATACATCCACAGTCGGACATAAGCTTTCTATCGTGAACCGTATCGGTTTTTGCATTTATATTGTTTTAGTTTGAAATTGTATTATTTATGCCAGCAAATAAGAGAACTTCTTCCTCATCGGATGACGTACACATGTCGCTGTGGCTGCTCTCGTTGATCATACATGATTTTGACGCAGCGTATTTCAAGCATCGGTCTGAGGTTCACGTCAAAAATCTTTCGTATGGGGAACGTCACGATGCGGCTGCGCAGTTTGAGCAGCAGTGAGTGGAGCATGCGTCTAAAACGGTACGCTTACGCTGCGTCACTGCGTTGCCGTACCGTAACATTCTTTAAGCAGCGGTGTGTGGAGCATGCGTCAAAAACGCTGCGATTTCGTACCGTCACCGTTTTTTAAGCATTGGTGTAGGCGTACCTTAACTGGAAATGCCCATGCTACTCAAAATAAATGAGTAATAAAATGAAAACCGTAATAATGGTCTAGAGTCTTCGGAAAGGTGTCTACAAAGGGTTCACGTTCGCGGTACAGTCAGTCTTGAGTGAGTCATCGAAGAGTCTTGAGAGATATTTATTCCAAAATTGACATCTGCAATCCCATAATAATCGCTGTTTGATAATCATCATCATCATCATTTCAGCCGAAAGACATCCACTGCTGGACATAGTCCTCCCGCAAAGAGTGCCTAAATGACCGGTACTGCGCCACCGTCATTCACAGGACTCCCGCGACCTTTACCAGGTCATCAGCCCACCTTGCGAGGGGTCTACCTACGCTCTGGTATGCAGTCGCCACTCGAGAACCGTTTCGCCTCAAGGGCCATCGGTTCTACGTGCAATGTGACTCGCCCACTGCTACTGAGTTAAGCAATTCGGAGCGCTATATCGGTTACCGCGGTTCTGGGGCGGATAGCCTCATTTCTGATGCGATCACGCAGAGAAACTCCCACCATAGCCCTTTTAATTGACTTCAAGCCTTCTTATGAGGCCCATAGTAAGCGATAACGTTTCGGTGCCATACGTTATTACTTATCGGCAACACAGTTGTTTGATAATACGCCTATGCAAATATCGTTCTCGTAGTCACAAATATACTTACTAAGAATAACCAGCATCAGGCGCTGTACTTTCACCAACGGTTGCGACACGGCGAGGCGCCAACGGCCGCCGGCGCGCCGCAGCTGCGCAGGCGTTGCGCACATGGCACGCGATGCACATACCGCGATGCGCAGAAACAATGGCACAAATGCTTCTGAAAAGTAAAAAAAACAACAAACATCTCCAAATAAATATGCTATGAATTTAGTACTTGACACTCTACGTACTCTCGCATAGCCAGACAATGAAGCAAGAAAAATATCTGACACTCTCTTAGTGTTCTGGAAATACAGTCGTGTCGGATATTTGTGTGCAATATTATGTTTAGGCAGATATTAATGCCGGCGACTGTACCAACTCAAACGAACTTTATGTTTAAACATTTATTATATAAATTTTATTATTTAATAATGTTTGATTCAGTTTGACAATAACTAACTTGGAATTATAATTCGTTTGTTAGTTTAATACATAAAATGATAAATAGCCCGTTAATCCCGTTATCATCATTGCACTTACTATAGTCAAAAGAACCAAAGTATTAGTTAAAGATATACTACATAATCAAAATTCCTTTGCGGCAAAATCAATTTCAGTTTCTACTTGTTGTGTTAGAATAATCTTTTCAATATCTGCGGTATCCCGATTCCTTAACCAGATTCTTAACATTGATCGGTTATCCATACAGACGTTTATACTCATGTATTTTCAAAAAGAGCAGGCAGTATAATCGAAGTATAGTTGAGTTTTTGAGAACTCGAAGTTTCTAATAAAACGAGTTTTGGACCAATAGCTTTATATAACTTACCTTCCACTTCATTTAGGTTATCTATAACCTGTGAACTTATTCTTGCCATGTTACCACGTATTCGTTTTAAAGAGCGTTAGTCTAATGGAAACAACGTTGACGTTGTCGGTGGAAATATGTTGAACACAAATAAAATACACAGTCATTACCATATACAAATGAGTATATAAACTTCAACAAGATTGATTTGAATTTAATGTCTTAGCTTTATATGCACATATAAATATTTAGTGCTTAAAAAGTAGGTACCTACTCGAGTTCTGATATTACTCACAGCTTGTTTTAGTCATTTATGTAAATGTGTATTGATAAATAACTTTATCTACGAACATATCATTAGTGCTCTAAAATGCGTTCAGAAACCGTAGGAAATGATCAGCATTACTAGATCCGATTTTACTATGAGAACTTTCTTGTCTGTGGTAGTAGGTAAAATCTAATGTCATTACAGTACAGATTTTTGATAAATTTGTATCGTTATGAGTTTAAATTTGGAACGGCTGTCAAAACTCAAGTGGGTCTCTATTCTTGTATCCATAGATATTAAAACAGTTATCGATACGAAACGTCAATTCAGTACGTTTTTTAATAAAAACCGTACGACATTTGATCTCGAGTGATATGAGCATAGGGACTTCATTCGTTTGTCTATGATTAAAAAAAAACTATTCGTCATGACGGATGATCGAATTGCCGCCATTGCTGTGTCATTTTATTGTTAGTTTTTGCTGTTACTTACTACTACTCATGATATGTGTGTAGATAAAGTAGTGTATGCAACACTGTACATAATTAGGCCTTAAACCACTCGTGTGATCCTATTATGAAACTCGCTCACGCTCGTTTCATAAAACCACACTTGTATTTTAAGGCCTTTCATTATGGATCAGTCGCATAAACTACTATTATAGAGTTATAGATGAATATAAGTATCATTACCTACCAACTCTTAGAGCGGGTTGCACATGACCGTAGAATACTCTGGACGGGCTATGGTAATAATACCTCTAATACCACGTGCGAGCGAGCTGGTAGCATACACATCTCGATAAGTGTGACAAAAAGGGAAATATCATTCATGGTCCTTGTCATAGTTCCAATTTTTTTTGTTTGCCACAACTGATTTAGTATGAAGTTGTGGCAAACAAACCATTACCCGTCCAAATTTAGTAGGTTGTTTATGGCAAAGTCATCAGCCATTTTAAGACGAGTTCTTAATTTAGCTGCATAAGAGCTTTTCCGTCCCTCACTGTGATAACATGTACAGCCCGTCCAAAGTATTCTAGGTTCATGGGGTTGCATTAAATTAATGACACTATACAGGCCGGTCAAACGTTAAATATGGCGCCGCCAGCTGCCATCCAAAACGGAATTGACAAACTTTGCATATCATTAGATTTTAATGGACGTAAATTACCATTCATTATCATTTATCATCCTGGCAGATTGCGGAAAGTGTTTTCGAATTTAAACTTTCGTGAGACATGTTAAAATAAAACTTCTAATCACACGGTTCAACTCACGTATTCAATGTCACTCCGGGCGACATGTTTCGAACTCTTCGGGAGTTCTTCTTCAGGATGAGTGTTACGAGCGACACCGCCGCGAGAACACTCATCCTGAAGAAGAACTCCCGAAGAATTCGAAACATGTCACCCGGAGTGACATTGAATACGTGAGTTGAACCGTGTGATTGAAAGTGTTGTCGGTAGGGACACCACTTTTCGGACGCATACAGAAGATTGGGCAGAACTATTGCCATGTACGCAGACGCCTTGGTTTGTCTTGGTTAGAGTGTTCCACCTTGACGCGAAGTTTTCCAAAGACAGCAACAACCGCCCCGATTCTGCTGACTTTATCTTTATCATGACGGTTGCACTTAGATGTAACAGTACTCCCTAGATACCTCAACCTGTATACATGCTCAAGAGAGTCATCACCGAGTTTGGTGTCGACGGGCGCTAGTGTGTCTAACCCCATAGCTTCGGTTTTTTAAACTTATTTTTAGGCCAGACCGTTGACATGACTTGTCGAGACTCGTCTTAGAGTTTGCAGACCATCCAGGGAATCCGCCACACAACAAAGATCATCTGCGTACATTATCTCTGTGACAGTGCCATGAGAAAACTTTTGTGTAAGCCTTCAGTCCTGCAAGATTGAGAATACTGCCATCAGTTCGAAAACGAATACAGATGCCTTGACCTAAATAAAGTAAGGATCTGACTACGACTGCAAAGCAAAGGGCGAAGAATGTTGGTGCAAGAACGCATTCTTGATTGACGCCACAGCTGACAACAAAAAATCGGTTTGCTCGCTCTTTACACTGCCTGACACAACATAGTATGTCGTCATGCCTTATTAACCTAACAAACTTAACCGTGCATACCAGCTTCGCCAGCGCGTTCCCCAAAGCTTCTCGAGGCACACTGTCAAAAGCCTACTGCAGGTCAACAAAGAAAAGGTACCGTGGTTGACCTTTTTTCCTACTTTTCTCCTCAGATTGACGGAGAGAAACTATGTCCTCGCAGGTGCCTCGAGGAAGTTGGAAGGCAAACTGCGACCCTGGCAATGTTTTCCAATAAAATATATAAGATATATAAGCCTGGAAAAGGTATTTATTTCATGATAAGAAATTAAATGAAATGAAATGAAATGAAATGAAATGAAATGAAATGAAATGAAAATAATTTATTCCGGAGCAAGTCCATATTGGCAAATACATAATTTAAATTATACTTAATTATTACAAATTATTATTATTATTTATTTATTTTTATTAAAACATTAAAAACATATGGGCTGGGCTTGTTGAACGTCGTGGCTCACCCCGATCCCGCGACGAACGGCCTGTGGTACTGCCTCCAGCGCTCATGCAGCGGGCTGGCGTCCCACTCTCTCACCGCCGAGAGCAGTGTGTTGGAGGAAGTGTAAATTGCCTTTCTGGCGGTGGCGGTCCTCGCGCGCAGCAGCGCGGGCCAGCCCGGCGCGCGCCCCTCCGCGAACATCGCGCTCGCGCTGCACCAGCGCGGCAGCCGAAACAAGGCGCGCCACGCGTCGTTATACTGCACGGGCATGTCTCGAACGGCAGCGCATGTAAAGTTTGACCACAATTCTACTGTGTACACGCTGGTACAGAAGCTCAGGAATAGCTGCCTTTTGACGCCCTTGCTACACTTAGCGAATCTCCTGGCTAACATATTCGCTCGTACTGCGATAGCTCGTCTTTGCCTCTGGATGTCTGCGTGATCTTTCATGTTAGACAGTAGAATGTGGCCAAGATATTTGACTTCATGCACCCGACGTAGCTGCACACCGTTAAGCAGCAGCGGTGGTACGTGTGTCGGCATGTTCGTTGCCTCCATGAGCATGAATTCTGACTTGTCAGGGTTGTAGGTCATATTGTGCTGGCTCGCATATCTCTCACATTCTGTAAGTAACTCCCGCATAGCCGCTACCGATGGAGCAAGTAGAACCATGTCGTCTGCATATGACAAGTGGTTAGTCATCGTGCCGTTAATGGAACAACCGACTCCTGTCTGCGTCAGGGCCTGCGATAACCCGTCCATATAAACATTGAACAGCGCTGGCGACATGCTGCCACCTTGCCTGACACCGCAATTCAATAATGAGGCTTCGGATACTTTGCCTTTCCATCGCACTACGTTTCTCTGCTGGGAATACCATTTCCCCAGTATCTTAATGATTGGTGTGGGTGTTTTTCGAGTGTGTAGTTTTTCCCAAAGGAGTTGGTGATTGACCCTATCGAAGGCTTTGCTCAAGTCCAGGAAGCAGGCATATACACACGTTTTCCTGGACTTATAGTATCCCACAATTTGTTTGAATGCATAGATGGCCGAGGTAGTCGAAACATTACTTTTAAAACCAAATTGGCTGTCGGCACTATGCAGATAAGGTGCGGCGAGCTGGTGAAGCACCCTTTCTAGTAGTCGTGCTATCATATTTGCAAGAGCAATAGGACGGTAATTGCTTGAGCTAGCGACATTTTTTCTTCTATTCTTGCAAATAGGTACAATCACAGTATCCGTTAGGTCCTGCGGTAAGTGACCGGTCTTAATAATCGCTGTGAAAAGCGAAGCCAGCATATGCAGCAGCGCAGGTCCCCCGTTTTTAATGTGCTCAACGGTCAGCCCGTCCAAGCCAGGAGACTTCCCGCGCGTCATTTGCCTGATTACTTTAGCTAGGTCGGTCGCGGTAATCGTAAATGGTACCTCAGAGTCGGTGTTAAGCCTCTCTTGAGCCCGGTAGGTTATAACTGGCGTCGGTTGTGTGAATATCACGCGAAACGTTTCTGCTATGTCCTTGTCGTCCGTCTGTCCATCAATATGTGAAGGGAAGCTAGAATTTGTTTTTAGAATTTTGTTTAAACTTTGCCAAAACTTTCCAAAATTTTTGTGCTGCATGTCGCTTGCAATATTGTCCATAACAACTTGCTCATTATTGTTCTGACAATAACGCAAGGCCGATTTAAATTGCGCTCGGCATTTTTTACGTCGCTCGGCCGCCTCCCCGGCAACGGGACATCCAGCTTCGTGCCATAGACGCAACGCGCACCTAGAAGCGGCATATTTTACCGCCACGTATTTATTCCAGCCCGGAACTATATTAATTTTCTTTCGCGTCTTGTAGCAATTATACCTAGCAACCCGAGTTCCATTCTGCAATATCGAGACTACCTTTTTGTAACAATAATCGATATTGCTCGGTATTTCTAAGTTGAGGTTCTCCGCCATTAATCGACTGACGTGTTTATTAATGGTATGCGTATATTTTTCAATTTGTACTGTCGTACTTGTCTTCCAGTTCCATTTTGGCGGGTTAGTGTTTGTAGTATTGTAACATGCAGTCAGTGAATCTAGTTTCAATTCCACGAACATAGGCCGGTGATCTGTCCAGTCGACCGCTAGGTCTATGGACAATGCAGCTATCGCATCAAACACGCTCTCAGTCGCTAGGCAGTGGTCGAGCCAACTAGTGGTGTTATGCGCGTCGCTGACGTATGAGTATGTGTGTGGCGGAAGTAAAAGGTTGTCGGCATATTTTAAGTTATATTCTGAACAAAACATTTCTACTTCTTGTCCGAAACGGTGCGCAGGATCCGCGTTGAAATCTCCTAGGACTAGGCAATCGTTCGTACCTCTGTCTTCAATTATCGAGTGTATTTTGCCCAGTAATTCGCAGTATTCCGGAAAGTTGTCCGTACTTGCCGTAGGCATATAAACTGTGATAAGAAGAATAGTGTTGGAATCGGAAGTGCTTATTTCTATCGCGCAGAGTCTCGGTGTGTCGCAGTCTATCGTTACCACTTTCAGTTTGCTGTTGTACAGTATACCTACTCCGCCATACGGTCTGCCGCGTAGTATTCCAGCCGAGCTATCAACCGCCGATGTACCCACACTATTATAATCATTATGAATAGTGTTTAGATAATGAATATCCGTAGACAGCAACCATGTTTCTTGAATTAGTACGACATCATTATCACAGCACAAATCATGAATGAATTTAGTAGATCGTCGTACGGACCTACAATTGATTGACGCTATTTTTAATTTCGCGAAGATGATTTCTTAGGAACACCCTTTCGGGTATTTTCATTATAATAATATCGGCCAACTATTACACCCGCAGGCCAAAGATCTGATTTTATTATACTGTTTAGTTTGTCCCACGGGACTATGACCTTAAATTCGTTGTAGGTTACTTTTTCGTTGGCAGGTAATTTCTCGACTCTTAGAACTGTAACGCCGATTGCTTTTATATAATCAGCTAGTTGCTGGGTGGAGATGGAACTATCTAGGTTTGCAACGTAGGCGTTAGCCGTCCGAGTAGCTGCTCTAATCAAATTGCTGACGACGTTCGTTGCAGATCCAACAATATTTTTGTTGCGAGACCTCTTTTTGCGGTTGGTTGCCATTACATAACCATTAGCATCAGTTTCCAAGCAGGCATCAGTATCCTTTGCCGGTAATTCTGAGTGACTACTTATTGGCGCTTGAACTTTTACTGCCATGTTATCTTGCGGAGCCTTCTTATGACGCTGCACTTTAGCTTTAGGTTTAGGTATCGCAACTCTTCCCGGCAGTATCTTAGTAAAATTTGCGCTCTGTGTTTTAGTATTAGGTAGACACTGCTTAGTGTCCGCTATCGGCGCACTGCCGTTGCTGAGATTATGACTTTTTTGAGTGCTGACTAATGCCGGAGACTGCGTTTGTATTGTCAAGTCATCGTAACAATCCGGCCTAGTTTGGAGCGATGACTCCATTATTTTATCATCATCACAGTCGACGTTGTGGATTCCACTAGGTCCACTGTCTTCTAACATAGTCCTATACACGTTAGCAGAATTAAAGTATAAATTCGAATGTACATGTCAAAACTAATAATTTATATCATGATCGTCAAAAACAAAGGACATAATCATAATAATATTAACACATGTCAACAATAGTACACTATTGTCGAAGCAAGGGAAGTAGGCAATTGACTTGAGTTTATAACTTTTCTTAAAGTTATATGGTGAAATTATCTGGGGATGTAAGTAAACAATACAGTTCAATATAAATACACTTTATTGCAAACTTCATTAACAGAATACGGTACAGAACATAGTCAATACAAGGAGAGGCCAACAAAATGCGGTGTTATCGCCGAAGAACGATCTTCTTCGACACGACTTTCTTCATAGACATTAGATTTAATCAGATGTACGAATGTTAGTGAAATAATTCAACAATGTGCTGATAATAGTACCTAATGCAAACACTTGAGTGACACACAACGTTTAGTCTACACAGTGATTTTGGTTACACACCAGATTCTACACGTGTCTACGAGTTTAGAGAAAATGATGCGTTCTGGCTTTGAATCATGATGATTAAGTAGGCAACGACAATGCCAATTATCTGCAACAAAATATTTGGAACGTTCATCATCATGCTAATAAGATAGTTCAACTCACGTATTACTAAAGGGTAAGTAATACGAGGTATAACAACTTATCATATAACGGTCATAATATATACGCTCACTGTGTATAGGTTTGTATAGTATAACGTTCATTGCACATAACGAACGAAAGGTATAATGTCAAAATATATAATTTCGTAAAGTATAACGTACTTTAGATATAATATCAATTGATATAGCAATTACGTAAACGTGTTTACAAAACCAAATGCATCTTATCATCAAACCCCGACAACGCTGAGTCGCGTGCCGACCTGCAGAACCTAGAATTTCAATACTGGTCTAAACTTAAGGAAGTTAGAAGTAGCTTCATAAATAACATAATATCGAGCAGCAGTGATAATATGTGTAAAACCGTATGGCGTGTTATCTCAGCTGAGACGTGCAAAAATAAAAAATGCAACGCAATGGACATACTTGTGAGTAAATCAGCTGGCGACTCCCCTACCTCGCGCGCCGCGCACGCCGCCGCGCAGCTAAACCGGTACTACATTAATACGAATGTCAACAATGCGTTGCCATGCGCTAGCACTGCGCTCGCATATCTATCGCTATATTTACCTGTTAACCCTCCTCCGTATCACTTTGTGCCGTTTACTCTTAATGAAATAATCATCGCATGCAAACGGATAAAAAGAAAGCAGTCGAAAGATATCAACGACATGTCAACGCATACAATAGATAGCTTGCCTCCGACCGTTGTTTCTCTGCTCCTTTTGCTACTTAACAATTGCATGCACGCAGGCATTTATCCTGATATTTTGTAAGAAATTAAAGTTCAGCATATTTATAAAGGGAAAGGTGAAATGCACTTGCCGAAACATTATAGGCCTATATCACTTATACCTATAATATCTAAGATCTTTGAACGCTTGATTAGTGATAGAATAATGAAACATATCGTATCAAATAACCTCCTAAATCGCCAGCAGTATGCGTACCAACCGGGCCGGTCGACCACGGACGCGGCGCGCGAGGTGGTGGCGCGCGTGACCGCGCATCTGGAGGGCGGGCGACAGGTCGCAGCGGTGTTCTGCGACCTGTCGCGCGCCTTCGAGATGATTGATCATTCGCTCCTCCTCGCCAAGCTCTCATGCTACGGCTTTACAGGCAGTTTCCACAAAGCCATTGCGTCGTTCCTGGGAAATCGAAAACAGCGCACCTATGTCCTCAATACGGGGTCGGATCTGGAACCGATTGGTGACTGCGCCGTGCCCCAGGGATCTGTTATGGGAAATAACCTGTTTCTGATTTTAGTAAATGATATTACGACTGCCTGTAACGAGCCGGAGTATGTGATCTTCGCCGATGATACGTGCATCATAGTCAGTGCTGATGATGTGGCAACCTTGAAATCTAAGCTACACCTTGTCACGTTGCATATGTCTGAGTGGTTCTCTGCAAATGGCATGCTACTAAATGTAGAAAAGACGAACATTATACATTTTAGTCTAAAAATAAAACATAGCCCACTAAACATAACCACCAACAACACCATTGTACCTCAGGTAGAAGCAACTAGGTACCTAGGTTTCGTAATTGACTCAGGGTTGACATGGTCATCACACATTGACTATGTATGCGACAAGTTGTCCGCCGCGTGCTATGCACTGTCTCGACTCGCACCTACTTTGTCTCCCAGTAACTTGAGGAAAGCTTACTTCGGTTACTTTCACTCAATTCTAATTCAAGGGGTAGATCTGTGGGCAATGTCTGCCAACCGTGACAGAGTCTTCAGAATTCAAAAGCAAGCCTTGCGAATCATCGACCGTAAACCAGTAGACCATCCCGCGAGAGACATATTTAGACACCATAACATCCTAACGTTACCAAGTGTATACATATTAACTGCTTGTTCACACATACGATGCAACCTACATAACTATAAAACCTACGGTCAACCCACCCAAAGGCCTACGCGCAGGCGGCACCTGCTGGAGCCCCCGCGCCGGCGCTTGGCTAAGGCTCGCGCGGCACTCAGCGTTGCCGGGATCCATATATATAACTGTGTGCCCGAACACATTAAAACAGCTGAGAGTGATGCCTTATTTACAAAGAAACTAAAGGCATTGCTTACTGACCTTGCGTGCTACAATGTAAATGAGTTTCTCCAAAAAGATCATTGACCCTAACACAGGCCAAATCTTTTTTTAATATGATTATATTCTGACTTGTAAATGAGATGTACATTTATCAATAAATAATCTGAAATCTGATATATCGATTAAAGGGTATAATATGCATAACACCTAAGGTTTATAACATATATTATTCAATTTATCTAACATCAAAAAATATAATGCTCGTATAGTATAATCGCCTTCAGTTATTTTGGCATCATCGCTTGAATCAGATCATTGATAAGGTGAAACCTGGTTTTTATCACTTTGCAATGGAGCTTCTACAGGAGAGTATTAAAATTATGGGGGATATAGAAAAATTAAAAAATGGTGAACTGGCTGCTAAGCGTAAAATAATGTTTATAGAACAGGAGCGCAATATCGATAATATACTAAATAAAAAAGGAGCATATACTGAAAATGTGAATTTTTTAGAGCTGGACCCTCAAATTTGAGTTTGAAAAAAAAAACATTTAACGTTTGTAAGATTGAAATTAAATTTATTTTGATATCACGCCAATTATTTTAACCTAACCTTACCTAACCGCCAGCGTGTCGACGCCACCCCGCTTCGCGGGGTGTCTATTTCCGCTCTAAGGGACACAAGGCAACCTTTGTGGCAGGCTCCGCCCCCCCGTGCCCCCTTTTCCTGGCTACCCTAACCTAATTGTCTGTATTATAATCGTTATACGAAAATAAACTATGCGTTATGATCGTTATACGTTATGTATGTTATACGAAAAGATATTATATGTTATGTATGTTATGCGAAATGAAATTAGTCAATTTGAGTGTTATAGAAAAAAACGTTATGTAATATGATTATTATGGCAACTGACCGTTATTCCTTATAAAAGTATTGGTATTGTTGTTATAGCTAACGTTCATTATATCTTGTGAACGTTATTAATATGAAATTATATATATTGTTGTTATATCTCGTGGGACGCACCCATTACTAAATGTCACTAGGGGCGAAAAGTTCGAAACATGTGGCTCGTAGTGACATTTAAGACGTTAGTTGAATGAAATCACGAAAGTTTAAGTTCGGTTCACCATCATCATCATATCAGCCTAAAAACGTCCATTGCTGGATAAAATACTTCCCCAAATAATAATCAATGTAAATCCCGCGACCTTTATACTTGGTCATCAATCCGGGTCCCCGCCACTTAACCTTAATACAGGGTCGGCCAAAAGGATGGTTGCTGTTTGAAAATTAAATATAAAATAAATAGCTAATCGTACAGTATTTAAATACAATTTTTTTTAAAATATTGTAGCTTGAAATCTTATGACTTAAAAACAACATTGTGTAGGTGACGTCCCTCCGTTGCGTATTTCCACATTGTGATGTATGGCGACGAGGCGAATTTTCATTTGAATGGTCTCGTGAATAAGGAACATTGTCGGATCTGATCAGAGACTAATAATCCACATCGCTTGGATGAACGTCCACTTCACAGCCCTAAGCTCGTCGTGTGGGCCGCAATGACATCAATGGGTGTCGTGGGGCTATACTTTATACAAA